>CM076580.1:272102316-272556986 GCA_034641835.2 Pinus albicaulis
TGTATAGGTTGTGTTATGTATATATGGTGTTTTTTTCATGTTTTACATATATTTCTATGTAAATATGGTGTTGTGTGCATGATTGTACATGTGGTGTTGTGTGCATATGGTGTTGTGTACATGTTGTACACGTGGTGCTATGTGAAGGTGGTGTCGTGTACATGTCATGCATGTGGCGCTGTGTACATGTGGTGTCGTGTACATGTCGTGCATGTGGTACTATGTACATGTGGTATTTTGTACACATTGTACAAGTGGTGCGGTGTACATTTGGCATTGTGTACACGTTGTGCAATTGATGCCGTGTACATGTGAAGTTGTGCACATGTTGTGCATGTAGTGTTGTGTACATGTTGTGCATATGGTACTAGTATGCATATGGTATTGTGTGCATGTCATACATGTTGTGTTGAAGGCATGCGGTACTATGTATATGCATGGTGTATTCATGGTATCGTGACAGTATTCGTTGTGTTGTACTATGTATATGTATATGTATTGTGTTGTGTTGTACATCAGATGTAGATGTATGTGTCGTATGACGGTGTGGGTGTGTGTATTTTATGGTGTTGTATGTTGTACGTGGGTGTACGTGTTGTGATGTACATTGTGTGTATGTGTACGTGAATAAAGAGAAGAAAATGCATTGGATGCTTTCTAGGTGAGGCAACTGATCTGGTGTGGGTACAGAAAGAACAAAGGCAGGAGTAAGGACCAGTATTTTATTTCATTTCTATTATGTACATGATCTACAATTATGACTTATGATGGTTACATGTGATTGATTATTGTGGTTTATGATGATCACATGTGATTCATGATTTTGACCTATGATGGTTGTTTTTTGAGCTAACTGAATGTGATATATCTATTTATGATGATTTGATCAAACAACTGGTTTGATTGGTTGTGACAGGAAGTGAAAAGAATTGCAAGTGTACCTTATTGACAAGCTACCAATGAGGTATGATGTGAATTTATTTCAATTTATTTTGAATCTAATGGCAGTTATGTGTTTGGTACAAAAAGCACGTAAATGCTCAGCTGGGTGGTTGAAATTGATTACAATCATTAGCAACAACAACATAAGCAATTGAAACAGGCATAAGTATGTGCGTAAAGCACTTCAGGAGCAGGACCATTGTGGGACATTGGTACCAAAAGTGTCCATTTATTTCCATGAGCATGCTATGATCAGTATGATTGTTTTGAGGTAGGTGTATGCCTTGGTTGTTTGACCTTCTGATGCAAGGAATCATTGCCAAGGGATGGACTACTCGGGATGGGGGTTCCAGCGGAACTTGGAAGGTGTGTGACTGCAGGAGAGGGGGTGACCGGATTTCCTGAGGGACTATGTAGCATAGAAGGGAAGGCCTTGGATGGACTTTTTTTGGTCATTAGCATTTCCATATGGAATCAAATGCACATTGGGAGTGTTCCCTAGAAGAATGAGCCTGTAACTGTTCACTAAGAGGAAAAGTAGTTCAAGATTGTAGTGTTGGACATTAGATGTAACTTTGACTCTCACAGTGGATTCGGGACTTCCTAGGAAGGAGGTGAACCCAGGTACTACATTTGAGGGTGGAGGTGTGAGCCTATGGATTCCCTTGTTGATTGATACGGGAACCGTATCCTTTCAGTTGTTGGTTGAGACAATGTGTATATGTGTATATGTGTATATTATTGTAAATACTGTATTGAGTTGATTTATAAAGCTCCATTGACAATATGGTTATTTGTTGGTTGAAGAAAATGTGGTTGTTATTATGTAATGAGTTTTTTTTTATAAAGATCCAGTAAACGGTACATTTCTCATGTTTTCAATAAAGGTCATTGTAAATATTACAACAACTTATGTTAAAAAGCTCCATAGGCAGTATGTTTTGTTTTTGTAGTTGTAGGTGTCATTGAACACCTAGGACAGTGCTCCCCCAAGGGGGAGGGTTTTGTAACAACTCTGATTAAAAATCCATGTAAAAATATATAAGACTAGGGTCATGGGACATGTAGTCCAAGCTGAATATTGGGAAAAAAAATCCTAGTGGGTGTTCATTTCGGGAATTATGGCTAAAATAAATTGGCAAAGGAAATGGAAAAGGATTTGGAAAGGGATGAGGCATTAATTGGAATTTTATTTATGAAAATAGACAATAATAGAAGGGAGGTGAAAGGTCACAAGTTGCATGTGAGGAGGAAAATGAAGGAAAATAATGGAAAATGAAGAAAATAGAGGCCTCGTTAATAAAAAGGCTTATGAGGATCAGTTGGTGAGATTTTGTTTCAGTGCAGTTTTGGAGCTCTCATTATTCTCTCTCTCTCTCTCTCATACTCTTGCATACTCGGAGTTTTCTTGGAGCACTCTTGGATAGTGTGGCATACTTGATTATTTGGAGAAAGAAGGCAAAGGAAGAGCAGGAAAGTGCAAGAGGACATAAGGATCAGCAACTACAATGGTTTTTTATTGCAGGTACCGAGTTGCATGTATTTTTTCCTCACTGGTTTTGGCATGCATGGTGTGTGCATGTGGTTTATTGGTCATGATATTTCATTGGCATGGAGGATTTCCTAGATTGACATTCTATTTTCCTACCAAGGGTGTTACACGTTTTCTCCAAGTCGTAATATGAATAACGTTGTTCATGTTCCTTGAGCTTGTGTGACTTATATGCTACTACTCTTCCTTCTTGCATCAACACCCTCCCCCCTCCCCCCGACTCCTTCCTGACACGCATTAGTGCACACTACATATTCTTGGTCAGGGTCTGCAATTTTTAACACTGGTGTTGTAGTCAATAAGTGATTTAACTGATAAAATTTGTTTTGGCAATCTGTTATCCATTGGAATGCTCTTACTTTTTTCTTTAAAGACGCAATAGGATAATCAATTTTTGGAAAAACCCCTATGAATCAGTGATAGTAATTGGCTAAGCCCATAAATGATCGAATGTCTACCACATTTTTAGGGACTAGCCATTGCAAATTAATCTTAATCTTTTCGGGATCCACATCTATTCCTTTTGAAGAAATAATGTGCCCTAAATACTGAATATGTCCTTATAAAAATTGCACTTTCTAAATTTTCCTTACAACTGATGATCTCGTAAAGTTTGCAATACCACTCTCAAATGTTCTTTATGTTCCTCTAAATTTCTAGAATAAATGAGAATTTCATCAATAAAGATGAGGACATATTTTTCTAAGCAAGGGTGGAAGAAGTTGTTCATTAGACTCATAAATGTGACTGGGGCGTTGGTAAGTCCAAATGGTAGGAATACAAAATTGTAATTCCCATAATGGGTTCTAAAGGTTGTCTTATTTATATCTTATTCTTTCAATCTGATCTGATGATAATATGTTTGTAAGTCTATCTTACAAAAAATGGTGGCACCTTTAGCCTGATCAAACAAATAATCGATTCTGGGAAATGAATTTTTATTTGTAATGGTTATTTTATTTAGTTGCTAGTAATAAATGCACAATCGTAAGGTGTCATATTTATTTTTAACAAATAACACATCTTCCCCATGGTGACACACTCAGGAGAATGTAACCTGTATTCAGTAAATCATGTATCTTCATCTTAAGTTTAGCTATTTAGGGACTGCTCATTCGGTAAGGGGCTTTTGATACTAGGGTTGCACCAGGTACTAATTCAATA
The DNA here is from genome assembly GCA_034641835.2 of Pinus albicaulis. NCBI lineage: Eukaryota > Viridiplantae > Streptophyta > Pinopsida > Pinales > Pinaceae > Pinus > Pinus albicaulis. Next base: position 272,105,975 of record CM076580.1, read on the forward strand.
GTGAAATCAATGCTTCTCTTAGGACGTAATACCGACATTTCTTTAGGAAACACATCCTCGAATTCTTGGATTATAGGTATATTTTCAATGACCTTTGATTTTCCTTTACTATTTGAATATCCCACCTGCACCTCATAAATTTGGCAACCTTTTCTAAGGAATTTACCCAATTGAGTGGTTATGATAGACCACAACTGAATAGGCCTTTTAATCACTTATAGTTCCTACCTTATGCCTTCTTCATTGAGCTAGCTAATAACTTTGTCCTTACAATTTACTAGGGACCAGTTTCCTTCTAACAAATCCATACCTACTAATACATCATATGATCCTAGAGGTAACATATTTAAATTCACCTTGATATGTTATTTATCTATATCAATAAAACAATTTTTTACCTCAGTAGACACTTTTCTCTTAGCCCCAATCGCTAATTGAACTAACCATGAGTTTTAAAATTTATTGACATGTAGTTGACATATTTCCATTATTCTTGGGCTGACATAGCTTAAACTAGCTCCTAGATCTATCAAAATTGAAACAACATGGTTAGTCATCTTACCTTCCAATTCTACCATTATAGGTTGGTATTCTTCCTAGTGATCTTCCAATGCAGCATCAAAATTGAAACAACATGGTTAGCTATCTTACCTTCCAATTCTACCATTGTAGGTTGGTATTCTTCCTAGTGATCTTCCAATGCAGCATTAATTTTTGGTATGCTCCTCGCCACTTCTCCCATGGTCAAGGCTTCCTGTACATTAGCAGCCTACTCCATTCTGACTCACAGTGGACAATTTATGTATTAATGGGGTTCCCCGCAACCCCAACACTACAAAGGTGGTTTCAATGCCTGATTTGGCTTTGGTTTCTTCAATACTTATGTCTGCTTAGTTTCAAATAGTGATTTGGATTTATATTGGCTTTTCACATAATACTTATGTTGTTGTCCCTTTTGGACACCATTAATACTGGTAGTTCTTCACCTCTTGATATTCTGGAATATTCTTCCCCCTTTTTATTGATTTTTTCTCCCTTTTGCTTCATTTTTTGATAAACATTCGGTCCTTCCGAATTTCTTCATCCATGGATCTGGGATTATCAAATTCCAACATTTCTTTCATGAATGTAGGTAGGCTACAAATAAAACGTTTTACTGTATCCTTATCCTCATGGATATAGGGAACATACCTTAGTAAAGAAGTAAATTTGGTTACAAACTCATCCATAGACAGGTACCCCAACTTGAGGTCGTGAAACTCTCTTTCTTTTTCATCATAGAATCACTCAGTTAAATATTTATCCTTAAAATGTTTCTAGAAAACTTTCCATGTTACTGCTTGCTCTTCAATGCCCCATACAGTCTTAATCTCCTCCCACCACAGCATGACCTTACCTTGCAATTGATAAATTTTTAATATGGCTTTTAAATTAGGTTCATACTCATAAATTTGGAAATATTTATTAATGTTTATTAACCAGGTCTCCCTGGACTCCTCTTTTTCACCGTTGAACATTGAGGGTTTAACTTTCTTAAACTCACCCTGTAATTCCACCCTATGTCTTCTTGTTTATTTTCCTCCCGTGTCATTTTTCGACTATTCACCATTATCATATAAGACTCCTCTTGTTTCAAAATGATTCTCCCTTTATCGTTGTGTTTCAACTCTGTGCTCATCTTCTGGGCTGGGATTTTGATTTCCTATGATCTGGCAATCTGAGAGGATTTTCAATATGTTTTCTTGCTCCAAACTCAATCTTTCATTATCTGCTCTCAGGGTAGTCATTATGATCGCAATTGTTGTATGGTTTCCAATAACATTACATTGGAATTGCATGATTCTTCTTCTAATTTCACCCACATTTCTAGGTTGGCCCTAGTCCTTGTCTATGTTCCTAAATCCATAGCAGTTTTGGATGAAGGAGTAATGCCCGTTCCTCTCCTCATTAGGCTGGCATTCGATCGATTGTGCTCTTTATTTTCTCTCTCTCTCTAAACATATACAAAAGTATGTTACTCTGGGTTGAATTTGGTTTCGCTCTGATACAAATTGTAACATGTAACACACCTCAAATAAAAAAAATTACTAGCGTATTAATCCAACTTACTTACATGTTTGCTCATGCTATTAATATTATTTTGAGGTTAATAACTTATTAATATCATCATATTAACCATGGAATATGTACACCAACATTATAAAAATAATACCCATTATTTATATGCACCTACGATACTGTACAGGCATTTCAATTGATTTTTTATATAAATGATATTTGGGTTTTCTGTTCAATATAATAATTTTAATGTTCAATGGGACTTTGTATCATAGCAAATTTAGGTTTAATTTATGTATGAATTATGGTTCGATTCATTCTTTTTCCCAAATCACATTGGTGCTCTCTAGTTGTCTCGAATCTTCTTGACGCTCTTCTCCATGTCGTTTATTTGTTGTTGCGCCCATCCGAGGGTCAGGGTTTATTGGCAGGGGTTGAGTAACCACCCGACCCAGCCTCTCTGGCTGTTGGTCATTCACGAATCCTTTCATTGTTTTTATTTGCTCTACTACAACGTGACTACCCTGAGGGTTTGGTCTTCAGTTATGGAAGTAACTGATAGGAATTTTAGTTCTTCTCTTTGGCCAAAATTCAGTTGCTATGGCTCCATAGGTAAAGAGTTTCGTGTGGCACATTACAAGAGGTCGATTACTTCCGGACTGAAGGTATTATTTGCGTTGCAGGAGAGGTGGCCCTTCACTGTTCTGTTGCAAGTAATTGTTGCTTGGATTGTCGCTCAAGAATCGCATTCTTCCATAACTGGTCAGGGTTAATCAGTTGTTGTCTTTTGTTACATCTCAGGCCTCACCTCCCGTCGGGTTCCAATTCACTCTTTCAGGTAAGGGATTGGGTCTTACAAGTCTTCACAAAAGTATTGAATTTGTGCTATTATCCGTTTTTTGGAAATTCTTTAACCCTAGCCATGTTGAAGGTGAAACCCCACTTTTGGTTCCCCTACTGAAATTTTCTAGAAAAGGATATCTTGGATTAGCTCTGCTGGTAATGACACTTGACCATGCTCTTCTTCTGCTTCATACCAGGTGCCTTTAGCATAATCTTATTGTGGAATTGGATGGTGTTAAAAGAGATTCAAGGGTTTCTGCTTCTTGTGCCACTCGACTTTTAGATTTATTACCATGAAGGGTTTATATGGATGTTGTTCCACCCAACATTTTATTATTGTTATTTGACCTCTTGTTAGGGTTTGGTGCTTGTCTTGACCCGAAACCCTATTGCATGCTTTTGAATTTTGGTTAATTTATTTGGATTTAACCCTGTCAGGTTTCTCTACATTTTTTTCTTCGATAGTTATAAAGATAGGATGACTGTAAGGACTTCATGAAATGGTTTAACTTATTCAGTAATGCTAAATGGCTAAGCGCATAAAGACTTGTTGTTTTCATGAAAATGTGTGATTTTTTTCGATTACAGTGGTTGTGTAATATATAATTGTATTTTCCTGTAGAAGGAAATCTTTGCGTTGCACATGCAGTTAATGTTTTTTTATTAGTTAAGGAAAAGTAAATAGTTCTGAGCTTATTGTTATCGTGGGTTCTTCCTCAAGTGTTCAGACCATGCCTGGGTTGTCAGTTTTACCGGCTCCGCCTTGGGTCCAATTATGTCAATTATGTCGTCTTCTTCTACAGATCTGCTGCTGGGTTGTCAGTTTTACCGGCTCCGCCAGGGGGCTCTGCTACAGATCTGCCAATTATGTCGTCTTCTACACAGGTTTGTCTCCAAAACCGACAATGTGGCTATCCTGATGTGAAGAAGTCGTTGGTCAGCATCCTTTACCATTCGCTGCAACATATGGGACTGCATGTGTTTCTTTACTTGGGGGAATTTGAGTTGGAGGATTACTTTCTAGACAAAATACATTACGCCATTGCACTGGTTCTGTTGGCAGAAAGAGGAATCTTTCTAGAGGCTAGCTGCTTGTTGCATACGAATGTAAAAACAAGCACACATATCTGTAAATCCCAACACAATTTACTCTGAAATCCAATCTGGCTCAAACACAATGAATAGATCTACAAAAACATAAATTTTATTCACACAACACGCTCTCCTATTTATTTACATAGGAATAAAATTCAAGGTTTTCTCATATTTTCTTGGCTCTGATTCCATGTTATAAAATAGAGAGAGAGTGAGAGATTATTCACACAACACAAATCGCTTTATAATCTCATTAACCACATAACAAATTACATATATAATTGTAGATTAACAACTTCTAGATGATAAAATTTGAAGAAGGAGATCTATGACTCATAGACAACTCACACACATAGGGAAGTAATTACTTCTAGAATTACACCTAGGGACTCACAATACGATAATTATATATACATGTTGAGTCACACACACACACAGAGAAAAGATTTTTTATATCATTAATAGGTGCTTTGTAATTCATGATATGAAAGAGATTTGTAATTCCTCTAATGTTTAACATGATATGTAATATTTAAAAAAATTCAATGCCTAAATGTAACGAGAGAGAGTCTGTTTCCAAATATGAGGGGCATGTATTAAGAGTTTAATGTGGAGATTGTGATTCATAAATAAAAATATTTCAATGTCAACTGCTTATATATTATATAAAACAAGTGAAAGTAAAAAACAATTATAGTGAAAACATTTTGTTTATGTGTTGCTCAAAACAAACATAGATCCATCTCAATTCTAAGTCTATCACGTTGAAAGGAATCAAATCTCTCGAGGTGCAAATCTTTCTTCAAGTTTTGCACTCATAAAGTTACTTGCATGTTGAAAGATTTGCTCCCTCTCATCACTTGTAGTTGTGACATTAAGATGGATCAACTATGGCCAATTCAAGGCCAACCATGCTCAAAATGGTTAACTACATTGAACATGGTCAAGCCAAGGCCAATCATGCTCAACATGGTTAACTACAATGAACATGGTCAACTATGGTCAACCATAACATATCATAGTTAAGTATAATTTAACATAAATAACTAAGATAAACCATGGTCATTCTTAATTTACTTGATATTGACTAAATAAACCTTCAACTATAACTCTATCATAGTTAACCATAATCAATCATAATCAATTATAGTTAACTATAATCTTTTAATCTTCTCACACATAATGATGGTCAACTAACAAAAGTAGTACATCAATTTTAAATAAAAAAGACAACAATCAACATATTAGAATAATATTAATCCTCTCCCCCACGTCATGATTGTCAACAAACAAAATTGGCACATCAATTTTAAATAGAAAATGATAGCAAAACATATTAGAATAATAAATATATTTCCATGGTACACTTGCTTTTTTATTATACAAGAAGCAAAATGGAGATGAGGTCAATTAACATGTGTTGGGCTTTTGTTGTAACAAAGAGGGGACAAATTGAAATAAACTATAAAGGTGTTTCAAGAGATGAGGTCAGCTAACATGGGTTGGGCTTTTGCTGTAACAAAGAGAGGGGCATATTGAAATAAAGGATAAAGGTGTTTCAATCTTGATATGGTCGACAACTTTTGGGATGAGAAGCTCATTATTCATTTGGATAAAATAAGATTCACTTACCACTTCATGAAAAGGAAGCGTTGAGTTTGAGTGTGGGTTCCACCTGGTCGAATCCTCGTTGCCAACTCGGCATAAACTTGATTTCAATGTCTAGAGAGTCTTGATGTAAAAAATAAATATAATCAATTATATATTTATTTATAATTTTTCTCTACTAATATAATAATTTTACAAATAATTTGACATCTAATCTATAATATATTAAAAATGAATTTATAATACATAAAAAAATGAAATAATAATTAAAATATTTATCAGAAAATATAATAATCTCATAATAATTTTGAATATGAATATTATTTTTTAATAACTTTTATCAGTTTTTCTCAAAGAAAAAATATCACAATCGAATTGTTTCTTGGGTCATTTCATTATAGTTTCCCATTAATGTTTACGATGTTCGACTACTTTCTGTCTGGACATTTCTTCTTTGTTTGTGTTGCTTTTGATTTTTAATATTTTTTATTAGGTCGTAAAGAGTTCTCATGTGGAAACACGAAACGTGGTAACTTTTGATTTTAAATATTTTTTTATTAGGTCGTAAAGAGTTCCATGTGGATACATGAAACGTGGATTGGTTCGTTTCTTGGGTATTTTTTATGAGTTTAACGTATACAATGCAAAACTATTTTTCGCCATTTCTTATTTGTTTTTTCTTTTTTGAAATTCTATTTTATTTATTTAAATTAGGTAGTAAGGATTTATGGGAACATGAAACTTGTATGCGGAGAGAAGCGATTACATTCTGCATTTTGGAGATGAATAATAAGTGGAACAATTGATATCTAAGCATTATTTTTGGAAAAAAATAACCTCTACAGTAAAAAGAGGTCATTTTTTCAAAATCTCTTATATTTTGATAATTTAATTTTTAATTTTTTCAAAAAATAATTAGGAAATCACTTTCTATAATTTTCAAACTATTTTATTTTGGCTTATTTTTCCCTTCTTTTCATATGGTCAAGTCTTTCATAGGTATAAAGAAATTCCGCCTACATGAAAGTTTTGTTGTTTGATATTTAAATTGTGACTAAGTACAAATAAACACTTTTGTTTTATCCTAATGAACTACTACCATTGTACCATCTCACATAAAAAATAAATATAAAGCATATTAAGAGAAGTTAATGCTCCCAACATTTATCAAGGAGTTCTACATAAATGCTGCAAAAAAAAAATTCTCAGGATCCTTAGAAATGCTTCTCTTGGAGAGAAGATCCGCAACTCGATTTTGTTTCCTATATATGTGCCCAAAATATATAGACTGGAGAGAACTCACAAGATTGTGTATACAGCGCGTCCAATTTTATAGAATAGGAGGGTTGAACTGTGATTGATTCTTTACCCAATCGATAATGCCTTTTGCATCTATGTGGATGTGAATTGACTCCATCCTCGACCATCTTGAGCAAATCAAAACCCCCCATAATGCTATAATTTATGCCCTATTGTTTGCACCTCTACTACCCTCTCACCAGAAGTGATAATATCTGCCTAGATCTAGCGTGATAAAAGCTCCATAACCAGAGTTCCTTCGCTGACATGCACCATAAAAAATACCTGCCATCGACTTAATGATAAAAACTCTAACATTAGCACCTTTCTGTTCAAACGAGAGAGTTTTTGCATCTCCATATAGACCATAAGATGTAAAAAGGAAGGAATTTGTGGTTCTTTTTGGATAGAAAACAAGATGATAAGAAAATATCTAGTGATTGTAACTCCCAGACCACTGCGATGTGTAATGCTTCCATGACTCCTTCCCACACTGCCACAACAAACAAGCACCTCAATAAAAGGTGGCATACATCCTCTAGCCCCTGTTTGCACATGGGACATATACTTGGACCTATGAAACCACTATGAAGGAATTTGCTCCACGTCAGGATTCTATCATGTAGCGCCAAGCAACAAAAACATAATATTTTTCTTGGTACCTCCCATTTCCACACACATTGAAACCACCTGAATTTTTCTTGATGTACCTCTGCCTTGGGTAACCTACTGTATATTTCTCAGGCTACCACTTGACCCCTCTTTAGTTTCCCATCCCAAACCATCCTATCCATATTAATTTTGATGTGAATAACAACAACACATAATTGCGACATCTATTCCTCCCATTCTACAACAAGGCCCCTATTTAATCCCACATCATATGCCTTAAGCCAATGTTGAAAGAAAGTTCCTTGATTGTGTGCGCAATGAATTTGATTAAGATAGAATATATTGTTGTCATGTAGAAAGCTTAGTAGGGGGATCAATAAGGAATGATTCCCAAAAAATTCATTAAGAGCGTTTAGTCCAATCTTTATCTGCATGCCATCTCCAATGTCCCACCTAAGAAACCGAAGCAACCATTGACAGTTTTTCATCATGCTACACCAAATTTCATCATGCTACACCAAATGTGGGAATAACCTATATTTCTCCTTGCACCTCCCCTAATCCATTTAGTAAAATGTTCCCCCATCATATATTTTTCTTTGTTGATCTGTGCCCAAATTTTGCTACCCTCCAGCACCCTCCAATAATTTTTAATAAGTAAGGATCTATTAAAAGAAAATAAATCCAATATGCCCCACCCTCGATCAAAGACCGGAAAATAAATCATATTCCATTTCACCATATGCATCTTACCCTTCTGCAAGTGTCTCGTCCACATGAACCTAGCCATAATAGACTCGATCTTATGGGTTTGAGTGGGTATAATGGTTAAGAGCATGTGCTTCCTCCTAAGAAGTGAGAGGTTCAAAACCAAACGGGGGTAGAGTATGTATGCCTTCATAGACTTAGCAGTCAATTCGTTGCCTGGAGGTGGGTCTCTTGTCCCACAAACAAGGGGGTCTCATGCACCAATTTGGTGGGTCCCTTGTCTCATAAACAAGGCCCGGGTCTCATACACCAATTTAGTGTCTTTGGCCATGACCTTAAAATTAGATAATAATAATAATCAAGGTAGTTGTGCATGTAATTGATATAAGCCTATCCACCTATATCAACCACATTTATTAATGTGATTGTGCTATTTAATATGTATTTAAAAATTAAATATACAAAATTTATTTATATAAAATTTCTCCTCCATATAAAAAAAACAAATATACTCCTTATAGAATTTGCTCACCTTCATGGTTCAAGTCTTTTTTTTATTCGTTTTATGGGCTTTCTAAATTCTACTTACACTTAGTTGCCATTTTCTAAACGCTATCCCCACCACCATCTATTTTGTGTTTGGAGACTGCAGTTAGCATTCCATGCATGGAAATTAACAAATCTGCGGATAAACTATAAACTAGATTTCGTGTTACCCACAAGATTACCTACTTGTCTTCTGAATTGAATCGATTTTTTTAGAATTTATTTGATATACGAATAGGATTGGCGAATTTCGTAGTTTTTTCCTCAATTTTGAGCGAATTGGTGCGGTGGTGAGAAAAACTCAAATTTAATAAAATGAATGTTTATTGGAAATATTTTTGTATTTATACACCATATGAATATGGACATTTTTATATTTTCAGAATTTAGGGATTTATTCATGGTAACGTAAATAATTACATGCAAAAACATTGTCGACACATTTAGAATCAATCAATGTGATTCTTCATTATCATCATTTCTTTTATATAAATATATAACTTAATAAAATAAACATCCATCGACTTAGAATAGAAAATATTTTTATATATACATTATAATAAGGTTGATGAAAATGACCATTTCACTTATATGGATATGTTTGTTTTTCTCATTAATGTATGTAAGAAGGTTAATGAAGATGGTAATTTCCCTGCATGGATATGCTAATTTCATTTCTAAAAAATACTTGTTTTATATATGGTTAAAAGTTGATTTTTTTAAATTTAAAAGGTGAACATAATCATTCTAAACATCTGAGTAAGCTCACTTTATTTTGAAGTCTTTCTATCTTCCTTGAGGTCGTTCCTTAGCCTTTGTGCAACCCACATTTCAGAATAGTTTAAGAAAATAAAAAAGACGCTATCTTGTTGGGTTGGAGTGAATAAATTACGAACACAAATTTTACATTTGTCCTCTTGAATTTCAAATCATGTTAATAATATTTTAAATAACAAAATAATAGTTTAAAATACTGTCATGATTAATATAATTAATGAATTATAAACACATTTGCAAAAGTGACCGTTATCACTCTACGAAGAATTCCGGCACTCCTGTGGAATTGACCACTTGGCTTCTGTGAATCGGTCTCGTGTACTTCTAGACGTACTAATGCCCTTTATCCGAGAGTCTCTAAGTCAAACAAACAATCATATAGAAAAGCATAGAGGGTAAAACTACGTCATAGGAGGTAGAAAGTCTCAACAAGGCAGGGACTTGGTTCATCCCAACTCCACTCGTTTATTTCCAAATTTTAATAGCATTTGATTTAAAAAGTAAAATATTTATAAGTTAATGCATATTTTCACATTATTATAATATTTTTATTTTTATTCCAGATATTGCGAGTTCTCAATACCATGTAGCGACAAGGATTGGGAGGATCGATTGTCAAATTCAAGGGCTACAACGAGTTGAGATGTCGGGATTCACTGCAAAGGACCTGGCTCCAATAGACTCGTCAGATGGGTGAAAATGTTGTTTTTATGGACAAAGTAACATATTAATTCTCTAAGGTGACCAACAAACTTAGTTTCCTTCGGGCAGGTGAAACTAAGTCATGCATTATTACTTGTATAACAACTTGCTTTTTGATTAAAAGAAAATAGAAAGGCTCTACAAAACTTACAATAAATATATATATATATATATATATATATATATATATATATATATATATATATATATATATATATATATATTTATTTTTATTTTTAAATTATATAAATTTAATATATATTATATATTTACTTTTAACATTGATATAATATTTTTGAATATTTAGCTTCGAGGGTTAGTTTAATTAGTTGAGTTTTTTTAATTAAAACATTTTTTCTTTTGAAAGATTATTGGTTAAATTTTCTAAATTTTATAGACACTTCAGGAAGTGATATCTTGAGGATGATCTATCACCAATCTCTAGAGTCAGTGAAGAACATAGAAAATAGAAAAATAAACAAATAAAAATAAAATAAAACACTTATAAATATTTCTAATTTTTTTTATATAATTAAAAATCAACATTCATTTTATATAATTTTATTTAATATTGTATTTCAAATCAGCTATATAGCACACAACCCTATGTCATGTGGCCTACTGAGTATGCTAAATGCATGACTTTGTACTATCAATCTTTGAGTTTGTCGTTGGCTGCGAAAGGAACTCTCGCAGAGATAGGAGAATATGGGCAAGCAAGCAGGAGAAAAGTAATAAGGCAGAGGTGGTGGGATGGAAACATCTGACCCTCAATAGACATGAGAGGATTTTACTAAGTCTCACTAAAAACAATATTTTTTTCTTTTTTTTCTTTGTTTCCATGTACAGGTCCTCCTAGCTTCTTTCACCCTCTGGTCTCTGCACGTTGAGTGAGAACCCTGGTGTGGATTTGGGTGAATGTAAAACTACTGGGAGACCCACCAAAACCGAAAATGGTGAAAGCGCAGGCAAGTAAAGGAAATGCTGGGAAAAGAGGTCTAACTAGAAATACAGGAAAGGACAAAGGAAAAGAGAAGGTTAGATCCAGTAAACGAGGAAGAAAACCTGGTAAGGAAATCATGGAAAACCTACTGCATGCCTATGCTGTGGGGACACCGGGACAAGTAAAAGGCTTGATTTTAGGTTGGGAGCGAGACCTCAAAACAAAATTTGAGGAAGACATCCCAAATGAGGAAATGGAACCTATGGTGACTGATCCTAGGAACACAAGAGGAAGAATGCCCCTATTCAAGTAGTTTATCCATCTCTATTGGACAATGAAGTGTCTAATGGCAAAGGCCATTATAGCAGTTCAAGAAGTAGGAGGGGACCCAAAGGTAGCCTCCATATTGACTGATATGAATAGAGATATTCAGGCAATACAACTTCATATACATCACCAGAATGTGCGTCTAGGTCGAATGGAACATCAACTCCGAAGTATGCATCAAGTAGATATGTCTGGATCAAGTGTCAAGGATCGGAGACCTGTTGAATCTTCATATGAGTAATTCTAGAAGTCTATTGTTTTTTGTTGGATCATGAAATGGACGGATAGCATTTACATTTTTATTAGTATGTCAAAAGATATAGTAGATAATATACCTTATAAGTCTTTTAGAGACAAGATTAAATTGTTTAAATTTTGATTGGATTTTAATTCTTTGAGGTGGTCAACAAACATGGTTTCTTTCGGACAGGTTGAGACTAGCAAGCATAGAATCTGATAATATAACCAATTAATTTTTTTTATACAAATGAATAAAAAGACACTACCAAATTTAAAAAATAAAAATAAAAATCTATATAGCATATTTTTATATTGATTTTGAATCAAACAACTAGAAGATAGACTAATAAGAATAATTAATAAAAAATTTAAATGAGAACATACCAAAATGACAAAATATTTTATCATTGGAATTCCATTGTTTTTTGGTTACAAAATATGAAGTTTTATAGTGCTTGCATCATAATTTTAAAATTAGAAATAGATTCATTACCGTCAAAAGCAAGTATCAAATTTTAATATAGTTTGACACCTATAACCAATATCACTGCCACATTTATTCTTTTTTTAAAGAATTTGTTGGCTAATTAGATTACAAGTTTAATTGTTGTTGGAATAGATAATGATGTGGATAATGATTTAACATGTTAGCTTTATTTCTTTGTTTATAGGTTATTTAATGGGAGTTGTTTATTGAGGCAGTCAAATAGTTCGTATGACAGTTTTTTGCCGGAATCCGGTCAACTAAAATTCAAAAAATCAGATGGTTGCAATGGAATCTATTTTTAATAGTGGAAATGGATTCAACACTATTAACAACCCTTAGGGCACTCAAAATACTAAGGTTTAACAACTGTAAACAAGATTCTGATAAAATCTTTGCCATATTCTAGACTAAAACGCTACCTCTTTAAACTACACACATTTAATTTGGTGTGGCAAATTTTGTCCACCATTAAATTTAAAGTGGTTTAAATCTAATGATAACAATATCTGTCACACCACATTAAATGACATATAGACCAAAAAAAAAAAAAAAAAACTTTGCCTGATCCAACGTGGACACGTTCCTACTAGATCATCGCCGCCGAGAAAGCCTAAACCTAACCCCAATTTTTGGGGAACCCGCTGGTCCACGCATCATCGATATCAAAGTCATCCTCCGAAATACAAAAGCGCACGACCGCTACAAGAAACAGCCAGATGGGACGCTAAAACCGCTGGCCCGGGAGCTGAAAACCGCACAGAGGAAATTTAAATTTGACAGGTATCTACCTTCTAATTTTTAGATCATGTATAGGTAATTCTAAAATCTAATTGAAACTCATATGGCCATGTTAGTAATTAAATTGAAAGGATAGTGTAATTAAAATGGAGGATTAAACCTAAAAAATGAAAATTGAAGGATTTTTTAGTTTTCCAATATTAATATTTTTTTAATTAAATTGAAATGAGAGCTTAATTAAATTGAAAGATGTTTTTAATTGTCTAATATTAATGATTTTTGTTATTGGTTAAGAATAAAATATTTTTAACAATTTTTTTTTTTTTAATTTTTAATATTTATAAGTTATTTTATAAAATAAATTTATTGATAATTGAATATAAAAAATCCCAAACATTGTATTACTATGAAATTTATAAATTTGATAAATTCATATTTGAATCTATAACATTTTTTAAATTTTAAATCACTTATTCAATAACCATAGAACCATAAAGATATTCAACTTGTTATAAATCAAAATGCAGCAATCCATTTTACATATTTAACTACATTTTTATTTTAATAAAATAAAAATGTAGTTAAATATGTAAAATGGATTGCTGCATTTTGATTTATAACAAGTTTGAATATATATGTGTGTGTGTGACAGAGATAAGTAAATGTATGTGGGTGGTTTGGATGTTGGTTTTTCTATTTGTGGGAGAGAGTTCTATAAGAAATTAAAAATATAAAGTTTTGTTTAAGGTAAGCACATTATATAGTGATGTGTTATATTTAAAAATGATAATATTTATGAATTTTTTTTAATCATATTTAATATAGTGATGTGTTATATTTAAAAATGATAATATTTATGATTTTTTTTTATCATATTTAATATATTGCATTGAGTGAAATTGAAATGTTTCCTTGTTTTGTATTTCTAGTTTTTTCAAAAAAATTGTAGTTTTCAAAAAGAATTGTTCAAAGAGAATATTACATGCATGTTAGAGTTTAAAAGAAAAAAATACAAAGAATATTCAAAACTTGCATTTAACATAGATTACTTATTCTTAATCAACATTTTATTTGTTTTCATAAATTAAATTAATATATTAATTTCAAATTTCTTTTAAAGATATAGTTATATTGGAAAATTTAAAAATAGGAAGACAAACAGAAGAATGAAACCCATAACACTCACGCTATTTCACATGGTTCACATTCGAATTTAAATTTTTTTATGAGGTTCGCTGTGGGTTAAATACATATATATATATATATATATATATATATATATATATATATATATATATATATATATATATATATAAACTTTAAAATGGAATATTGCATAAAATAGTAAGATATCAATATCAATAAACATAAAAATGTTCACGAACATGGAAATTGCAAGGATGGATTACAAGCTTGAGTTGTGACATGAGGTTATGAGTTTTGATCTATGGACTTGGTCAATGGCTATATGGTTCAATGAGGTTTGTCGAACCTCAATTTTTTTTTAGGGTTTGCTAAAATTTGAACCTCAAGATTGAAGTTCGACGAACCTTGTTACATAACACTCAGGTGGGGAATCCCTGAGGCTACCACAATGCTACCTTCTCATTGAATGAAAAAATCAAACAATACATGTCTTATACAAATGTGTTGAGTTAGGGAGATGAAACAACCTCATAAGAATAGGATCTAATTCCTAATTACAACCAAAATTGAAACAACCTAACTATTTATTTCTCTATTATTTTCAAGTTCCCCCCTTAATGGAGAAAGGATTGCTTTCCACACTTAACATCTCCCTAAACAATTCAAATTTTATCTTCCGAAGGGGCATTGTGAAAATATCAATAACATTTTCACAAGTATTACAATATTCAAGAAAAAATTCCTTAGGTTGTATCTTCTCTCTAATAAAATGAAACTGAGCATCAACATGCTTTGTTCTTGCATGATACATAGGATTAATCACCAATTTGATCGAGCTTTGGTTGTCACATTTGATCATTGGAGTATTTTTTTTTTCTTCTCCAATATCTTGAAGAACTCTCCTCAACCAAAAAACTTCACAAATTGCTACACACGAAGATTTATATTCTGCCTCACTAGATAAAAATGATACAGTTGGTTGCTTCTTGCTTCTCCATGAAACAATATCAAATCCAACGCTAAAGGCATAACCTGTAGTAGATCTTCTATCATCCATATTACCAACCCAATCTTAAACTGAGTAATTCGTTAGCTCAACATCAAATGAATTAGTATACTTAAGACAAAAATCAATTGTTCCTTTAAGATACCTTTTCACATTTATCGTTTCTCTCCAATGGCTTTCTAGAGGAACTGAATTAACACACTAAAAAAGTATGCAATGTCAGGTCTGGTTGTAGTAAGATAATTCAAGGTTCCCACTAGTTTTCTATACATTGTACCATCAACCTACTTTGAGCCATCATCAAACTCAATTTTCACATTCTATTACATTGGAACAAAAGAAGATTTGCATTGAACCATTTTAAACCTTTTAAGCACTTCTATGGCATACTTACCCTCAGAAACAAAATTCTAACCAATATCTCCCCACACTTCAAGACCTAGACTGTAATGTAACTTACCAAGATCTTTCATCTCAAATACTTGTGACATATGCACCTTAATTCCTTCAATCAATTTGAATGAATTTCCTATAATAATTAAGTCATCAACATACAAAGAAATTAGTACTACATGCCCCTTTGCATCAAATTTGGTATACATATAAACCCTTTGACTTCTCATAAAACCCTGCTAAAGAAAGAATGAATCTATATTTTCATATCATGACCTAGGTGCCTACTTCATCCCATACAAAGATTTATTTAATCTGCAAACTAAAGGTTCATGCCCCTTTTCTTCAAACCCTTCAGGTTCTATCAAATACACCTCTTTGAAATCACCATTCATAAAATGAGATTTTACATCTAATTGGTGCAAATTCCAATGGTATTTTGTAGCTAATGCAATTAATAGTCTAATAGTAATTAATTTAGCTACAGATGCAAATGTTTCTGCATAATCAATGCCCTCCTTTTGTGAGTACCCTTTTCTCACCAATCTAGCTTTATATTTAACTATACTACCATTTGCTTTAAACTTGGGTTTGTACAACCATTTACATCCTATGGGATCTTTACCTTTAGAAAATTCAGTCAATTCCCAAGTTTGATTTTTAACTATAGATTCATATTCTTCCTCCATTTCTTTTCTCCACTCTTCATGTTCATTAGCTTCATTAAAACTCATGGGTTCTATGACATTAAAAACACTAACCATGAGAACATAGTCCTTATACCTTTTAGGTAGGTGAATCTATTGAGTAGATCTCCTTCGTACTTCACTATCTTCATCCCTATCCTCTGAAGACACTTCTCCGCCACTAGGTGGGCTCTAACTATTGGTGGTGTCCATATCACTGGATTCTTCCAAAAGCTTCTGTTGCTCACTTTCTTCTACTTTATTGTCTTCAACTTCAAGAAGTATGTGCCACTTTTCATAACTGCTATCATTGTTGCCTTCATCTGCCTGCTCATGGAAAATTACATCTCTACTTGTAAACACTTTGTGAGTAGAGGGATCAAATATTTTATAAACTTTAAATTATGAATAGTATCCTTAAAAAATGCATTTGATACCATTAGCATGAAGTTTCTTTCTATTTCCTTTGGAATATGTGCAAAGGCCTTACACCCAAATACCATCAAATGATGAATTGTTAGTTTAAAACCATACAAGTCTTCGAATGGGGTCTTGAGATCATGATACCTTATTGGACTTCTATTCTTTAAATAAAAAACAGTACTAATGGCCTCTTCCCAAAATACATTAGAGATATTCTTACCTTTGATCATACTCTGCGCACACTCCACCAACGTCTTGTTTTCCCTTTTTGCAACACCATTTTGTTGTGGAGTGTAGGGAACTATGAATTGCTGCACTATTCCATGATGCTTGAAATACTTTGTGAAGTTCCCCAATCTATAATTCCCCCCTTTGATCTGAACGAAGGATCTTTATGAACTTCCCTATTTTATTCTCTTGCATGTTTTTTAATTTTTTTAAATACTCAAATACATCACTCTTTTTCCTAACAAAGTACATGGCAAGTGTACCTTGTGCAATCATCAATAAACAACATAAAATAATAAGCATCGCTTAGGGATCTAGTCTGCATTGGTCCACAAACATCATATTTCACAAGTTTTAATACATCTCCTCTTCTCCTATTGGAATTAGAGGGGAATTCATCTCTGTGAATTTTTCCTGATGCACAACCTTCACAAGTAACATACTCATTCTTTAACATAGAGAGTCCTTCAACCATTCTTTGTTTATGAAACAACAACAAATCATGATAATTGATATGACCATACCTCTGATTTGAGATACGTTCTATTGAAAAAACCGTAGAATTCAGTGCTTGATGATTCTTGTTGGTGACATCAAGCTTGTACAGTCCTCCAACTCTTACTCCTAAAGAAACAAGTTTGCAGTGATCCAACAAATATTTCACTATGCAAAGTGTTTTGAATAATTCAACCTTTATATTTTGATCTATAATTGTGGACACAAAAATCATATTCTTCTTGATCCCAGGCACATACATAACATTATGAATGTGCCTGACATTTCCATTTGGTAAATTCACTAAAATATCACCATATCCCTTGATATGATGTGCACGATCATCTCCAAGGTAGATGTTGCCTCCATTGCTTACTTCCTTGATGTTTTCATACCCATCCTTATTGTACTTCATGTGGATTGAAGATCTAGAATCCACAAATCAAGCATTAACATCATTCGTTTCAGTAGACAACGCAGTATTAGACATAAACAACATAATGTTTTTAAGATCATAGTTCAAGCCTTCTCCGTTGAAATGTCCTGAATGTCTTATATTCTTATTATGCATAGCTTCATCACTTTTATTCTTATAAAAGTGTTTTGAAATATTCCCACTTCTACCACAATACAAAAAATTCATTCCAGAGTCATTTTTCACAGATGACATGCCTTGATTTTATTTTGGAAATGGCCTTTTCTAAGATGATCTTCCACCTTTACTTGCTCCTCCTTCTTTCCCTTTGAATAATTTATTCTTTGCCGCAAGTGGCAATTTTGGATTCTAAGGCTTCAAATTCTTGCGCATCTCTTCTTCCTGCATCAATATATCTGTCAATTCCTCAAAATTTTGCGCTTTTTCCCTTAATGCAAAAACTGTAATAAACATCTTATAGTCCTTTGACATTCCATTTAATGTGATTGTCACAAGATTAGTAGTAGTTATTGATTCTCCTATGTCTCCCAACTTATCTTTCAAATCTTTAATTATGGAAATAAAGGCACCAACATATTTGTTCTCTTCCATTTTAATATACAGAAGCTTACTCTTTAGAGAGAGGACTCGATTTGTATTTTTAGTTTAATACAAATCCTTTAGTGTGTTCCAAGTTGCATTATAGGTATTAAAATCATGAATATAAGGAATTATATTATCTTTCACGGACATTATTAATAGTACTTTTGCTTTTCTCTCCCGCTTCTCCTAGTCTTGAATTGATGCATATGTCGATCCTACAATAGGTTTTGCTTCTTCTCTCTTTGCAATGGTCTAAGCACCATATCCTTCCAACAATGTTTACAGCTTAAATTCAAAATTAACATAGTTGGTGCCATATAGTTTATTGGCCTCATTCAGATATGTCTCTCCAAGTGGATTCACCCTCTTGATAGTTAACCCAATTTGCAATAGTACCCTTCTTTGCACTTCACAAACACCACTAATTGCTCCCTATATATATATATATATATATATATATATATATATATATATAGGGAGCAATTAGTGGTGTTTGTGAAGTGCAAAGAAGGGTACTATTGCAAATTGGGTTAACTATCAAGATGGCGAATATATATATGTATGTATGTATGTATGTATGTATGAATGCAAGGAAATTCTAAAAATAAACTCAAATTCCTTTAAAAAAAAAATCATTAGAGAAATTCAACTCTATCTCAATGCAGACAAAGTAAACTCTATCTTTGGTGGAAGTACACATCCCAGTTCATCTTAGGGAGCATTGAAAAGAAATAATTTTCAAACCATAAGTGTGCCATGTCAGCACATTTCACGCTCTACTAGAGGGAGCGCTAAAAAAATATATATAAAAAATTATCCGCTAATTCACTGTGGCTATCCATTTCATGTCTCCAATAATTTTGAATCGCAAGGGTTGCAGCCACAGTTGGTTCCGCACTTGAAACCACCAGAAATACAACACCCATTGTCCCTGACAGTAGTAGAACCATCAAAATGTCGCAAGTCAGTCGTGGCTGAAAAACATGGTGCTTGTACTGTCATTCAACTGAAGATCCCACAGCTCCAACAAACCTCATTGATCCTCCGAAAACAACACCAATCACTGTTACGGCTTCACAGCACAACGAAGACACTCAAACGCCTCCACGGGCATCACCAAGTGACTCGTCCAGTGCATCTCCAATGATCCCGTTTCACACATTCACAGCAACTATCTTTCCACTTCTCGACTTTTCAAGCTCCTTCACATGTAGCATTTTCAAAAAATTCACACAAGCTCTTCCCCTTTGCCAACATGCAGCTCACAGCAACTATCTTCCCACTTCTCGACTTTTCAAGCTCCTTCACATGTAGCATTTTCAAAAAATTCACACAAGCTCTTCCCCTTTTCCAACATGCAGCTCACAGCAACTATCTTCCCATTTCTCGACTTTTCAAGCTCCTTCACATGTAGCATTTTCAACAAATTCACACAAGCTCTTCCCCTTTGCCAACATGCAGCTCCAGGCTTCTACGCGGCTCACACGAACCTCGACAATTTTATTATCCAATCAAGTTGACCGCATAAGAAAGTTAAAAAAATATGTGGCAGTTGGAAATAATTAATATTATTTGTATATTAATGGAGAAATGGTTACGTTATTGTAATATACCTCCTTAGTTTAGGATTAGTTCCTAGAATATAGGAGTCTGGTTACAACCTCCTACTTCTTTGCTATTTACTTATAGATGTATCTTTCTAATTAATGGAGGTAGAGTGATCTCTCCGTTTGACTACAGTCTCCAGGTGCAGCACTCACCTGTGAGCTGCAACTCCTTTTTCAATTCAGTGTGTTTTTTATCTTGGTATCAGAGCACAGAGTAGGGGGAGCCTGATTTTTTTTTTTTTAGAGATTTATTGACTACAGAGCCTTAGTGGCTGAGGTGTACACAAGAGCTTTGTGCTCACAGGAGCTTTGTGTTCATAGGAGCAAGTGGACTGCAGCAACACCCGACTCATAGGTCTCAAATGACTGATCATCTCTGAGCAGAAGAGAGGGTTGGCGCGTTTTTGTCACTTTCAGTCGTGCCGAGAAGCGCAATTGGCGCGACTGTGAGGGCCATACCTGCGCCAGCACGCTGAAATACGTCATTGGCACGTATGTGCAGGCCATACCCGCGCCGATTTTGGGAGACGCATCAATTTTGATTTGGGCGTGGATTTTTAGCCTCGAAAAAGCACCAACCTCTTTCTCTTTGGAAAGATATGCAACTTTGGCAGATTGGACTTGCCCGGTGGTGGCATATTGAAGTTCTGGATTTTCCCAGTGGTGGCAGATCAGACTTGCCCAGTGGTGGCACATTGAAGTTCTAGATTTTCCCAATGGTGGCAGATCAGACTTGCCCGGTGGTGGCACATTAAAGTTTCGGATTTGCCCGGTGGTGGCACATTGAAGTTCCAGATTTTCCCGGTGGTGGCAGATTGGACTTGCCCGGTGGTGGCGCATTGAAGTTCTGGATTTTCCTGGTGGTGGCAGATCGGACTTGCCCGGTGGTGGCACATTGAAGTTACAGATTTTCCAAGATTGGTGGCAGATCAGTGGTCAGGATCTGGTATGTATTGATTTTTTTTTAGTGTATCCTGCAATTATTCAGTTGGGTAGAATTATTCATCGGAAGATCTAAAATTTTATCAGTCCAGTATGAATAATAGTATAGAATCGTATCTCCACAAGTCTGGCAAACTTGATAGATCTAATTTCACCAACTGGAAATTCAAGATACAGAAATTACTTGAAAGCGCAAATGCGTGGTCGATTGTCATAGGAAATGAGCAGAGACCAAATTTGGTAACAAGAACATCTGCACAAGAAAAAGATTGGGGTAAAAGGGAGAACAAAGAAAAATTCATACTGAAGATGTTTATCAAGGACAATATTATCCCACATATCAGAGATGGAAAATCGTCCACTAATATTTGGACGATGATCAAGAATCTATACCAAACACAGAATACAAATCATGTCTTGTCACTCAAAGGCAAGCTGTTTGCGATGAAGATGGAGGAAAACGAGTTCGTTGTTGGATTCATTGCTAGAGTTAAAGACCTGAAGGACAGATTGGGAGATATCGGAGAAAAAGTGTCTGATTCCGATCTGGTCACAATCACGTTGAATGGAATGAAATATGAATATCAGATGTTCATCACAGGATTGGAAACAAGGGAGAAAGCCCCTGCATTTGAAGAGTTGACAGGGATTTTGCTACAAGAAGAAGAGCGGCGGCAGAATTTGAAACCACAGAGCAATGATCTTGCTCTAATGGAGAAAAGGCGACAGTATAGAGGGAAGCAGCCACAACAGCAACATCAACCACATCAACAGCAGCAGCAGAGAGGAGCCAACACGTTTCAAAAGAGACCGTTTAAAGGTATGTCTGCTAACAATTTTCCTAGTAAGAGATGTTTTTACTGTGGAAAAAATGGCCATCAGATTAAATATTGTTATAAGAGGTAGACAGATGAAGCGAGGAATAAACAGAGAAAGCACAAAGGTTACTTTGTTTAGGAAGATGAAGACCATAGCCACAAACTTCGACTATTTACAGCCGATTGTGCCCTTTCAGCTTCTAAGAGAGATGAGGACGACATATGGTATGTCAATTCTAGTGCATCCTCACATATGATAGGTAAGAAGGAATGGTTTGAATTTCTTGAAGAAAATTCATGTGGGTCGAAAATTTACCTAGGAGATGATAGCGGATATGAGATCGAAGGGTAAGGTGATATTCCGGTAAATTTACCTAGAGGTGACATTAGACATCTTAAGAATGTATTGTATGTGCCCAAAATTAAGAAAAACTTGATCTCTGTATCTATGATAACTGATCAGGACATGCAAGTTGAATTGTTCAAGACTCGTTGTGTCATAAAGGATAGCAAGATGGAAACTGTTTCAACAGGAGTGCATGTTCAGTTGGATTGTGATGGATGTGGTCAATGGACTCCCTGTTTTCCATAGTGTTCAATTGGATTGTGATGGATGTGCATTAGGGAAAATGCATAGAGAATAATTTCCTTTGCATGTTAATATAAAGGAAAGAGATATTCTAGAGCTGGTGCATACAGACATATGCGGACCTATGCAGACCAGGTCACTAGGTGGTGCATATTATTTCCTCTTATTTACTGATGATTGCACTAGATTCTCTTGGATATATTTTTTGAGTAAAAAGATTCAGACCTTTCAGTATTTTAAAGAGTTTAAATCTATGGTAGAAAAGCAGACAGGTAAATGCATAAAAATTCTCCGCTCAGATCAAGGGGGAGAATACAGGTTGGAAGATTTCATGAATTTCTGGAGATATCATGGGATTGTTCAACAGTTTACAGTGCCTCACACACCACAGCAGAATGGAGTGGCAGAACGAAAGAACAGAACTCTTGTGGAGTGCGCAAGGAGCATGCTTCAAGGTAAGGGTCTATCAAACGATTTTTAGGCGGAAGCCATTAACACTGCTGTGTATTTAAAGAATAGGAGTCCTACTAAATGACTTGGCTTAAAAACCCCCTTTGAAGCATTATTTGGATTCAAACCAGCAGTGAGTCATTTAAGAGTATTTGCGTCAAAATATTTTGCACATATACCCAAGGTGGATAGAAATAAGTTAGATCCTAAAGCCATGAAATGTATCTTTGTTGGATATGGCATTGAGTTTAAAGCATATAAGTTATTTAATCCTGTGACTCATAAGATATTTGCAAGCCGAGATGTGATATTTCATGAACAGGTTGAGGAAGGAAGGGATGACAGTAATAATGATTGGCACATTCCATTATTAATGGAAGAAAACAACGAGGATTATCAAAAGCAGGAGCAGAAAGAAGAAGAAGAAACAAATGATGTAGTCAATGATGCGAGCACATATAAGTCTGAAGCAGACAGATTAGAGGTAAGTCCCCTACCAAGGATATCAAGTAGAAAGAATCGATTACCATCCAAATTGAAAGACTATGCTTTAATGACAAATATTTTAAACATTGTAGAACCCGCAAATTATAAAGAAGCAAGTCAATCTAATGCATGGAGGGCTGCAATGCATGAGGAAATTGAATCAATTATTAGAAACCATACTTGGGATTTAGTTGAACTGCCTAAAGGTAAAAAACCCATAGGATGTAAATGGTTGTATAAACCCAAAGTAAATTCAGATGGGAGTATAGAAAATCTTAATGCTAGACTGGTAGCAAAGGGTTATTCACAGCAAGAGGGAATAGATTTCGATGACACCTTTGCTCCTGTAGAAAAATTAAACACCATTAGAATGCTAATTTCTTTAGCAACAAAACATAAGTGGGAGCTACACCAGCTAGATGTTAAGTTTACATTTCTAAATGGTGTGTTGAAAGAAGAAATTTATTTAGTTCAGCTTGAAGGGTTTGTTAAAAATGGGCATGAAAATCTTGTTTGTAGATTGAAAAAGGCATTATATGGTTTAAAACAAGCACCCAGGTCGTGGTATGAGAAGATCGATGCATTATTTGTACAACATGGTTTTCATAGGAGCATTAATGATCCAAATCTGTATACCAAGTTTAATAAACGGAGGCAAATTATTTTGATTTCTTTGTATGTGGATGATATGATTATAACAGGGAATGCTAATAATCTGATCAAAGAAATCAAACGGCAGATGTCACAAGTGTTTGAAATGAAAGATCTCGGAAATCTCCATTATTTTTTGGGATTGGAAGTATGGAGAGATTCTGCACAGACTTTTCTTACTCAAGGGAAGTATGCTAGAAGTATGCTAGAAAAGTTCAGTATGGAGTAGTGTAGATCAGCAGCAACACCATTGTAGCAGAATCTAAAGTTGTGTAGTGACGATGGAACTAAAGAGGTAAATACCACTATGTATAGACAACTAGTTGGGAGTCTGATATATCTTACTACAACTAGACCAGACTTGGCATACTCTATTAGTATGTTGAACCAATTTATGTCTAAACCACTCGAAAGTCACTGGGTTGCAGCAAAGAGCATGTTGAGGTATCTATGTGGTATTAGTAATTATGGTATTTTATACACTAACACATATGATGTTACTCTAGTAGGATTTCAGATTCAGATTGGGCAAGTAACTTGGATGATCGAAGGTCTATCACAGGTTACGCATTCAACATTAGATCTGGGGTCATAGCATGGAGCAGCAAAAAGCAAAGCACTGTAGCTTTATCTTCATGTGAAGTTGAGTACCAAGCATTGTGTGCAGCCACATGTGAAGCTATCTGGTTGAGAAGACTTCTTAATGATGCAGGAGAAGAACAGAAAGAATCAACTACCATTAAAAGTGAAAACCATAGTACCATCAAGCTAGCGTACAATCCAGTATTTCATAAAAATACCACACACATCGATACTCAGTTCCATTTTGTTCGAGAGAAACTTCAGTCAAAGGAAATAGTTGTTGAATATTGTAAAAATTGTGACAATATGGCTGACATTTTTACTAATCCTATTGGGCGTATAAAGTTTGAATTGTTTAGAGGGATGTTAGGAGTTTAGGGTAATCCTTTCTCCATTAAGGGGGAGAGTTGGAAATAATTAATATTATTTGTATATTAATGGAGAAATGGTTACATTGTTGTAACGTATCTCCTTAGTTTAGGATTATTTCCTAGAATATAGGAGTCTGGTTACAACCTCCTACTTCTTTACTATGTACTTATAGATGTATCTTTCTTATTAATGGAGGTAGAGTGATCTCTCCATTTGACTGCAGTCTCCAGGTGCAGTACTCACCTATGAGCTGCAACTCCTTCTTTTTCAATTCAGTGTGTTTTTTATCTGTGGCCTCTCCTAACAACGATCCATGATCGATAACATCATGAAGGCAATAAATTACTAACACATGACCCAACTGGTGCACTTCCAAATAACTATTAATTGCATGGCTCTGCACAGTGCTCGATCACCGAGATTGATCTCGTCAACAGGATATGATGTACATAACTGAAACAACGATCTAATCCATGATCCACACACTTGATCATCCAATAATTCACCACGCTCAGCCTCCTCAAACAAAATTCAATCTCTTGGCTCTTTATCAGCTTGTACGCAAACTCTTTATATGCTTAGCTTCACATGGGCTTCAACAACTCCTCTTCAATGCTTCCACAGTTGTCAATTACCTCTATAAAGTCATGCTTAAATATTAAAGATTAAATATTGTTCTATGCACATGTCCTCCACAGAGCTCTACGCTCCTTGCAGATTTTGGTTTCCCACAATACAAATGCAGGTTACGCTGCTAATTTTCTTCCAAAAGGCATATATATCAAGATATGAACTTTTTATAATACCAAATTAAAAATTAGGAAGACAAACAAATTAATGAAACCCACAACACTCAGGTGGGGAACCCTTGAGGCTGCCAGAATGAAAAAATCAAACAATACATGTCTTATACAAATGGGTTTAGTTAGGGAGATGAAACAACCCTTTAAGAAATAGGATCTAATTCCTAATAACAACCAAAATACAAACAACCTACTATATGTTTCACCATTATTTTTAAGTTGGCATTATTGCATGTGTTATGCTAAGTGTTTGGAGGATTGTTTGTGTATGAATTTTTTCCTTATGGATTTTCTTGTTTTCTTCACTTCTGATAGGTTGTACATGGATATATTATTAGACCTTGTTGTTAAGATCCATTATTTATTTTTATTTTTTTTCTTTTTGTTTCCTCTACAGGTTTCACTTAAAAGGGGTGCTAGAATTCTAATAAAATAATATTGAAACTTGTAAGCTCACGTAGCACTACTTTGTAAAAATTATCTTCTAGTTATCACTAGAAAATTCCTTTGTTACTAAAAATAATACTATTGTATATTTATTTTCAAGTAATGAAAATGTAAAAACCTCCTCCCACATCTACCCAAGTAACCGACCAACCGGGGTAAAGTTGTGACAAGAGGATACTATGATTTGATTCAACTCCCCATGTACAATGAAGGAAGTGGAACTGACACAAAACAACCAATCTGACCTTCTACACATCCTAAAGAACCTCCAGGAGCTAACCCACCCTTCCGAGTGACCAACCCCTATGGGAACTTAACATTTCAAGGGATTAAACCCCCGGTCGCTCCCCTGCCAAGGCATGCATGCGAATGTAAGCCTAGTCGCTCCCATGAACTTGCCTGAGTATGATTGTAGCCTCTTTCTGCTAGTCTTGAGCCCACAACTGCGAGATTTAAGGCTAATTTCCAGGGAGCTGGAACCCTGTAGAACTTAAGCCTGAAAGTTAAACCCGGTCGCTCCCCTGCCAAGGCATGCATGCGAATGTAAGCCTAGTCGCTCCCATGAACTTGCCTGAGTATGATTGTAGCCTCTTTCTGCTAGTCTTGAGCCCACAACTGCGAGATTTAAGGCTAATTTCCAGGGCTAGGACCCAATCACTTCCGAGAACTTCATGGAATTTATAGAAATGAAAAATAACATAGAGACAATGATGCCAATGCAAATTTTTGAACAAAGACTTGACTGTACCCCTACTATCCATGACAAATATTTCGTTAAACATGTCACAAATATGCATTCTACACATCATAATAATATAGCTAAGCATAGGGGTCTCATAAGTATTTGAGAATCACTAAGAAGCCTTAATGCCTTATCATATTAGTTGCATTATCATCTATTAGGTCATATGTTCATTTCTCACTCATTTACAAATCAAAACATGATGAGAACCATACACTTTCACTGGCGTAAAACATATTCATAATTAGCATATAAAAAACAGAAATAATGAGGATACAAAAGCCACAAATGCCACATATGAATCAATATATTTTCACATAAAATACCAAGGGAAGGAATTCTTATTAATGAATGCAAGATCCAACCTAGTATTGGACTTCCATGCTCCACCTGACCATAGATTGGCTGAGACAAATCTCTCTTCAACCAATCACCACCGTGCCATATTCCAAGCATGAATGTGGGATTCAAAACCAAAAGAATCAACGAGGGATTCCCGAGGCTAAACCACCTCACCCTCATCAATAGAACCAGGCTTTACCGTAATCCCCACCAGATCACTAGGCCATAAATAAGCATGGATGCCACTGGAATATCTCCACCTATACCATGAGGAATTTTCTTGTCTCCTAATATCTAGGCTTTACCGCAATCCACAACCTGGTTCAGGGATCACTAGGCCATGTTTCTTTCTTTCGAAGATCCACCTCATTCAACTTCGAATCCATCCGATAATCCAACTCAACCAAAACATGAGAACCTCATCACACCATGGCCATCCAGAATTGGCAAGGCAAGGATGAAGAAAATTGTCAAACCTAGAAAAACCCATGCTAATGACCACAAGAAAATCAAGGACACACATGAAAAACCATGCATGTAAAATCTAGCAAGGTAATCACACATGCAAATCAATACCTGCAAACAATCTCATTTTAGTTGCTTGATCCCGCTCTCCCTTTCTTGATCCTTATTTTCTCTTTTCCTTATTTGGTTTCCTTGATCCAAATATAAAGTGCTCCAAGAAAACTCTAAGTGTTCAAGAGTGAGTGAGAGATAGAGAGAGAGAATAGAGAGATAGCTCCAAAACTGAACTAGCCAAAAGACGAACTGAAGGTAACTCATCCTTAGAAGCCTTTTTATTAATGTGGCCTCTATTTTCTTTAGTTTTTCATTATTTTCCTTCGTTTTCCTCCTCACATGAAACCTGTGACCTTTCACCTTCCCTTTCTCCTATTTTCCAATATTTTCATAAATAAAATGCCAATTAATGTCACTTTCCCTTTCCACTTTTCCATTTTCCTTTAGCCATAATAGCTGAAATGAATACCCACTAGGATGTTTTTCCCACCATTCAGCTTGGAATACGTGTCCCATGACCATGGTCTTATATTTTTTTTTACACGATTTTTTTACTAGGGACGTTACAGAACCCTCCCCCTTGGGGGAACACTGTCCTTGATGTTCAATGACACCTATAACCAGCAAGACTATTGATAACAAAACATACTACCCATGGAGCTTTAGAACTTAGCTCGTTGCAGTATTTGCAATGATCAACCTGATGAAAACATGACAATCATATTGTTTATTGGATCTTTATAAACAACTCATTATGGTATTTACAATAACGACATATACAACCATACTATCTATGGAGCCTTATAAATTCGACACGATACATTATTTATAATAATATATAGATATACACATATGCACATTTTCTCAACCAACAAATAAAAGGATATGATGCATGCATCCAAAACAAGGGAATTTAGAGGCTCACACCTCAACCCTCATAGTAATACCAGGATCCACCTCCTTCCGAGGAAGTCCAGAATCCACTGCCAAAATCAAATTTGCATCGAATGTCCAACGTTATAATCTTGTGCCACTTGTCTTCTTAGTGAACAGTTTCCAGCTCATTGTTCCAGGGCACACTCCCAATGTGCGTCTGATTCCATTGGGAAATGCTAATGACCAAAAAAAATCCATCCCCGACCTTCCCTTCTCTACTACAAAGTCCCTCAGGAAACCCGATAACCCCTTCCGTGTAGTCACTCACCTTCCAAGTTCCCCAATATCCCTTATCTTGGGTGATCCATCCCTTGGAAAGGCTTCCTCGCATCGGAAGATGAAAAAACCAAGGCATATACCTGCTTCAAAACTATCATACCGGTCATATCATGCTCATGGAAATAAATAAACACTATTGGGTACTAGTGTCCCCTAATAGCCCTGCTCCTGAAGTGCTTTACCAACATATTGCTGCTTGTTCCAATCGCTTTTGTTGTTTCTGCTAATTCTTGCAGTTAATTCCAATCACCCAACAGATCATGTCCATGCTTTCCTGTACCAAACACATAATTTCCATTAGACTCAAAATAAACTGAAATAAATCCAAATCATACCTCATTGGTATCTCGTCAACAAGGTACATTTGCAATTTCATTCACTTCCTATCACAAGTCAAACTAGCATCTTGACCAAATCATCATGTATAAACATATGACATCAAGTTAGCTCGAAAATAAACCATCATAAATCACATGTAACCATCATAAACTAGAATGATAGATCACATGCATAATCAAAACTAAAATAAAATACTTATACTTATCCTTTAATCGATCATCAGCTTCTACCTTTATCCTTTGTCCTTTATGTATGCACACTGAATCAAGCCACACTCGGCAAGCACTCAGTGCCTTCTCTTCAACCACATACACATACTGTTGAGATTCAACAAGATGATGAGCTTAGTGAAAAGAGTTGCCTTCACTAAGTGGGCCCGCAGACTATTTTTGGCGCAAGTCTAGTTTTAGACTATGTCCATTTTTAGACATGGTGATCATATTTCAGAAGTTGCGGGATGCTATTTGTGGATGGTTGGTCAAGTTGGAAAAGTAGATGAAATTATATTTTTATAATATTGGGCGAAGTCTATTTATATATCATCGATCTAAAAATAGAAGTGTCGATTATTATTAGCTCTTAATAATAATACGAAAATAAACAACAACTTATTCTCTTGGAGCACTTAATTTCAGTGTACAAATTTGGAAAATTAGTGGGCTGAAGGAATTACACAATTCCTAGGGTTTACTGGTGGTTCATGCATGGAGGACTTAGTTAGAATTGAAGTGGAAAAGTTATGACAGAGTTGGAAGAGTAGTTCATGGAGTTGTTATTCAGTTTAACTCAATTATTGGAGTTAAA
Organism: Pinus albicaulis; assembly: GCA_034641835.2. Classification (NCBI taxonomy): domain Eukaryota; kingdom Viridiplantae; phylum Streptophyta; class Pinopsida; order Pinales; family Pinaceae; genus Pinus; species Pinus albicaulis. The sequence continues at coordinate 272,136,061 of CM076580.1, forward strand.
CTCAGTTGAGCTAGTTGTATCTAGTCCACCTGAATGATACACTAGCGAGGGTGGAAAGAATTAATTAGTTAATTAATTCACAAATAATAACTCATTAATCAATTGAACAATACAACAGTTAACTATAGTGCATGGCAGTTCCAGTGGAGACCTAGTGGAGAGATAGGTGAAAGGGCAAGATGGACTATCTGTTGTGACTATAGTGATGCATTGATTGCACCACACACACATTGGATTTGCCAATGAGGATTGTGTAGTCAAGGCAAGGGTAATTTGAATTCATTCAGAGCTATTCTTCAATAGGGATTGCGTAGTGGAGGCAGGCTAGCAGGTGGCAAGAAATCGTTGCATGGATTTGCAGATTTCTTCTAATTAGTGTGTGACGATTGATTGTATTGAGAGCTTGATGTACTAAGCTTTGTATGAGATTGTTACATGATCTCCATGATACATAATATATGATAGTTTGGGTTTTTAGATTCAGGCTTTCCCGTTAAACAACTGTGATATCTTAAGGATGATCTATCACCAATATCTAGAGTCAGTGAACCACATAGAAAATAGAAAAATAAACAAATAAAAATAAAATAAAACACTTATAAATATTTCTAATTTTTTTATATAATAAAAATTCAACATTAATTTTATATAATTTTATTTAATATTGTATTTCAAATCAGCTATATAGCACACAACCCTCTGTCATGTGGCCTACTGAGTATGCTAAATGCATGAATTTGTACTATCAATCTTTGAGTTTGTCGTTGGTTGCGAAAGGAACTCTCGGAAAGATACGAGAATATGGGCAAGCAAGCAGGAGAAATGTAATGTTCCAAATTTTGCAATAAAGTATTTGGAACATTAATCTTGCTTTTATGTTAATAAAAGTGAATAAATGGGTGAGGGAGCCCATGTAGCAATTTAATAAACACTCCTCAAGTGAAAAAAGTCCCTTAAGTGGCTTAAGATAGCAGCCCCAAGTGTGAAAAGGGCGAAAGGAAAGTGAGCCAGACCATGGTTGAACAAAGTCAACAACGTACCCTAAGAGGGGAAGCTTGCACAAGAAGATTGCGTAGTTGGAGGGGAGGGAAATTTGAAATGAGAGAAACCCTAATGTGAGTGGGTTCCATGTGTACATTGCATAAAAGATGAAGGAGAGCCATTGTGGAGGGGAATCTTTGGAGAAAGAATTTGGAGGTTGAAACTCTCTTCAACTTTGTGCTGCTTAGCACAATAGGGATTCTTGTTTAGGAATGCCTTTCTCTTCCATGGGAGGCCATGGAGAGATTGTTCTTCATCTTCCTCACATCATGGCTTGAGGCCAAAGCAGTCATTTGCAACTACTGCGTTATTCTTGCAGCAAGAGAATGTTGGAGTTGTTGGTGTTGCAGTGAGGGACCATCACCATCTCACTTCGAAAGTTGTTCTGTAGAGGAGAGGCCATCTCTTCCTCTAGGAGATCAGCAAAGGATATCCTGGAGCTGATATTGCATATTTTGGCAGAGGGACACATGTTTCTACTCATGCTCAGTGCAGTTCCTTCTTCTTATAGCGTTATTCTCAGAGAGGGTTTGCAGGTGGAGCTCATTTTGTGCACTAGTGAGTGCAATCTTCAGGAAGGGGATTATCTCCTTCACTTTGGAGATCATTGGAGGAGGTATCATTGTTTATTGCAGCATCTACTTCCTTCTCCATTCTTGTATTATTATTGAGTTGCAGCAGCTACACTGCAACTCCAGCATTTTACTGTTTTATGTATTTTAGCCAATCCCTTGGAGGATTTATGCAATAATGTTTTCTAGGGTTGAGATCTTGCTCCCCCATCTTTATTTGAGCTTGTATTGCTATATCATCTCATATATATCAGCTTGTAGTCATTTTCCCTCATAGACTGCACAGTGATAGAGTAGCTGTGTTTATGCAGTAATGTATTATCTTTTTCATGTACATTTTCCTTAGAGGCTGATTTGCAATCACCTTAAGAGGTATTTTCCTCAAGGATCTTGTATAATATTTGCTTCTATACATTATGTATCAGATTTTTACTCTTCTGACATTATATGACGTATTATTTCACTGCTGTTACATGTTGGAGTTTTCATGCTGCTGAAGATTATCTCATTGAGCATTATTTCAGTATACTTGTTGGTGGGAGATCTGAATAACCTGCTTAAGGTTATTTCTTTGAGCTTATATTCTGCGGGGAGTTGGTATTAGATATGATCCAAGGCATCCCAACATTTAATTGCCTTATTCTCACACGGGCTTCCTTATACAACGTCCTCATGGACAATTGTTGCAGAAATTCCTTGAAGGGAATTATTAGCTCTTCACAAGTTCTATTGGCAAAGTCTGCTAGTGGGCCAGGTAGCCTCTGGATCTCATTCTTCCTTGTGAAGATGAAATATCCAGTAAATGCCCTAGTAGTCAATCTCTGAAATAGTTTAGTGTTGATTGTTAATACTCCCGGAGGTGGAAAATAGGAATATCTCAAGATATTCCCAGCATAGTAGAAATTTCCCCGTTTGGGACATTACAAGAAAAGTAATAAGGCAGAGGTGGTGGGATGGAAACATCTGACCCTCAATAGACATGAGAGGATTTTACTTAGTCTCACTAAAAATAATAATTTTTCTTTTTTTTCTTTGTTTCCATGTACAGGTCCTCCTGGCTTCTTTCACCCTCTAGTCTCTGCACGTCGGGTGAGAATCCCAGTGTGGATTCGGGTGAAGGTACAACTGGTGGTAGACCCACCAAAAACAAAAATGGTGAAAAGGCAGGCAAGTAAAGGAAATGCTGGAAAAAGAGGTCCAACTGACAATACAGGAAAGGACAAAGGCAAGGAGAAGGTTAGATCTAGTAAACGAGGAAGAAAACCTGGTAAGGAAATCAGTTAAAACCTACTGCATGCCTATGCTGTGGGGACACCGGGACAAGTAAAAGGCTTGATTTTAGGTTGGGAGAGAGACCTCAAAACGAAAGTTGAGGAAGACATTCCAGATGAGGAAATGGAACCTATGGTGACTGATCCCGGGAACACAAAAGGAAGATTGCCCCTGTTCAAGTAGTTTATCCATCTCTATTGGACAATGAAGTGTCTAATGGCAAAGGCTGTTATAGCAGTTCAAGAAGTAGGAGGGGACCCAAAGGTAGCTTCCATATTGACTGATATGAATAGAGATATTCAGGCAATATAGCTTCAGATACATCACCAGAATGTGCATCTAGGTCGAATGGAACATCAACTCCAAAGTATGCATCAAGTAGATATTTCTGGATCAAGTGTCAAGGATCGGACACCTATTGAATCTTCATATGAGTAATTCTAGAAGTCTACTGTTTTTTGTTGGATCATGAAATGGGTAGATAGCATTTACATTTTTATTAGTATGTCAAAAGATATAGCAGATAATATACCTGATAAGTCTTTTAGAGACAAGATTAAATTGTTTCAATTTTGATTGGAATTTAATTCTTTAAAATGGTCAATAAACATAGTTTCTTTCTTGAAATTACCAAATATAGAATCTGAAAAAAAAAAATATATATATATATATATATATATATATATATATATAACATATTTTTATATTGATTTTGAATTAGAAGATAGAAAAAGGAGAATAATTAATAAAAAATTTAAATGAGAACATACCAAAATGACAAAATATTTTTTCAATGAAATTCCATTGTTTTTTGGTTACAAAATATGAAGTTTTATAGTGCTTGCATCATGATTTTAAAATTAGAAATAGATTCACTCCCGTCAAAAGCAAGTATCAAATTTTAATATAGTTTGACACCTATAACCAATATTACTGCCAGATTTATTTATTTTTCAACGAATTTGTTGGCTAATTAGATTACAGGTTTAATTGTGGTTGGAATAGATAATGATCTAACAGGCTAGTTTTATTTAGGTCATTTAATGGGAGTTGTTTATTGAGGTAGTGAAATAGTTTGGATGGCAATTTTTTTTCGGAATTAGGTCAACTAAAATTCAAAATATCAGGTGGTTGCAGTGTTTAGAATTTATTTTTGATAGTGAAAATGGATTCAGCACTATCAACAACCCTTAGTGCACTCAAAATACTAAAGTTTAACCACTGTAAATAAAATTCTGATAAAATCTTTGCTAGATATTTTCAAAAAAATTGTCAGACTAAAACACTATTAAATTTTAAATCTAACAATAGCAATATCTGTCACAACCTATTATATGACGTATAGACAAGAAAATAAGCTTTGCCTCATCCAAAGTGGATACGTTCCAACTAGATCATCGCCGCCGAGAAAGCCTAAACCTCACCCCAATTTTTGGGGAGCCCGCTGGTCCACGCATCATCGATATCAAAGTCATCCTCCGAAATACAAAAGCGCACGACCGCTACAAGAAACCGCCAGATGGGACGATAAAAGCGCACGACCGCTACAAGAAACCGCCAGATGGGACGATAAAACCGCTGGCCCGGGAGCTGAAAACCGCACAGAGGAAATTTAAATTTGACAGGTATTTACCTTCTAATTTTTAGATCATGTATAGGTAATTTTAAAATCTAATTGAAACTCATATGGCCCTGTTAGTAATTAAATTGAAAGGATAGTGTAATTAAACCCAAAAAAAAATGAAACTCATATGGCCATTTTAGTAATTAAATTGAAGGATTTTTTAGTTTTCTAATATTAATATTTTTTTAATTAAATTGAAATGAGAACTTAATTAAATTGAAATATGTTTTTATATATCTAATATTAATGATTTTTGTAATTTGTTAAGAATAAAATATTTTTAACAATTTTTTTTTTAAATTTTTAATATTAATATTTTATTTTATAAAATAAATTTATTGATAATTAAATATAAAAAATCCTAAACATGGTATTATTATGAAATTTATAAATTTGATAAATTCATATTTGAATTTATTCAATAACCATAGAACCATAAAGATATTCAACTTGTTATAAATCAAAATGCAGCAATCCATTTTACATATTTAACTACATTTTTATTATTATTATAATAAAAATGTAGTTAAATATGTAAAATGGATTGCTGCATTTTGATTTATAACAAGTTTGAATATATATATATATATATGAGAGATAATTAAATGTATGTGGGTGGTTTGGATGTTGGTTTTTCCATTTGTGGGAGAGAATTCTATAAGAGATAAAAATATAAAGTTTTGTTTAAGGTAAGCACATTAAAATATATAGTGATGTGTTATAATTTAAAAATGATAATATTCATGATTTTTTTTATCATATTATATTCATGATTTTTTATTATAATATATAGTGATGTGTTATATTTAAAAATCATAATATTTATGATTTTTTTTCATCATATTTAATATATTGCATTTAGTGAAATTTAAATGTTTCCTTGCTTTGTATTTTTAGTTTTTCCAAAAAAAATTGTAGTTTTGTTTAAAAAGAATTGTTCAAAGAGAATATTACATACATGTTAGAGTTTAAAAGAAAAAATTAGAAAGAATATTCAAAACTTGCATTTAACATAGATTAGTTATTTTTAATCAACATTTTATTTGTTTTCATAAATTAAATTAATGTATTAATTTCAAATTTATTTTAAAGATATAGTTATATTGGAAAATTTAAAAATAGGAAGAGAAGCAAAAGAATGAAACCCATAACACTGATGTTATTTCACATGGTTCACGTTCGAATTTAAATTTTTTTATGAGGTTCGCTATTAGGTTCGTTTATATATATATAAACTTTAAAATGGAATATAGGATAAAATAGTAAGATATCAATATCAATAAACATAAAAATGTTCACGAACATGGAAATTGCAAGGATGGATTACAAGCTTGAGTTGTGACATGAGGTTATGAGTTTTGATCTATGGACTTGGTCAATGGCTATATGGTTCAATGAGGTTTGTCGAACCTCAATTTTTTTTTAGGGTTTGCTAAAATTTGAACCTCAAGATTGAATTTCGACGAACCTTGTTACATAACACTCAGGTGGGGAATCCCTAAGGCTACCACAATGCTACCTTCTCATTGAATGAAAAAATCAAACAATACATGTCTTATACAAATGTGTTGAGTTAGGGAGATGAAACAACCTCATAAGAATAGGATCTAATTCCTAATTACAACCAAAATTGAAACAACCTAACTATTTATTTCTCTATTATTTTCAAGTTCCCCCCTTAATGGAGAAAGGATTGCTTTCCACACTTAACATCTCCCTAAACAATTCAAATTTTATCTTCCGAAGGGGCATTGTGAAAATATCAATAACATTTTCACAAGTATTACAATATTCAAGAAAAAATTCCTTAGGTTGTATCTTCTCTCTAATAAAATGAAACTGAGCATCAACATGCTTTGTTCTTGCATGATACATAGGATTAATCACCAATTTGATCGAGCTTTGGTTGTCACATTTGATCATTGGAGTATTTTTTTTTTCTTCTCCAATATCTTGAAGAACTCTCCTCAACCAAAAAACTTCACAAATTGCTACACACGAAGATTTATATTCTGCCTCACTAGATAAAAATGATACAGTTGGTTGCTTCTTGCTTCTCCATGAAACAATATCAAATCCAACGCTAAAGGCATAACCTGTAGTAGATCTTCTATCATCCATATTACCAACCCAATCTTAAACTGAGTAATTCGTTAGCTCAACATCAAATGAATTAGTATACTTAAGACAAAAATCAATTGTTCCTTTAAGATACCTTTTCACATTTATCGTTTCTCTCCAATGGCTTTCTAGAGGAACTGAATTAACACACTAAAAAAGTATGCAATGTCAGGTCTGGTTGTAGTAAGATAATTCAAGGTTCCCACTAGTTTTCTATACATTGTACCATCAACCTACTTTGAGCCATCATCAAACTCAATTTTCACATTCTATTACATTGGAACAAAAGAAGATTTGCATTGAACCATTTTAAACCTTTTAAGCACTTCTATGGCATACTTACCCTCAGAAACAAAATTCTAACCAATATCTCCCCACACTTCAAGACCTAGACTGTAATGTAACTTACCAAGATCTTTCATCTCAAATACTTGTGACATATGCACCTTAATTCCTTCAATCAATTTGAATGAATTTCCTATAATAATTAAGTCATCAACATACAAAGAAATTAGTACTACATGCCCCTTTGCATCAAATTTGGTATACATATAAACCCTTTGACTTCTCATAAAACCCTGCTAAAGAAAGAATGAATCTATATTTTCATATCATGACCTAGGTGCCTACTTCATCCCATACAAAGATTTATTTAATCTGCAAACTAAAGGTTCATGCCCCTTTTCTTCAAACCCTTCAGGTTCTATCAAATACACCTCGTTGAAATCACCATTCATAAACGAGATTTTACATCTAATTGGTGAAAATTCCAATGGTATTTTTTAGCTAATGCAATTAACAGTATAATAGTAATTAATTTAGCTACAGGTGCAAATGTTTCTGCATAATCAATTCCCTCCTTTTGTGAGTACCCTTTTTTCACCAATCTAGATTTATATTTAATTATACTACCATTTGCTTTAAACTTGGGTTTGTACAACCATTTACATCCTATGGGATCTTTACCTTTATAAAATTCAGTCAATTCCAAGGTTTGATTTTTAGCTATAGATTCATATTCTTCCTCCATTTCTTTTCTCCACTCTTCATGTTCATTAGCTTCATTAAAACTCATGGGTTCTATGACATTCAAAACATTATTCATCAGAGCATAGTCCTTATACCTTTCAGGTAGGTGAATCTATCGAGTAAATCTCCTTCGTACTTCACTATCTTCATCCCTATCCTCTGAAGACACTTCTCCGCCACTAGGTGGGCTCTAACTATTGGTGGTGTCCATATCACTGGATTCTTCCAAAAGCTTCTGTTGCTCACTTTCTTCTACTTTATTGTCTTCAACTTCAAGAAGTATGTGCCACTTTTCATAACTGCTATCATTGTTGCCTTCATCTGCCTGCTCATGGAAAATTACATCTCTACTTGTAAACACTTTGTGAGTAGAGGGATCAAATATTTTATAAACTTTAAATTATGAATAGTATCCTTAAAAAATGCATTTGATACCATTAGCATGAAGTTTCTTTCTATTTCCTTTGGAATATGTGCAAAGGCCTTACACCCAAATACCATCAAATGATGAATTGTTAGTTTAAAACCATACAAGTCTTCGAATGGGGTCTTGAGATCATGATACCTTATTGGACTTCTATTCTTTAAATAAAAAACAGTACTAATGGCCTCTTCCCAAAATACATTAGAGATATTCTTACCTTTGATCATACTCTGCGCACACTCCACCAACGTCTTGTTTTCCCTTTTTGCAACACCATTTTGTTGTGGAGTGTAGGGAACTATGAATTGCTGCACTATTCCATGATGCTTGAAATACTTTGTGAAGTTCCCCAATCTATAATTCCCCCCTTTGATCTGAACGAAGGATCTTTATGAACTTCCCTATTTTATTCTCTTGCATGTTTTTTAATTTTTTTAAATACTCAAATACATCACTCTTTCTCCTAACAAAGTACATGGCAAGTGTACCTTGTGCAATCATCAATAAACAACAGAAAATAATAAGCATCTCTTAGTGATCTAGTCTGCATTGGTCCACAAACATCATAATGCACAAGTTGTAATACATCTCCTCTTCTCCTATTAGAATTAGAGGGGAATTCATCTCTGTGAATTTTTCCTGATGCACAACCTTCACAAGTAACATTCTCATTCTTTAACATAGAGAGTCCTTCAACCATTCTTTGTTTATGCAACAACAGCAAATCATGATAATTGATATGAACATACCTCTTATTTGAGATACGTTCTATTGAAAAAATTGTAGAATTCAGTGCTTGATGATTCTTATTGGTGACATCAAGCTTGTACAGTCCTCCAACTCTTACTCCTAAAGAAACAGGTTTGCATTGATCCAACAAATATTTCACTATGCAAAGTGTTTTGAGTAATTCAACCTTTAGATTTTGATCTTTAATTATGGACACAAAAATCAAATTCTTCTTGATCTCGGGCACATACATAACATTATGAATGTGCCTGACATTTCCATTTGGTAAATTCACTAAAATATCACCATATCCCTTGATCTGATGTGCACGATCATCTCCAAGGTAGATGTTGCCTCCATTTCTTACTTCCTTGAAGTTTTCATACCCATCCTTCTTGTACTTCATGTGGATTGAAGATCTAGAATCCACAAATCAATCATTAACATCATTCGTTTCAGTAGACAATGCAATATTAGATATAAACAACATAATGTTTTTAAGATCATAGTTCAAGCCTTCTCCGTTGAAATGTCCTGAATGTCTTATATTCTTATTATGCATAGCTTCATCACTTTTATTCTTATAACAGTATTTTGAAATATTCCCACTTCTACCACAATGCAAAAAGTTCATTCCAGAGTCATTTTTCACAGATGACATGCCTTGATTTTATTTTGGAAATGGCCTTTTCTAAGATGATCTTACACCTTTACTTTCTCCTCCTTCTTTCCCTTTGAATAATTTATTCTTTGCCGCAAATGGCAAGTTTGGATTCTAAGGCTTCAAATTCTTGTGCATCTCTTCTTCCTGCATCAATATATCTGTCAATTACTCAAAATTTTGCGCTTTTTCCCTTAATGCAAAAACTGTAATAAACATCTTATAGTCCTTTGACATTCCATTTAATGTGATTGTCACAAGATTAGTAGTAGTTATTGATTCTCCTATGTCTCCCAACTTATCTCAATTCTTTAATTATGGAAATAAAGGCACCAACATATTTGTTCTCTTCCATTTTAATATACAGAAGCTTACTCTTTAGAAAGAGGACTCGATTTGTATTTTTAGTTTAATACAACTCCTTTAGTGTGTTCCAAGTCGCATTATAGGTATGAAAATCATGAATATAAGGAATTATATTATCTTTCACGAACATTATTAATAGTACTTTTGATTTTCTCTCCTGTTTCTCCTAGTCTTGAATCAATGCAGATGTCGATCCTTCAACAAGTTCTGCTTCTTCTCTCTTTGTAATGGTCTAAGCACCATATCCTTGCAAAAATGTTTATAGCTTAAATTTCAAATTAACATAGTTGGTGCCATCCAATTTATTGGCCTCATTCAGATATGTCTCTCCAAGTGGATTCACCATCTTGACAGTTAACCCAATTTGCAATAGTACCCTTCTTCGCACTTCACAAACACCATTAATTGCTCCCAATATATATATATATATATATATATATGCAAGGAAATTCTAAAAATAAACTCAAATTCATTTAAAAAAAATCATCAGAGAGATTCAACTCTATCTCAATGCAAACAAAGTCAACTCTATCTTTGGTGGAAGTACACATCCCAGTTCATCTTAGGGAGCATTGAAAAGAAATAATTTACAAACCCTAAGTGTGCCCTATCAACACATTTCACGTTCTAATAGAGGGAGAGCTAACAAAATATTAAAAAAAATTTAATCCACTAATTCACTGTGCCTATCCATTTCATGTCTCCAATAATTTGGAATAGCAAGGGTTGCAGCCACAGTTGGTTCCACACTTGAAACCACCAGAAATACAACACCCACTGTCCCCGATAGTAGTAGAACCATCAAAATGTTGCAAGTCAGTCGTGGCTGAAAAACATGGTGCTTGTACAGCTCCAACAACCCTCATTGATCCTCCGACAGCAACACCAATCACTGTTACGGCTTCACAGCACAACGAGGACACTCAAACGCCTCCACGGGCATCACCAAGTGACTCGTCCAGTGCATCTCCAACGATCCCGTTTCACAAGTTCATAGCAATTATCTTCCCACTTCTCGACTTTTCAAGCTCCTTCACATGTAGCATTTTCAACAAATTCAGACAAGCTCTTCCCCTTTGCCAACATGTAGCTCACGGCAACTATCTTCCCACTTCTCAACTTTTCAAGCTCCTTCACATGTAGCATTTTCAAAAAATTCACACAAGCTCTTCCCCTTTGCCAACATGCAGCTCCAGGCTTCTACGCGGCTCACATGACCCTCGAAAATTTTATTATTCAATCAAGTTGACCGCATAAGCAAGTTAAAAAACTCTATGGCCTCTCCCAACAACGATCCACGATCGATAACATCATGAAGGCAATAAATTACTAACACATGACCCAACTGGTGCACTTCCAAAGAACTATTAATTACATGGCTCTGAACAGTGATCGATCACCGAGATTGATCTCGTCAACAGGATATGATGTACATAACTGAAACAACGATCTAATCCATGATCAACACACTTGATCATCCAATAATTCACCACGCTCAGCCTCCTCAAACAAAATTCAATCTCTTGGCTCTTTATTAGCTTGTACGCAAACTCTTTATATGCTTAGCTTCACATAGGCTTCAAAAACAGCTTTGCTCATTCCACTGCAGAGATTCATGACGAAGCTGTGGATCACTTTTCTAAATTCTATATGAATGATCTATCTATTGATGCTCAGAACCAATCCTGGGTTCTCGATCACATGCCCAGATTTTTTGATGATGCTGCCATAGCTGTATTGGATCAGTGTATCACTGGGAATGAAGTCCTTTCGGTCCTTAAGTCTTTTCCGCATGAAAAATGCCCTGGGCCTGATGGGTGGCCTGCGGAGTTTTTTGTCTACTTTTTTTATCTTATGGGGTCCGAAATCACTGATATGATGGAACTCTTTCGTAAAAGGGGTATGATGCCTGCAAATCTAAATTCTTCATTTATTTCCCTCATTCCAAAAGTCTCGGATCCGCTGGTATTTTCTGATTTTAGACCTATTTCCCTTTGTAATCTAATCTACAAAGTTACATCCAAGATTATTGCCAATCGTCTCAAAGCCGTTTTATCTGCTAACATTTCTGTGGAGCAATATGGTTTTCTTAATGGCAGGTCTATTCACGACACGATTGCCATCGCTTAGGAGGTTTGTCATTCAATGCACTCGGAAAAGCAGGAAGCGCTTATCATGAAAGTTGATTTGCACAAAGCATATGACTCACTTGATTGGTCTTTTATCCAGGTCCTATTGCTCAAGATCGGTTTACCCATTAGAATCATTCGATGGATAATGTCTTGTGTTTCAAATGTCAGATATGCAGTGATCATCAATGGGTTCCCATCTTGTTTCTTTAAGACAGGTAGGGGTTTGCGCCAGGGATGCGCGCTATCCCCTCTTATATTCATCCTGGCTATGGACGGGTTTAGCAAGATAATGCATGCATCTGAACAGAAGGGCTACATTAAAGGATTCGCATTCTCAAGCACGGTATCTACTTCACACTCTATTTTTGTGGATGATCTCTTGCTATTTTGATACTTGAACAGAAACCATTGGTTCTATATCAAGTTCATGCTTATGCAATTCAAAGCAGCCACAGGTCTGGGTATTAATGGAGACAAATCTTTCCTTATCTTTGAATTTGGCGATCTATTAGAAGTAAACTTTATTGCTGATTTCATGGGCATTGGTACCCGTCACATTTCAAAAGGTTTTAAATACATGGGTTTCTATATCAAGCCCTGTGGTTATAAAAATTGTGACTGGGACTGGATAATCGACAGATTCCGAGATAGGATTCAGAGCTGGACCCATCGATGGTTATCTATGGGTGGGCGTCTCATACTTATTCAATCTGTACTATCACAGATGATAGTATTTTGGGCTCACCTCATTTATATCCCTGCTGGTGTCATTTCAAAAATCAATAGTATTATTACGAATTTCATCTGGGGCGGGGCTAATATGAGCAGAAAATTTCCTCTCTGTAGCTTATCTGCGATCTGCAAGCTGAAGGATATGGATGGATGGGGTATCCTCTGCACTCGCAAATTCAACAACGCCTTACTCATCAAGTCTTTTTGGCGGGCAATAAAAAGTACAGGCTTATGGAATAAAATCATTAGAGCTAAATATTTCGTGACGCTCTTCATATGATTAGTTGTAATGATTTTACATTCCCTCGCATCATATCTTGCATATGGCACAGTTTCAAAATGATAGTGTCTCTCATTATTCCCCGATTATGCTGGCACTTCCGTGATGGGAGCAGAATTCCTATAGGTGCGTCAAACTTTCTCCCACTGCCTCCACAATCGGCTCCATCCCATCGCCTCATGCATGCGCTGTCTATTCGAGGCATCCTCTATTACTCACAGGTCATATATTTTTGGTCATATGACGCGCCTATCTTCAATCTTCCGAGCAACTTGGTATAAATGGACCCGAAGCTGATGAGTGGGATATGCTCCGGGACACTCTGCGTTGTGTTGGCCTATGTTATGCTCCGGGTGGAGACCAATTAATATGGAATGGCCCTCTCAGAAACAATATCGTAATAGTCAAGGAGGTTTACAATGATATCATTCATTCCCCTCATCAAGCGCAAACGCCAAATATTTTCCTTCCATTCTGGAAAAGGAAAATCCCCACAAAAATAATTCTATTTGGATGGCTGGTGTGGCGGGGGAAAGCACTCACATGGGATAATCTCGTAAAGAGAAGTTTCCATGGGCCCAGTCGCTGTGTTTTATGTTTTTCAGCGGAGGAATCAATAGCTCACCTCTTCTTCCAATGCCCCACTGTTACTAGACTATGGAAACTGTTTAGTACTTTCATTTTGGATCCATCTTGGTGCCCGATGGATTTCAAGACCGCTGCAAATGACTGGGACAAGCTGAACGACAAATATAGATCTTTACCCTTTTACTTTATATGGGAAGTCTGGATTGCAAGGAATCATATGATTTTTGAACAAAAATCTTTTCAGATTCAGTGGGTATTCTTGGCTATTAAATCCTGGATGGATGACAACCCTCCTATATTCAATAATATTACCGATGCCTCTCATTGTATTAGACCACATGAAATTGCAATACCTGCCTTATATTTTGACGGTGCTTCAGCTGAGGGCATTATTGGTTGTGGTGCCTGGATCAAAGTTTCTGATCGAGAACGTATACACATCTATTGGAATGGAGGGCCAGGTACTAACAACAAGGCTGAAATTATGGCGCTTTGGGGGGGCCTTCTTATTGCTCTTGATCTACAAATCCAGGTGGTTAGCATTTATGGGGGTTCTCAGTTGGTCATTGGGTGGATTAATAGTAGTTTTCACATGCACAATCAGCTCCTCTTAGGCTGGATTGATAGGACTCAGAGATTATGGCATAGATTGGACTGTCCACCCATTTGTCACATTTTTCGTGAAAACAATACTCGGGAAGATCGGCTATCCAAAAAGGGGCTATTGGCTGAATTCGGATCTATGAAAGTCACTCATTTCTCTGATGGAAGACAGACTGCGGAGTATTCTATTCCTCTTCCTTGAATCCAGCCTTTCAGCTAAGGGATCCATTTTTGTATTTCAATCCTTTCGTCTGGTTTACTACATTTTGATTTGGTTTACAGGGATATGATGTTCTCCATTACTTCTTCTGCTATCAGCTCCTATTGCACTGGCTCATTTAGATGAGCATGGTTTACACCTATATAGATCACCTTTCCATTCACAACAAGCGAGCGTGAGTGACTTTACAAGCGAGCGTGATATATGCAAACAAGCGAGCCTGTCTAAAAATCAAGCAAGCGTGGTCACTTTCAAGCGAGCGCGTACACTATATTATCAAATGAGCGGGATTTTCACCTATTTGGAAATCCTGAGATCACTAAATTTCCAAACACAGTCGAAACATTCGGTCTGCAGCTCAATCATTTCAAATCAGGCTTGCTATATCCGATTTTTTGTCATCATAATTTGCCTCCTCAAGTTACCAAATTTATTTATTAGTACAATTGTTATGGTGGTTCTTGAGATGGCTCTGTATCTAATATCATTACTTTCCTCTGGAGGTGTAATCGGATGAATTCTATCCTTCCTGTACTACTCTTTTTGATATTTTTTGATGATTTTATAAGCACGGGTATGATCTGACCCGGTTATGTGGATGCCCAACTAATCCATATTTGCTCCAACTTGCTAAAAGAGCATATTTCATCTAGGCATTTGATGGCGGTCTTCTCGCTGAGAGTCACTCATAGCTGAGATTATTGGACTATGTACTGTTTATATTCATAATATAAATCAGCGTTTTTTCTTTTTGAAAAAAAAGGCTTCAAAAACTCCTCTTCAGTGCTTCCACAGTTTTCAATTACCTCCATAAAGTCATGCTTAAATATTAAAGATTAAATATTGTTCTATACACATGTCTTCCACAGAGCTCTACGCTCCTCGCAGATTTTGGTTTCCCACAACCCAAATGCAGGTTATGCTGCTACTTTTCTTCCAAAAGGCATATAGATCAAGATATGAACTTTCTATAATACCAAATTAAAAAGTAGGAAGACAAACAAATTAATGAAACCCACAACACTTAGGTGGGGTGGGGAGCCTCGGAGGCTGCTAGAATGAAAAAATCAAACAATACATGTCTTATACAAATGGGTTTAGTTAGGGAGATGAAACAACCCTTTAAGAAATAGGATCTAATTCTTAATAACAACCAAAATCCAAACAACCTACTATATGTTTCACAATTATTTTTAAGTTGGCAGTATTGCATGTGTTATGCTAACTGTTTGGAGGATTGTTTGTGTATGATTTTTTCTTTATGTGTTTTCTTGTTTTCTTCACTTATGATAGGTTGTACATGGATATATTATTAGACCTTGTTGTTAAGATCCATTCTTTATTTTTTGTTTTATTTTTGTTTCCTCTACAGGTTTCGCTTAAAAGGGGTGCTAGAATTCTAATAAAATAATATTCAAACTTGTAAGCTCACGTAGCGTTACTTTGTAAAAATTATCTTCTAGTTATCACTAGAAACTTCCTTTGTTGCCACAAATAATACTATTGTATATTTATTTTCAAGTAATGAAAATGTAAAAACCTCCTCCCACATCTACAAGTAACCGACCAACCGGGGTAAACATGTGACAAGAGGATACTATGATCTGATTCAACTCCCCATGTATAGTGAAGGAATTGGAACCAACACAAAACAACTAATCTGACCTTCTACATATCCTAAAGAACCTCCAGGAGCTAACCCACCCTTCCAAGTGACCAACCCCTATGGGAACTTAACATTTGAAGGGATTAAACCCCTGGTTGCTCCCTTGCAAAGGCATGCATGTGACTGTAAGCCTAGTCGCTCCCATGAACTTGCCTATGTATGATTGTAGCCTCTTTCTGCTAGTGTTGAGCCCACAAATGCGAGATTTAAGGGTAATTTCTAGGGCTAGGACCCAGTCACTTCCGAGAACTTCATGGAATTTATAGAAATGAAAAATAACATAGAGACAATGATGCCAATGCAAATATTTGAACAAAGACTTGACTGTACCCCTACTATCCATAACAAAAAATTCGTTAAACATGTCACAAATATGCATTCTACACGTCATAATAATAGATCCGAGCATAGGGGTCTCATATGTATTTGAGACTCGCTAAGAATCATTAATGCCTTATCACATTAGTTGCATTATCATATATTAGGTCATATATTCATTTCTCATTCATTTACAAATCAAAATATGATGAGAACCATACACTTTCACTGGCATAAAAAATATTCATAATTAGCATATAAAAAACAGAAATAATGAGGATAAAAAAGCCACAAATGCCACATATGAACCAATACATTTTCACATAAAATACCAAGGGAAGGAATTCTTATTAATGAATGCAAATTCCAACCCGGTATTGGACTTCCATGCTCCACCTGACCATAGATTGGCTGAGCCAAATCTCTCTTCAACCAATCACCCCCATGCCATATTCCAAGCATGAATGTGGGATTCAAAATCAAAAGAATCAACGATGGATTCCCGAGGCGAAACCACCTCACCCTCATCAATAGAACCAGGCTTTACCGTAATCCCCACCAGATCACTAGGTCATAAATAAGCATGGATGCCACCGGAATTTCTCCACCTACACCGTGAGGAATTTTCTTGTCTCCTAATATTTAGGCTTTACCGCAATCCACAACCTAGTTCAGGGATCACTAGGCCATGTTTCTTTCTTTCGAAGATCCACCTCACTCAACTTCGAATCCATCCGAAAATCCAACTCAACCAAAACATGAAAACCTCATCACACCATGGCTATCCAGAATTGGCAAGGCAAGGATGAAGAACATTGTCACACCTAGAAAAACCTATGCTAATGACAACAAGAGAATCAAGGACACACATGCAAAACCATGCATGTAAAATCTAACAAGGAAATCACACATGCAAATCAATACCTGCGAACAATCTCATTGTAGTTGCTTGATCCTGTTCTCCCTTTCTCGGTCCTTATTTTCTCTTTGCCTTCTTTGGTTTCCTTGATCCAAAAATAAAGTGCTCCAAGAAAACTCTAAGTGTTCAAGAGCGAGTGAGAGATAGAGAGAGAGAGAATAGAGATATAGCTCCAAAACTGAACTAGCCAAAAGACGAACTGAAGGTACCAACTGATCCTCAGAAACCTTTTTATTAATGTGGCCTCTATTTTCTTTAGTTTTTCATTATTTTCCTTCATTTTCCTCCTCACATGCAGCCTGTGACCTTTCACCTTCCTTTTCTCCTATTTTCCAATATTTTCATAAATAAAATGCCAATTAATGTCACTTTGCCTTTCCACTTTTCCATTTTCCTTTAGCCATAATAGCTGAAATGAACACCCAATAGGATGTTTTTCCCACCATTCAACTTGGAATATGTGTCCCATGACCATGGTCTTATATTTTTTTTTACATGGATTTTTTATTAGGGACGTTACAGAACCCTCCCCCTTGGGGGAACACCGTCCTTATTGTTCAATGACACCTATAACCAACAAGACTGTTGATAAAAAAACATACTACCCATGGAGCTTTAGAACTTAGCTCATTGCAGTATTTGCAATGATCAACTTGATGAAAACATGACAAGCATATTTTTTACTTAATCTTTATAAACAACTCATTATGGTATTTACAACAACAACATATACAACCATACTATCTATGGAGCCTTATAAATTCAACATGATACATTATTTATAATAATATGCACATATGCACATATGCACATTTTCTCAACCAACGAATAAAATGATATGATGCATGCATCCACAACAAGGGAATCTAGAGGCTCACACCTCCACCCTCAAAGTAATACCAGGATTCACCTCCTTCCCAGGAAGTCCAGAATCCACTGCCAAAATCAAATTTACATCCAATGTCCAGCGTTATAATCTTGTGCCACTTGTCTCCTCAGTGAACAGTTGCCAACTCATTGTTCCAGGGCACACTCCCAATGTGCATCTGATTCCATTGGGAAATGCTAATGACCAAAACAAATCCATCCCTGACCTTCCCTTCTCTACTACAAAGTCCCTTAGGAAACCCAGTAACCCCTTCCGTGTAGTCACTCACCTTCCAAGTTCCCTGATATCCCTTATCTCGGGTGATCCATCCCTTGGAAAGGCTTCCTCGCATCGGAACATGAAAAAACCAAGGCATATACATGCTTCAAAACCATCATACTGGTCATATCATACTCATGGAAATAAATAGACACTATTGGGTACTAGTGTCCCCTAATATCCCTACTCTTGAAGTGCTTTACCAACATACTGCTACTTGTTCCAATCGCTTTTGTTGTTCCTGCTAATTCTTGCAGTTAGTTCCAATCACCCAACTGGTCATGTCCATGCTTTCCTGTACCAAACACATAATTTCCATTAGACTCAAAATAAATTGAAATAAATCCAAATCATACCACATTGGTATCTCGTTAACAAGGTACATTTGCAATTTCATTCACTTCCTATCACAAGTCAGACTAGCATCTTGACCAAATAATCATGTATATTAAACATATGACATCAACTTAGCTCGAAAAGAAACCATCATAAATCACATGTAACCATCATAAAATAGAATCATAGATCACATGCATAATCAAAACTAAAATAAAATACTTATACTTATCCTTTAATCGATCATCAGCTTCTACCTTTATCCTTTGTCTTTTATGTACGCACACTGAATCAGGCCACACTCGGCAAGAACTCAGTGCATTCTCTTCAACCACATACACATACTATTGAGATTCAACAAG
This sequence comes from Pinus albicaulis, assembly GCA_034641835.2. Taxonomy (NCBI): domain Eukaryota; kingdom Viridiplantae; phylum Streptophyta; class Pinopsida; order Pinales; family Pinaceae; genus Pinus; species Pinus albicaulis. The sequence continues at coordinate 272,155,203 of CM076580.1, forward strand.
ATGATGAGCTTAGTGAAAAGAGTTGCCTTCACTAAGTGGGCCCGCAGGCTATTTTTGGCGCAAGTCTATCTTTAGACTATGTCTATTTTTAGACATGGTGATCATATTTCAGAAGTTGAAGGATGCTATTTGTGGATGGTTGGTCAAGTTGGAAAAATAGATGAAATTCTAGAATATTGGGCGAAGTCTATTTATAGATTTTCGATCTAAAAATAGAAGTGTCGATTATTATTAGCTCTTAATAATAATCCAACAATAAACAACAACTTATTCTCTTGGAGCACTTAATTTCAGTGCACAGATTTGGAAAATCAGTGAGATGAAGGAATTACGCAATTCCTAGGGTTTACTAGTGGTTCATTCATGGAGGAATTAGTTAGAACTGAAGTGGAAAAGTTATGACAGAGTTGGAAGAGTAGTTCATGGAGTTGTTATTCAGTTTAACTCAATTATTGGAGTTAAACTCAGTTGATCTAGTTGTATCTAGTCTAACTGAATGATACACTAGTGAGAGTGGAGTGAATTAATTAGTTAATTAATTCAAAAATAATAACTCATTAATCAACTAAAAAATATAGCAGTTAACTACAGTGCATGGAAGTTCCAGTGGAGACCCAGTGGAGAGATAGGTGAAAGGGCAAGATGGACTATCTGTTTTGACTATAGTGATGCATTGATTGCACCACACACACATTGGAGTTGCCAACGAGGATTGCGTAGTCAAGGAAAGGGTAATTTGAATTCCTTCAGAGCTATTTTTCAGTAGGAATTGCACAGTGGAGGCAGGCTAGCAGGTGGCAAGAAATCGGTGCATGGATTTGCAAATTTCTTCTGATTAGTGTGTGATGATTGATTGTATTGAGAGCTTGATGTAATAAGCTTTGTATGATATTGTTACATGATTTCCATGATAAATAGTATATGATAGTTGGGGTTTTCAGCTTCAGTATTTTCCGTTAAACAACTGTGTTATGTGCGATTGTTTTTATTGCTTCATGTGTTTGCAATTGAATGTTTAATTTATGAAAAAGATTAACAGTGGAAGGATTCTGTATTTAGTAAGAAGTTAAATATTTTTAGATTAGGAGAATTTGGATATATGCATGCATCTTGTATATAATTTCTACATGGTATCGAAGCAGTGTTAATTCTTGAAGATTGCAATTGTGAAGAATTCTTGAGTTTGTGCTGGTGGACAATTCGAATTTGCTTCATAAAATTCTTTTTGTAGAAGCTGAGTATACATTGAAATGTATTTCAATGGGTTGCGATTGGAGTATGCCCTTGATGGGAGCTCGAATTACATAGACTAGAAAGATAGGATGGAGGCGGTGCTGGAGGATAATGGACTCAAGGAGTACGTCGATAGCGATGTTCCTAAGTCGAGATCTAGCGATGATGCATTACTTGACGCATGGAAAAAGAAGGTAGCAAAGACAAGAAAAATTCCATTGGAAGGTGTGAAGGACCATATTGTGTCCTGCCTTCACGAGAAAGCCACTCTATTCTTAATGTGGAAGGCTTTGATAGATTTTTTCCAAAGCAGCAGTGACCAGAGGAAGTTGGCGCTGAAAGACAAGCTCAGAAAAATAAAAATGGAGAAGGGCGGCAGTATTCCAAAACATGAAGTTTGTCCACTGTAGAGATGAACTAGGAAGTGTGGGGATTACTGTTGATGATGAATACTTGGTGAGCTTGGATCTCTTTGGGCTTTCGAAGAGTTGGCATAGCTACAAAGATCTTTCAATGGACGGGAGAAACTACCGGGATGGGAGCGACTTTGTTCAAATATTGTGCAGGAGGAGATAAGGCGAGGTACTAGGGATGTCTCTTCATCAAAGAATGAAGATGAATATAATTGCACTTTGGCTACTAAAGCAAGCAAAGGGAAGGGGAAGAAATTTTCTTCAAAATCTGAAGCTAAAGGCAAGAAGCAGGATTTGTCCAAAGTGAAGTGTTTTCACTATCACGAACATGGGCATTTCGTCACTAACTGCCCACAGAAGAAGAAGAACAAGAAGGTTGTTGGAGCTGCAGCTAGAGAGGCCTTAGCCTCGCAATTTTAACTTTATTTCTCTTTGATCGCATGCTTGGTTTCAAGCTATATGGGATCGCTGTGGTATCTTGATAGTGGTGTGTCTTTCCATATGATAGGAGACAAAGAGTTGTTTAGTGACTTGGAGGAGAAGGACCTCCAGATGCATATAGATATGGGCGATGATGGTCGATACAGTGCGACTGACATTGGGGCCATTACCTTTGAGAGGGAGTCCGATAATCCATTCTTGTTGAAGGATGTTATGCATGTTCCAGGTCTAAAGAAGAATTTGGTCTCGGTCACAATGTTGGAAGAAAAAGGTTATGATGTTGTTTTCAGTGACAGAAAAGCCTTCCTTCGACATAAAACAACGGGTCAAACCAAGAAGATATGGGTTCGAGTTAAGAATCTCTACAAGCTGGAGGTAGATGGCTGCGTTGCAATGGTGGGCAAAGCAGAATAAGTGGTGATTCGGGATGAGGGCGAATTATGGCATAGGAGATTGGGCCATCTTCACCATGGTGCTTTGAATATTTTGCAGCAGATTTATACTGGACTTCCCAAGGGTACTCTTGCGTAGTCAGATCAGTGTAAGGGATGTACTATGGGTAAGTTTGTGAAGACCACCTTTCATGAGAAGGAGAACCGTGCTTCGGTGATCCTAGAGAGAATTCACACAGACGTGTGTGGAACTTTCTGGGTTCCTTCAACAAAAAAGCATAGGTATTATGTTATATTTTTTGATGACTATTCTCATAGATGTTGGATCTTCTTCATGTAGAAGAAGAGTGAAACATTCTCAAAGTTCTGTGAGTTTAAAGCATTGGTGGAGAAGGAGTCGGGGAAGCAAGTGAAAGCTCTATGGAGCGATAATGGTGGTGAATACATCTCGGGCGAATTCAAATACTTCTGTAGAAAAGAAGGAATTCAAAGAGAACTCATAGCGCCTCATAACCCATAGAAGAATGGGGTCACTGAGAGGAAGAATAGAATGATTGTGGGTGCTGCACAAGCGATGCTGCATGACCAGGGCCTATCGATGCACTTGTGGGCGGAAGCATGCAACACTGGTTTATGTGCAAACCCGTTGTCCTCATAAAGTACCTGGCATGAGTACACCTGAAGAAGCTTTTACTGGTAAGAAGCCTGATATTTCTCATTTGAAGATTTTTGGCTCATCGGTTTACATTCATGTGACAAAGAATGCTAGGAAGAAGCTAGAGCCGACTGCAGAAGTTGGGATATTTGTGGGGTACACAAAAACACCCCATAATTATCGTGTCTATTTTCCATACAGTCGGATGACTGTGGTGTGACGGGATATAAAATTCAATGAGGTGAAAGCCATGAAGTTGTCGCTTGAGAGGGAGCTACACTTACATGCAAAGGAGGAACTACTTGTTCCCAAAGGTGAGACTCTAGATTTGGATCAGCCACAGGAGGAGATTCATGGAGTGGAGGAGTCCACTCATGCAGAACCAAACATTAGACAAGGCAGAAAGCGTACCACAGAAGTTGAGAGACTAAAGCTTAATGCGGCACAGAATGTAGGAGTCCCTACATCACAACGCAGACAGAGAGAGTCACCTGACCATTTTACTGGATACATGGCTCTTATGAGAAAGTGTGTCATGATAGAGCCATCTTATTTTGAAGAAGCAGTGCAGGAGCCCACATGGGTAGATGTCATGGTGGAGTATGACTCCATTGTCAGAAATAGTGCTTGGGAGATTGTTCCAAGGCCAGTGGGAAAATCAGATGTATTATCAAGATGGACTACAAGGTAAAGCAAGCTGTTGATGGGAGCGTCGAAAATTATAAGGAAAGATTTTTTTCCCGCAGCTTCTCATAGATCAAGGGGATTGATTATGAAGAAACCTTTGCACCTGTCGCACCGTATTCTTCTGTAAGTACCATCCTTGCTCTCTCAACGCAGATGGGTTGGCACATTCATCAGATGGATGTGAAGAGTGCATTCCTTAATGGGATCATTGACGAAGAGGTGTACATTTAGCAGCCTAAAGAATTTGAGATCTATAGTAGCGAGTCGCATGTGTGCAGGCTCAAAAGAGCGTTGTATGGGCTGAAGCAAGCACCTCGTGCTTGGTACACACAAATCGAAAACTATTTCACTAGACTTGGCTTCACCAAGAGTGAGGCAGATGCAAACCTGTACCAAATTGTGGTGGAGGATAAGCTTTTAATCATTGTTCTTTATGTTGATGATTTAATACTAACGGGTGATGAGAAGTTGATACACTCATGCAAGGAAGATCTTGTAAAGGAGTTTGAGATGAAGGATTTGGGTCTCCTTCATTATTTCCTTGGATTGGAAATATGGCAGCAGGAAGGTGAATTGTTTGTGTCTCAAGGCAAGTATGCCTGGGAGATATTGGAGAAGTTTCACATGCAAGGCTGCAAGCCTATTGACACTCCTCTTCCAAGAAATTGGAGTAAGGAGGATGCTACATCAGCATAGGTAGTGGATGCCACTGTTTATCAATAGTTGGTGGGTTTGCTCATGTATTTAGTTAATACAAGACCAGACATATGCTATGCGGTGAACCAGCTTTCACAAGCGATGGTTACGCCTTCCAAGCTCTTTTGGAAGGCAGATAAGCATGTCCTGAGGTATCTCAGGGGCACATCTGAGTATGGCTTATGGTACAGACAGACGAAAGAGGTGAAGTTGCATGGCTTCACGGATGCAGATTGGGAAGGCATCCCAACAGACAGAAAGAGCACATCAGGAGGGATTTTCAGTATTGGATCTATGATAGTTTCTTGGTATAGTAGGAAAAAAAGATTCGTGGCACTCAGTTCAACGGAAGCATAATACATGGCAGCAAGTCAACCTGCATGTGAGGCTATCTGGATGAGTAAGATCTTAATTGGTTTGTTCGGTTCACATTTAGATCCTACAGTGATACATTGTGATAATCAGAGTTTCATTAAGCTCTTGATTAATCCTGTGTTTCATGATAGATATAAACACATTGATATCTGGTATCATCATATCATGGATTGTGTGCAGCGGAAGATCGTGTTGCTTCAGTACATCCTTATGGAAGATCAGGATGCAGATATTCTGATGAAGGCGCTCACCAGGAGCAAATTCGAATACCATAGAGGCAGGATCGAGGTGAAGGATAATTCCTATCTTGTTGAGAGGGAGTGTTGAGATTCAACAAGATGACGAGCTTAGTGAAAAGAGTCGCCTTCACTAAGTGGGCCTACAGGATATTTTTGGCGCAAGTCTATTTTTAGGCTATGTCTATTTTTAGACATGGTGATCATATTTCAGAAGTTGCAGGATGCTATTTGTGAATGGTTGGTCAAATTGGAAAAATAGATGAAATTTTATTTTTAGAATATTGGGTGAAGTCTATTTATAGATCGTCGATATAAAAATAGAAGTGTCAATTATTATTAGCTCTTAATAATAATCCGATAATAAACAACAACTTATTCGCTTGTAGCACTTAATTTCAGTGCACAGATTTGGAAAATCAATGGGCTGAAGGAATTACGCAATTCCTAGGGTTTACTGGTGGTTCATATATGGAGGACTCAATTAGAACTGAAGTGGCAAAGTTATGACAGAGTTGGAAGAGTAGTTCATGGAGTTGTTATTCAGTTTAACTCAATTATTAGAGTTAAACTCAGTTGAGCTAGTTGTATCTAGTCTAACTGAATGAAACACTAGTGAGAGTGGAGTAAATTAATTAGTTAATTAATTCAGAAATAATAACTCATTAATCAACTGAACAATACAACAGTTAACAACAGTGCATGTCAGTTCCAGTGGAGACCCAGTGGAGAGATAGGTGAAAGGGAAAGATGGACTATTTGTTGTGACTATAGTGATGCATTGATTGCACCACACACACATTGGAGTTGCCAATTAGGATTGTGCAGTCAAGGCAAGGGTAATTAAAATTCATTCAGATTTATTCTTTAGCAGGGATTGTGCAGTGGAGGCAGGCTAGCAGGTGGCAATAAATCGGTGCATGGATCTGCAGATTTCTTCTGATTAGTGTGTGATGATTGATTGTACTGAGAACTTGATGTACTAAGATTTGTATGAGATTGTTACATGATCTCCATGATACATAATATATGAGAGTTGGGGTTTTCAGCTTCAGGCTTTCCCGTTAAACAATTGTGTTATGTACGATTGTTTTTATTGCTTCATGTGTTTGCAATTGAATGTTTAATTTCCGCAAAATATTAACAGTGGAAGGATTCTTTATTTAGCAAGAAGTTAAATATTTTTAGATCAGGAGAATCTGGATATATGCATGCATCTTGTATATAATTTCTACAACATAGTGTGCATCACACACGGCATACAACACCATACAATACATGCACCTACACCTGACATACAATGAAAACACTTACACCCAGTGTACAAAACAATACATATACATGCATAGAGTACAACACAACGAGTACACATGTCATGATACCACGACTACGTAATGCACATACACAGTACCACATGTACACAAACAACATGTACAACAGGCACACAATACCACATGTGCACAACATAGCATGTACGAAATACACACAATAACACATGTACCATAGTACCACATGTACAACATGTACACAATACCATATGTACACAACACCACCTACACAACACGTACACAATATCACATGTACACGGAACCACCTGCATAATGCCACATGTACACCGCACCACCTGTAAAACATGTACACAACATCACTTGTACACATCACCACATGCATGACATGTACACCACACCACATGCATGAAATGCACACAACACCACCTCCACACAACACCACATGTACAACATGTACACAACACCACATGCACACAGTACCACGTGTACAATCATGCACACAACACCATAATATACATAGAACCACATGTACAACATGCACATGACACCATATGTACATAGAACTGCATATACAACATGTACATAACACCATATGTACCCAACACCTTATATTCATCATGCGCACAACACCATACACACACAACACCACACATCCAACATGCGCATAGTACGATATGTACACAACACCACATATCCAACATGTACATAACACCATCTATTCCTAGCACTACATATGCAATATACACTCAATATCATATATACAACATGCACACAACATCATATGTATGCAATACTACATATGTTGCATATACACATCACCATCTATGCATATCATTGCATGGACAACATGTACACAATACACAACACTGTATACACGTGACATCATAGGTACAACATATACAAAAATAGTGTTGCACATAAATAGACCACGCATTGACTCTACCAAGAAACCATTCTTCTATTGTCTTTCCATTATTCATGCTTGTTCCAACATGCCATATCCCTAAACATTACATGTCCATAACATAAGCATAGACATAGTACAGGTATATAATATCAATTCATATCCACATGACCTTGTATATCTATCAGGTGATCTGGATTTATGTAGGAATGAAACAAAATACAAATATAACCATAAATACAAATATGCAGTGGAAATAAAACTTCATTTCATTAATATGAAAGAACTGAAATTTGTTTACAAACAGAATGAAAATAAACTAGCTAGAGCACCTGTAGCTTATATTTGAGAAGACATGTGGTGGCTATAGGCCTCTGAACTATGTTACAATGAGGCTCTAGGGCCTATTTATTATTTAGAAACAATGGAAAACCCTAAACATCCAAAAACCTAACCTTAGGAGATGAAGCACCAAAACTATGGGCCCCGTTTGGGTAAATTGATACATCAACTTCTCGGGCACGTAACTTTGGCATATGATCTTCGTTTGATACGGACCATACCATGTTAAAAATATCTATTCGAGGAATACAAATTTTTCCAAAAAAGTGTTGTTTAGGGCCTCAAAATAGCTCCGGAAGTTTAGGACCCGAAAAAATGCTAAAAATAGTAAATTGTGCTACAATTAAGGAAACTGAAAAACTGAAATAAACAATGGTGGGGACCCAAGTGGAATAGGTGGGTGGCCACCAATTTGCACCTAGATCATTCCTCCCCCCTTAGGAAGTAATGGTCCACATTGCATTGAGTTCCTCCATGAGATGAGGAAACTTCTGCTGAACTTGGTCCCTGGTGAACCACTTGCCTTGGTGTAGGAGTTGGCCAACTTTGACAACCCGATAAAGTTGGATCTTCTACTGGCGAGTGTTCTTGATTTTCATGTCCATGATACAATCCGTGGTGGCATGTTTCATGCAGTGTGGGTTTAACTCTATTGGTGTTAGTTCTTCTACAATGTTGGAGGTGTCTAGTAGAGGTGGGAAGTAGGGCTGAAGGCAGTCCACATTGAATATTGGGTGTAGATGAAGGAATGGTGGAATATTGAGCTCGAAGGCATTGTTCCCTATATCCTTGGTGATGGTGTACAACCCATATTGGAGGGGGTGAAGCTTGCAGTGGGGTCTAGTGAGGCACTCCTTATGCAAATGTAGCGACAATTTGTCGCCCACCTATAATTTGTATGGGACCCGATGTTGATCATGTCATTGCTTGTACTTAGCATCGCCTCTGTCCAATATGTCATGAACCTATTGGTAGATGTGCTAAATGTGCTCAATGAATTTGTTCACTTTGTTAGCTTCAGAGTGGACATGAGCCGAATTGGCCTGAGTAGCCGCAAATGGCATGGCTACGTTAATGGGACATAATGATTGGAATCCCAAGCCCACCTGAAAGGGGTTGTGGCCGGTTAAGCTGTGGAGAGACAGGTTATAACTGTGTTGTACATAGAGAAGGATCCCATCCCATGTGCATGGATTCTTTGAATTGTATATGTGCAGAATGTGTACAATCATCCTATTGACAATCTCTGTCTGGCCATCAGTTTGGGGATGGAAAGTTGTGGACTTGGTGAGCTTGGTGTTCAACAGTGACAGAGGCTAGACCAAACACTACAAGGAAAAGACCCTCTAGCGAATTTTTTTGAGGAACCACAAAGAAAAATACCCCATACATCTATTTCTAGTAGAGGTTACAAGATGAGGTTGGCAGGCGGAGGGTTTTACGGATGTTTTCCTATTAGTGCTAGTATCGTTAAAACTCGCCCTGGTGCTCTCAAAAAAAGAAAGCACCAGTGCAGACAAAATCATTGGCACACCGGACACTGTGTGCTCCATACACACCCACCCAGTGTGTCATAATATAATAGAGCATCGGTGCCTCACAACTCGTCCGCGCCGATGCATTATAAAACACAACACCAACACCAAAACCACCCGGTGCAGTAGATATAAACTGGACTGGTGCATCATAAAAAACGCACCAAAACACAAACCGACCGGTTTTTTTTGTAGCAAACAATACCGATGCACCTATAAACAACACACACTGGTAAAGGGTTAAATTAAAAAAATATTTACGACAAAAAACCCGGATTTTTCAATTTTCCAGTGCTCCTAAGCTATCAATTATCGGTGTGCACAATACCATAGAATGAACCGGCGTGCACTGAACATTGGCACACCAGATAGTGTGCGCGAAGTACACACACCGCTGGGGCATCAATACTCTTCTGCGCCGGCGCATCATAAAACACTGCGCTAAAACAGAAACGAGCCGGTGTGTTCTTCTCTAAGAGCACCAGTGCGCCAGAAACCGCACGCACTAGAATAGTGTTATATATATATATATATATATATATATATATATATATATATATATATATATATATATATATATATATATATATATATATATAGGGCCAAAAAATCGATGCTTTACCATTACGCCACCCCGGTGCATCATCAAATTTCCGCACCAAAACTGAAACATCTCGGTGCACGGTTAGGGAAACACCCCAGCGCATTATAAACAACGTGCCAAAATTGATGCTGCCCAATGTAGTTTTATTTAACTGCATCGGTGCGCTTATAAAACCCTGCGCACCGAAACAGGGTTAATTAAAAAAAAAATTACGGCCAAAAAACTTCAATATTCACTTTCCTTAGTGCTCCAGAGCTCTCAAGCCCTGGTGTTATTTCCTTATTTCTGAGCCACCCTGACATTGGTGCTCTCATTACACCCATTGCACACACTGTTGCTCTGCATTGGCCACCAATCTCCAGCTTGCATTTTGAAAAATAGTGGGAAAATTTTATTTTCCAAATTTTACAGCCAATATGCCTCCTCGACAGCAAAATGTACATGTATTTTTCTAGTTTTTCTATAATTAAGCCTTTTAGCAGATTAGAAATTGAAATAAACTTAAAAGTAACCATTAAAAAAGAAAAAAAAGAAAAATGTTGTGCAGTGCACTCGAGTTGTTCGGCTCGCATCGGATAGCGGTGCTACCTGTAAAATTTACAGGCAGCACCACTACTGGTGCTAATAGTTAACTGCACCGTTTTCGGGGGTGTGCCAGAAGGCGCCCCGAATAATTTTAAACTAAAAATAAAAAATAAAAAAGGTTGTGTGCTCATTTATCCAGGCGCATCGTTGACCCCGTCAATCACAGTGCGGTGAATTGACTTCATTTTCCACCCCGGTTTATGTCAATGCACCGCATTTTTCATTCCGAGAGGGTCAATGGTGCAGCCGGGTAAAAGACCGCACCGTCAACTATGTCATTGTCATGAAGTCGGTGCGCTGACATGACTATATGCGCTAGGGTATATATTTCAGTCAGCGCACCACTATTCTGAATTATATACAGTCCACGGTGCTTGAAAAATAAACATCTACAACATATCCAGTGCAGTCTGTTTCATTAGGGGCCCCGAGGAAAGTGTGCTAAAATATTAGGACGCACCGGCACCGGTGCGTGACTGTTTTTATGGAGCACCGACTTGTATGTTTGTTTTTTTTTCAAAAAAAATTATATATGTATATTTATAAATACATTTATGTTTTAATAATAAAAAAATGATTTAATATGGAAATGATTCAGAGAGAACATGATCAATAGTAGCAACAACAAGCAGAACAATATGACATGATTCACCAATGGGAGGCGAGAGAGAGGGAGAGAGATGGATGCCTTTGCCCTATTACTATAGATACCCAAAAGATCATTATGCAAGTAGGCCTCCTCAAGTTATATGAGGAGGTTATTTCTGGCCTAAAGGCTCATAGTGTGCTTTTGAGACATCTTATCGGCAAGTGGAATGCCCACCGACAGGGTTTTCAGGTTGGTCCTGACCAGTGGTACACACCCACTGAGGAGGAAATTTATTTTATTATAGGACTATCGAGAAGAGGGGTGGATTTTCCCTCATTCCCAGACGTTCCAGTTGGTTGTGTAGCAGGGAGTCAGTTAGTTTACTCCCAGAGATACATTGGAGCACATGTACTATCTCCTTCAGAGTTTCAAGTACCTGGAGGTCAGTTACGTATAGGTGCTTTTGGTAGATAGGACGTGAAGTGCCTCTCTATTATCACTTCGATAATTTCGCACAACACCAATGATGGGCAACGCATTAGTTGCTCGCTTTTATATTATGTTGATTCTTTAGTATAGTAGCCACGACCTGTCAGGTGGTCTGCCATTTTTTTGCGATAGTTTTGTACGACTTTAGATAGATGTCGTGCTCATGCACAAGGGAGGGTCAACTTCCCTTTTTCTTCAGAGCTGTTTTGTTTATTTTTTGAGAGGTTTCCAGAGATGAGACCTAGTTTTGTTCGACAGCCTCGTAGGCTGATGTTCGAGGCCCAGATGCGCATGTGGGTGTAGATGATGCCCAAGAGGGGAGACACTATGTTTCCAGCGAGGATATCACATGATTCGCTGGACTTACTAGCCAATGTTGGCGGGTTGCATAACTTCATTATGGTCCCATGTTCTTATGCTGGACTAGATTGGTGAGGGTGTCCCAACATCCTCTTCACTCTTGATGAGCCGCCAGATGATAGAGGTAATATTACTTTTTTATTTATATTTATTCTAACATGTTCTTTAACTTGTTTTTATTAAATTGTGTAATGAAATTGTCTAATTATTGTTATGTACTTGTATATATTTTGAAGACATTAGCTCTTTTGATGGTGATGAGATAACGGATCCAGGTGTCGATCCTGATGATTATGATCAGGAGATGGTTGATGCACCAGAGGATGAGGCTGGTGGCGCAGCAGAGAGACGTGTTGATCCTGTGCCTCATGGTGCACTGGTACCACCTTTTGCTAGGCGTGGTCGACCTGAGACCGGATACCGGATGGAGTTGGGCTGCTAACTCTATGGATTGATTTCAGATGCGGGCATCAGGCCCGCCCATTACAGAGAGATACAGGGCGATAATAGACTGTTACGGATGTGGAGAGGCATGCCGCGTGACATGTACAGCCTAATGCGGCATGTCGTAGGAGCTACGAAAGTTGTTACACGATTGAGGAGGATTGTCCGTAGCTATAGGTGTAGTCGAGCTGTGGCACGTGATGGATATTCTGCCAGCAGTGACTCAGATGCATCTTGTGATCGTTCACCTCGCGATGCGCCTGATGATCAGCATGAGGCTCCACTGGCAGCATCTGACACTATTCATCATGGAGATGAGGCTGGATCATCAGCCACGTCCAGTCAGCAGCCTGTAGCATCCATCATGAGTACTACTCACGATCATCATGAGCAAGTTGGACCATCGATTGCCGAGACTGCAGTACTACTGACTGAGCAAGCCTCCACTACTACTGCACTTCATATTAATCATGTTGTACTACCACCAACGGATGCATCCATCAGTACTAGTGATCATCATGATCATGAGCAGGGTAGTCGACCATTGACTGTCGAGGCTGCACCCAACTTTACTGAGCAGGCCGCATCCACTTGTACTAGTGTTATTGATGTTGTTATACTACCACCAGTGCCTGATCCATGACATTTATATTACATTTGTATATTTTTAACATTATTCAGTTATATATATATATATATGGTCCATGTATTTTATGTTCATGTTGCAGTTGTACTTAATTTTCATGTTGATGAATATCATGATGTGGCGCATATTGTTAGTCATGTTAGATATGTTCATTTAATGTTTAGCTTGCAGATAGATGTGTATATGTGATAGGTGCATGAGTTATTTGACATTATATTGAGATGTATATTTGATGTTTGTGTTGTGATGATGTTAATATATAATTTTAATTTGATGTTAATTGAATGTGTTTATTAGTCGAATATGATGTTTGTACGATGGTTATCATGATCATGATGATGTCTATTAATTAATTTAATATTATTAAATGACCATGATATTTATTAAATATTATGTCGTGAATTTAATTGTAATTTAAATTTTAATTCTATGTAAAATTGTAAAATTGTATTTGTATTTGTACTAATTGTAATTTTAAGTGTAATTGTATGTAAAATATTTATTAATGTAAAATTTTAATTGTAGTTGTAATATTTAATTTATTCTAAAATGATTGTAATTGTATATATGAAAAATTGTAAAATTGTAAAATTGTAATTCTAATTCTAATTGAATGTAAATTTCATAAATTGTAATTGTATTTGTAATTGTAATTTTAATTGAATTGTATGTAAAATATTTGTAAAATTGTAATTGTAATTGTAAATGTAATTCTATGTAAAATTGTAAATGTAATTGTATTTGTAACTGTAATTTTAATTGAATTGTCTGTAAAATATTTGTAAAATTGTAATTGTAATTGTAAATGTAATTATATCTAAAATTGTAAATGTAATTGTATGTAAAATTAAAATTGTAATTATAATTCTAATGGTAATTCATGTATGTGAAATTAATGTAAATTTGTAATTGTAATTTTAATTCTAATTGTAATGGTAATTTTAATTAATTTAATTGTATGTAAAATATTAATTTGTAAAATTTTAATTCTATTAATGTGAAAATTTTAATTGTATTAATGTGAAATGATTTGATTAAAATATTTAAATTTGTAAATTTGCAAATAATTGTAAAATAACAAATCTAGAATAATACGAATTTTTGTAACATAAAGTTTAGAAAATAATGAAAATAAATTCATGTACTTTATAACTATCATTATTTTATTATGATCTTACATATACAAAGTTTAGAAAATAATGAAAATAAATTCATCTACTTTATAATTATCATTATTTTATTATAATCTTACATACCAAAAAAAAAAAAAAAAACTTTAAAAATTCCGGTGCGCTTATCATCCTAATAGGCCCCGGTGCGTTGTATTAATACAACGCATTGGTGCGTCACATTTCTGCGCACCGGAAACGAATAAACGCAAATAAAAAAAATGCAACTCTATTTTGTTTAAGTTAAAAGAAAGTGGAAATTTGAAAAATGGGCGGAAAAATATTTTCAAAAATCTAATTTGATAAAATAATTCTTTAAATACTAAACACTTTTCGTTATTTCACTATTTTTTCTAAAAAATATCAGTCACATTTTTGCATGAGACAGACCTGGAGCAAGAGAGCACGAGGGCACTGTGGATGGAAAAATACGTTCGAACAGAAGTATTCAGACAATAAAAAACCAAAACTCTGGTGATTCAAGCCCTTTATCATAGAATTTCAAACCATTTCGTGATTAAATTTAATTCTTTTTTTTACTTTTTTCTGCAATTTTTTATTTTTTCCTACAGTTTTATCCATTTTTACCCTGAACCCTTCATTTTTTTGCTTTTTCCCTTTCTTCTCCCTGTTTCTATGATTTCAGAATTAGGGTTTTTCATTTTAGATTGACGTCCAACCCACGGGACGACTTGCATAGTCGGATCTCAATCCATTCAGCCATTGCGTGAATTTTTGAAAAAATGGATTTTTGTTTATCGATGCGCCCTGCGTACAACACCGCATCGGTGCTCTGTATTGTTACAGTGCACCGCGCAAGTTCTGTGTCGTAAAAAAATGAAAACATTTTTTTAAGTCCGTGCGCCAAATCTGAAATAGAGCACCGGTGCTCTCTTTAACTAGGAAAGCATCGTACGGTGTATTACACCATTTTTGCAGTGTATTTATAATACCCCACGCACCGTTAGGTATATTACATTATTTTTGTGGTGCGCTTATAATACCAAACGCATTGTATGGTGTATTATACTGTTTTGTGGTGCGTTGTTAATATATCCATGCACCGGTGGCGATGCGGATTTCATGAAAGGCGCACCGATGTGTCGAGATTTATTTTCTACCTGAAATGTTGAGAATTTATTTATAAATATATTAATGAATGATATGCTACAAGTTTCAGATTGATAAAGAAATGATTGACAAGATATCAAGTAACAAAAATACTTCTAACACATCAAGAAAAGCAAAAAAGGCAAGTTCTTTGTAAATTCTTTATAAAAAATATTATTTTCGAACTATATGTAACTTTAACTAATATGTATTGTTTATTGTGTATCATGCAGAGCCACAAAATGACAAAGCTCGATATGATTATTTCTGATCTACAACCAGAAGAGCGTAAAAGTTTAATGGAAAAATTGCAAAAAGATGAATCAGGTGAATGAAACAATACTATCGATCCAATGTGAGTTTATTTTTTTAGTTATCATTAATAATGTACTTAAAATTATTAGATAAAATGTGTCAAACAGTCTACTAATTCACATCTGTTTAATGTTCTACAGGGACCAACAACTCAGAAAAGGAATGTTGTTCTAAGAAAATAAAAGAAAATAGAAAATGCAAATGAAAATGAATTTCTCCTTGGCTCATCTGGAGTGGTGTTGGAAGTTAACGAAAGGGGGAAATTTTTTTACAAAAGTTTGAGGGATATAGTGGAACTAATACAACAATGTGCTTCAAATGTAATATGTAATCATTGAATTTTTCTATCATTCGGTACAATAAATAAACAATTTAACATTAAATATTAATTTTCAAGAAGTTTCTTGCAGAAAAGAAAATAAAATGGAACCCATTCAGCACATAAAACAGGATGACAAGGAAGAAAATGGTTGATCTCTAAGTTTGTGAGTAATTGTTACTTCCTTATAACAACTTAACTAGATTTCATTTTTGTATTTCTAAGTTGTTTTACAAAAATCATTATTGAATGTCTTCAAACAGGTGCTAACATACAAAGAAGAACCATCAGACGAATTGATTGAAATTGGGTTAAATATGGGTTGTGAGCATATGTTGGCATATCATAATTTAATTGTGAAATTTGTAAGCATCTATCGATCTTGTTTTAATTAGCTCCGTATATAATTAATAGAACAAAAACATCTTCTATATTAAATATATGATTTATTATGGGGTATAAAACTTGCAGGAAACAAAGTATGGAACTGCGCCAACACATGAAATTTTGAAAGATGGCATGGTACATGGTTTTGAAAGAATGTGTATAGTTTATGAGTCAATTTTTTCTATGGTACGTCATTTTTCTTTTCGATTTACATTGATGTATATTATTTAATATTGGAATTTTCATTATTCTCACCAATGTATATACACTCATTTCAGTTTATTTTTATGTTTGTAGATGGAAAATGAAGAAGAAGAAAACAATCAACGTCGTGAACACAACATTCCGGAAAATAACCCAAGTCATGGAAGTAGCTCTGGCAGTGACAGCAGTTGAAGCGAAAAATGATGATCACTATGTAATTTGGATATCAAAGCAAGGCGTTTTATTTTTTGAAATATGTCTGTGAAATCAGACATTTTGTTTAATTTAATGGACATAGTGTCCCAATTGAAAGACAAAGGGATACGAATAATTGTCCCATTTTGTATGATAAAGATTGTCTTATATATATATATATATATATATATATATATATATATATATATAATCATAAAATATGTTTTAATTTATTCTATTGCGTTCTCCATTGTCGTTCTCAAATGCACTAATAAAAATTTAATTCATATGAATATTGTTATAAGATTATATATATGTGTCGACTTTTGATGAATAATGAATTTTAAAAAACCACAATAATTATGATATGATATAACAAATTAATCCAAACAGCACATTCAAATGCATTAATAAAAATGTAATTAATATGATACAAATAGCTCCCACTATGGAATTAAACCTCTGTTGAAATGAGGTTCTTTTGGATCCCACTATGGAAAATGAACTGTAGTGGGGATCCCTTTACCCACATCTAGGAGTGGAAGATACGCTCCTCTTCCTCTGGATCTTTCGGTTCTCCTTCCAGATCTTCATGGTGGCAATGGTGGCATTGGGCTCCGTATCAATAATCTGCTTCCCTTTTTCATTCCCCTTGTCAGGTTCTGATTAAGAGTCAAATCATGCATCTAATTCAAAATCCCGCATTTCGGCCACTAGTGATTGCTTGGCCTGACACTCACTTGTGTTGTGAGTGGAGATTTTATGGAATGCACACCACTTTCCTGTGTCCTTCTTCGACTTCATGGTGTTGTTATTTTCTTGCAGCTTCGGCAAGTTGTTTTGGGCCGCCATGCCTTGGCTTTGTCCTTTTTTCTGCAGTATGGGGGCACCTTTCCCTTGCTTTTGATTCGACGATCCAAAGTCTTGTTTCTTCTGTTTTAATTTCTACTCAATCTTGGCAGCATATTGGTATGTCATACCAAGCGAGGAGATTTCGAGGAACTCCATTTCCTCCGAAATGTATGTGTGCAGAAAATTGCAGTACTTCAACACCAATTGTTTCTCTAAATATTTGATACCCAAATTTGTGCGTAGGGTATGGAACAAATCGTTCATCTCATGCACATATTGATTCATTTGTTGTCGCAACGTAGTACATTGTATGTAATTGTCCTCATAGCTCTCGATGGGATAATATTGTTCCTTGATGGCGTCTCGAAAATAATTCTAAGTGGGTATGGCTAAGAACAGATAGGGTTCCCTTTAGAAATTTATTAATATTGATAGTATTACCAGATTCTTCTTATCTAACAAATTAATCTTATGTTAAATACAAAATCCTTCCACTATTAATTTTGCGAAAATTAAATTGCCAATTGCAAACACTTGTGAAGAAAATCAATCGCACATAAACACAGTTGTTTAACGGGAAATCTTAAAGCTAAAAACCCCAACTATCATATATTATGTATATCAATGGATCATGTAATAATCTCATACAAATATTAGTACATCAATCTCTCAGTAAAATCAACAATCATTACACATTGTCATGCAGAGATTTGCATATCTATGCACCAATTTCTTGCCTCCTGGCAGCCTGCCTCCACTGTACAATCCTGCTGAAGAAGACCCCTAAATGAATTCAAACTGGCCTTGCCTTTACTACAAAATCCTCATTGGCATCTCCAATGTCTTTCAGATGCATTGAATGCATCACTATTGTCACAACAGATAGTCCATCTCACCCTTTCACCTATCTCTCCACTGGGTCTCCACTGGAACTAACATGCAAGTAGTTAACTGTTGTATTTTTTTAGTTGTTAGTGAGTTATTAGTTGTGAATTAATTAACTAATTAATTCACTAAACTCTCACTAGTGTATCATTAAGTTAGAATAGATACAACTAGCTCAACTGAGTTTAACTCACTTAATTAAGTTAAACTGAATAACAACTCCATTAACTACTCTTCTAAATATATCATAACTTTGCCACTTCAGTTCTAACTGAGTCCTCCATACATGAGTCACCAACCACCCTAGGAATTGTGTAATTCCTTTAGCCCACTGATTTTCCAAATATGTTCACTGAAATAAAGTGCTTCAAGAGAATAAGTTGATATTTATTGTCAGATTATTATTAAGGGCTAATAATAATCGGCATACACCTATTTTTAGATTGACGATCTATAAATAGACTTCACCTAACATTCTAAAAACAGAATTTCATATATTTTTCACATTTGATCAACCATCTACAAATAGCATCCTGCAACTTATAGAATATGCTCACCATGTATAAAAATAGACATACACCTAAAAATAGCCTGTGGGCCCCACTTAGTGAAGGTGCTTACTTTTCACTAAGCTCATCATCTTGTTGAATCTCAACACTCCCTCTCAACAAGATAGGGATTATCCTTCACCCCGATCCTGCCTCTATGGTATTCAAATTTTCTCGTGTTGAGTGCCTTTGTCAGAATATCTGCATCCTGATCTTCTGTAGGAATGTACTAAAGCAACATGATCCTCCGTTGCACACAATATCTAATATGATGATATCGGATATTAATATGTTTCTATATATCATGAAACACAGGATTAATTGAGAGTTTAATGCAACTCTAATTATCACAATGTATCACTATAGGATCTAAATGAGAACTGAACAAACCGACCAGGATCTTCCTCATCCAGATAGCCTCACATGCAGCGTGACTTGCTGCCATGTATTATGATTTTGCTGAACTGAGTGCCACATATCTTTGTTTCCTGCTATACTAAGAGACTCTTGTAGACCTGATACTAAAAAGCCCTACTAATGTGCTCTTTCTATCTGTTGGGCTGTCTTCCCAATCCACATTCGTGAAGCCATGCAACTTCACCTCATTCATCTGTTTGTACCATAAGCCATACTCAAATGTGCCCCTGAGATACCTCAGGACAGGCTTGCATGCCTTCCAAAATAGCTTGGTAGGCTTAACCATCGCTTTACTAAGCTGGTTCACCGCATAGCATATGTATGGTCTTGTATTAACTAAATACATGAGTGAACCCACCAACTGTCGATAAACAGTGGCATCCACTACCTCTACCGATGTAGCATCCTCTTTCCTCCAATTTCCGATGTACACTTCTTCCTTAATTATCCCATTAAGGAACATAGTCTTCACATCCATCTGATGAATGTGTCAACCCATATGTGCTGAGAGAGCAAGGATGGTCCTTATGGAAGAATACCATGCAACAGGTGCAAAGGTTTCTTCATATTCAAACCCCTCGATCTGTGAGAAGCCCCGGGAAACAAATATTGCCTTATACTTCTCAACGCTCCCATCAATAGCTTTCTTTACCTTGTAGATCCATCTTGAACCTACCACTGATTTACCCACCGGCCTTGGAACAATCTCCCAAGCATTGTTTCTGACAATGGAGTCATACTCCTCCACCATGGCATCTACCCATGTGGGATCCTGGCTCTGTCACGATACACTTGCTCATAAGAGCCATGTATCAAGTAAATCGGTCACGTGACTGTCTCTATTTGCGTTGTGATGTAGAGACTCCTACATTCTCTGCCCCATCAAGCTTCAGTCTCTCAGCTTCTGTGGTACACTTTATGCCTGTTCTGATGTTTGGTTCTGCATGAGTGGACTCCTCCACTCCATGAATCTCCTCCTGTGGCTGATCCACATCTAGAGGCTCATATTTGGGAACAAGTAGCTCCTCCTCTGCATGCAAGTGTAGCTCCCTCTCAAGCAACAACTTCATGGATTTCACCTCATTGAATTTTATATCCCATCGCACCATAGTCATTCGATTGTTTGTAAAATACACACGATAATTATGGGGTGTTTCTATGTACCCCACAAATATCCCAAATTCTGTAGTCGGCTCCAGCTTATTCCTGGCGTCCTTTGTCACATGAATGTAAATAGATGAGCCAAAAATCTTCAAATGAGAAATATCAGGCTTCTTACCAGTAAAATATTCTTTAGGTGTACTCATTCCAAGTACTCTATGAGGACAACGGTTTTGCACATAAAAAACAGTGTTACATGCTTCCACCCACAAGTGCATCGGTAGGCCCTGGTCATGCAGCACCCACGATCATTCTGTTCTTCCTCTCTGCGGCCCCATTCTGCTGTGGGTTATGAGGCGCTATGAGTTCTCTTCAAATTCCTTCTTTGCTACATAAATATTTGAATTCGTTCGAGATATATTCACCACCATTATCGATCCGCAGAGCCTTCACTCGCTTCCCCGACTCCTTCTCCACCAATGCTTTAAACTCACAGAAATTTGAGAATGTTTTGATCTTCTTCTGCATGAAGAAGATCCAGCATCTACAAGAATAGTCATCAAAAAATATAACATAACACCTATGTTTTGTTGTTGAAGCAATCGAGAAAGGTCCACACACATCTGTGTGAATTCTCTCCAGGATCACTGAAGCACAATTCTCCTTCTCATGAAAGGTGGTCTTCAAAAATTTACCCATAGTACATCCCTTGCACTGATCTGACTGCGCAAGAGTACCCTTGGGAATTCCAGTAGAAATATGCAGCAAAATATTCAAGGCACCATGATGAAGATGGCCCAATTTCCTATGCCATAATTCACCCTCACCCTGGCTCACCACTTCTTCTGCTTTGCCCATCATTGCAACACAACCATCTACCTCCAGCTTGTAGAGATTCTTAACTCGAATCCCTATCCTCTTGGTTTGACTCGTTGTTTTATGTCGTAGGAAGGCTTTTCCCTCTCTGAAAACAATGTCATAACCTATGTCCTCCAACATAGCGATCGAGACCAAGTTCTTCTTCAGACCTGGAATATGCATAACATCTTTCAACATAAATGGTTTACCTGAATCCCTATCAAAGGTAATGGTTCTTTTTATGGGAAAATCTATCCAGCCAAAAGCAGGGGATCTCCCCGGTAAAAGGTCCCAATTAGACCTTGAACCGTTTGGAATAGGGATCCCGTCCGGGGTGTGGGTCCGGCTATCGCTGATTTCTCCTTTCTTTGGGTCTCGCTTAAACTCTATAAAATAGTGGATACACACCGAATCAAATGATACAAGACATATGATCAATGCATTAAATGTACATATAACACTATGAGTAGCAAGAGGAAATAATAAAGCATGAAGACCGAAGGAAATGTTGTTAACAACACTTCATTAGGGTCATGCTTGTAAACTGTTCTGCCCACAAAAAAAACCATTCGTCATGGCAAGAACACCCTTCACTTCCTAAAAGTTTTAAATGATAACACAAATGCTAATAAACAAAGCCATCAGCATTCGTTAAGAAAGTGAAATGAACTCAACCACCATTAACATACTCAGCAAACTGTTATGCAATTGTGATATGAATTGAAGATACAGTTCCCTTAATCTAAATATGTTTAGAAATTGAAAATATAATACTCAATAGCGCTCATACATATGACAACACCAGATCCACAAAGGGATTTTTCAAAATGCTTGTATTCATGCTCAAATGTATAATCCTCTGGTAATACAATGTATCAGCTCGAGTCTCAAAACAAAAGATCCATTACAAGTTCTCGAAGGAGGTATTTATAGAGAAAAACTTGCCATTTTGGGCTCCTTGACTTTTCACCTTCCTGACTGTTGGACTGCCTTGCGACATAGTCTGTTTTGGGACCTGCGACCTGACTGGATTTTGTGACATGCGACCCCAAGTATTCCGCGACCTGCAACATGCGACCTAGCTGGTTTTGCGACTTGTGCCCCCCAACAATTTGTGACCTGCGACCTGCCATGATTTTGCGACCTCGCGACCTAGTCGTTGGGTCGCTGGGTCACGTTGTCGAGCTTTTAATAGGGAGTGCGACTATGTGACCTAGCGACCTGAGAGAATTTGCGACCTGCGACTTGAGGAAATTTGCGACCTGTGACCCGAATGGACCTTGTGACTTGCAACCCCCAACAATCTGCGACCTGCGACCTACCATGATTTTGCGACCTGAGGGAATCTGCGACTTGAGGAAATTTGCGACCTGCAACCTTAAGCGAATTTGCGACTTGCGACCTTCAAAAATCTGCGACCTGCGACCTGCCATGATTTTGCGACCTGAGGGAATCTGCGACCTGTGACTTGAGGAAATTTGTGACCTGCGAGCTTAAGCGAATTTGCGACTTGCGACCTGCCATGATTTTGCGACCTGAGGGAATCTGCGACCTGCGACTTGAGGAAATTTGCGACCTGCGACCTTAAGCGAATTTGTGACTTGTGACCTTAAGCGAATTTGCGACTTGCGACTTGCGACCTGCCATGATTTTGCAACCTGAGGGAATCTGTGACCTATGACTTGAGGAAATTTGTGACCTGCGACCTTAAGCGAATTTGCGACTTGCGACCTTCAACAATCTGCGACCTGCAACCTGCCATGATTTTGCGACCTGAGGGAATCTGCGACCTGCAACTTGAGGAAATTTGCGACCTACGACCTTAAGCGAATTTGTGACTTGCGACCTTTAGCAGATCTGCGACTTGAGACCTCAAGCAGATCTGTGACTTGCGACCTTCTTTTGGCGATCTTTGGATTTCATAGCAATATTCCTTATCCCGCCTCCTTTTCTTTGAAAAGGCTCTTCCTGCTTGATGAGAAAAAACTTTAGCTCATTACGCAGACGAACAGCGTCCACTGTGACCGAAAGCTCCCTTGACTAGCACGGTCTTGTTCCATGTGTACATGTGATACATGTCCTCCACTTCTCCTATTTCAGCTCGCACTACTCTTATCCTTTTCATCGGTGTGGTGATGACATTATTTGGTGTATCATCTGTGGGATTGACCTGCATGAAACATTAACACCAGATTATGAGCTTGGTGAAGCACCCAAACCGAGTGCCTAAACAATACATGGTGCAAGAGCTTTTAATGTAAATACAAAAAAAGGTTTCCATTCGAATGTATGCATGGTTATCCCTTCACACATGGCGCGGCTGCGGTAAGAGTATCTCGTCACGATGGTGAGAAGGCTCATGAGGGGCTTGGGACAGGTTACGAGGATTTCATTTTCTAAAGGCCAACCTTAACGGCTAAGCGAGGAGGGGGACCCAAAATTTCGAATATACCCAAAATTTTGGGTGGTGTTGTAGCGGCTACAACAAATGGCGAACCACTGGTAGAATTCATCATCTCTGTCAATATCACAACAATAGTCTGAGCCAAGATAGTGATGCAAGGGAATATTGAACAGGTTGTGTGGGTACCTTTTGTATTAATTTGGCCTTTACAGGTATGCCCAGTCCTTGTGCCTCAACTAGGTCTCGCTAATCAGAACACATCAAAGTGGAAGCTCACAGACGCCAGTAGCTTATTGATGATGTGAAGAGCTAGGCAGCGGGTTTATTATTCTCAAGATTTTTAAAGTAAGTTTCCGGTGTTTCTCCATTGCCAGCAGGCCTGGACAGTACCCCGGCAGAGTCACTTCAAGAAATCACAAGCGTTGCTCCACTGCCAGCAAGTCTGGTCAGTACCTCGGCGGAGTCGTTGCATCACCTCTCTGCGTAGGAAGCCTTTCTCGATCCTTTACCCTTATTTGTTTCATGTGCTTGTAGCACTTTTTTTTTTTTTTTTTCTCTGAATAGATCTACTTCTATATTGATACAAAATAAAATTACAAAGAGGCATAGGCCTCAGGAGTTCCAGCCCAATGCTGCGGCATTCTTACATTACAATGCTGGTCATTAACA
The DNA here is from genome assembly GCA_034641835.2 of Pinus albicaulis. Lineage (NCBI taxonomy): Eukaryota > Viridiplantae > Streptophyta > Pinopsida > Pinales > Pinaceae > Pinus > Pinus albicaulis. The sequence continues at coordinate 272,179,551 of CM076580.1, forward strand.
GACAAAACATGCTGGAAGCTTACCAAGAGAACTATAAAAACTGTAACCTTAGCTGACTCAAAGAGATAATTGACTTCTATGATTGGATTGTGAACAGACCTTGACAGAGTGACATCATCAGACATGACCAGAGTACCTGGATTCTTACAGTTCCTACCCATTACAGAACCCAAAACTGACATTTTGAAATTCTAAGTCAGCGCCAAAAATTGAAATCATAAGCTGAATTATGCCGCCCAAGCAGGGGAAACCGGCAGTTTAACAAAAGAGTGAATATGAGAGCTGGAGAACAGTAAAGCAGGAGCACCTCCATGCCAACAGAAACCAAAAATCCAGGAATGCAAACCTGATTAGACTTCATGAGATGAGGGAGGCTCTTCCTGAACGATAAGGCAAGCAAATTTGTATGGATCGTCTTCATCAGGAGGAGGGAAATCCTTGCTTTCGGAGCCGCCGTCATTTGGAGCGCTGGGACCTGCTTGTAGACCCACATCAACATTAACACCAGGATCAACACTCTGCCATATATCCTTCTGAGATATGCTGTGCTCGGCTTCCTCTTTAGTCGCCATAGGCTCGGCTTCCTCTTTAGTCGCCATAGCCGCTACAAGAGTAGCCATGACTTGACCCGAGGAAGCTTCCCAGAGGTCGATGGTGACAGTGGCTAAGAGGGAGCTATTGTTGAAAGTGCAGGGGAATTGAAGACGAGCATGGTGAGAGTGCGCCCTGGAGGAAAGACGAAAGTGCCCAGCTGGATTGGACTGATCTCGACCCCTTCCACGACCCCATCTGGAGGCAGGAAAGTGAACAGGGCCGAGTTCCGAAGAGTAGGACGAAGAATTTGAGGTGGAGGGGGAGGACCTGCGGTTCACTTGCCCACGGGAGCTGCCTCTCCTGCAACACATTCTCGAGCGCAGACGAGGCATGGTATGAAGAGCAGAGGGAGAAAAAAGGTCAGAAGAATTGTGGGAGCAGGGGAGAGCCGAAAGGAAACTTGCTTGAGCCTGCAGAGGATAACTGGTTGAAGAGGAGGACGGGCGAAGGTGATTGCAGAAAGAGCTATTGGTAAAATGGAATCCCGAAATTAAGTTTACAGAGCCACCCAAAGCACATCGCATCCCTATGCTGGTGCGTGAGCGATGTTCAGCGGTAGCAAGGGAGCAGCAGGTGCGAAGGGGAGGAGAAAAAATGAGATCATCATAGGGTGCCATGACTGAAGAAGGAGCAGGCAATCGTCGGGGGATGGGCTTCATTAACTCTGCATTGAAGACCTAGACGGAAAAATTTAAGACCGACATCATGCGAGGTTGGATGGCGGTGGTAATAGGCCACGCGCCATCCCACCAGTTCACCTGTGTACCACATGCCTCGTTACCCATCCGCATCCGGGAATGTGCTTGTAGCACTTATTTTCAAGTGCTCGTGGCACTTATTTTTCATGGGCAGATGAGGGATCCCGTCTTATTTTTACGAGCAAGAGAGGTTGTTTCTTGTTTTACAGAAACTGAAAGATATCCTGATTTGGGTTTTCCCTTGTGCCAAACCTTCACATCCCATCTACCGCAATAGGCGAAGCGTGCAAAACAGATCATTAAGATGTCCAAGACTTTGCTGGTCACAAGGCTTAGGCTTACGGGTATTGGGCCATTCAAACTCATTAGGTCTCCCACAAACAACCGGCTCGTATCTCCCCGGCTAATAAGTTTAGACTCATAGGCATCTTGTTGAGAATGCGAATTTGATGACCTCTCCTGACAGAAAGCTGCCTCTTGAGATAGCCACCGCAACCTCACACAAACAATGGGGTTACTGTTTCAGTAATCGGGGCAAAAAAATTCTGCAAGGTGGTAAAGTTTCAATGAGGGCTCATGCAATGATAGGCGATATGTGAAATATTTTCAACGCTATATCAACAACCTGCGGAAATGATGTGGGGAAGAAAGTGTACGACACAATGTAATAACGAGGCTCAAGATGCAACGCAACGCCATGTGCGGGAACGATCCACTAGTTGGAGGTGGAGGGACAAGGAAAAGCACATGCAGTGATTATCCGAACATTATGCAGCAATAGGGAAACTGAAAAAGCATGCATGTAAAAATAAATGGAACTTTTAAATGCATAAAACTACAGAACGCAAGAAAATACAGCAAGCATAATTCTAAACCGTGAAGTAAAACCTTAGCAAGTAAACCTAATCAATAACTTGACAAACAAAACTATATTAGCAGATCCTAGCTAGCCTATTCCTATTTTAACCAATGATGCGGTCGGGTTATGTGAAATCAGCTTTCCAGTGCAACCACCGCATTAGTTCTTGCCCTACAAGAACAACAATGTTCGCAATTAGAGCCAACATAAAAAATCGTGCACCAATAGCAAGACTTACCTAAAGAGCATGTGCAATAGTAAGAAGGCCATGGCTAATTACCAAATAATGTGCGAGAGTGGATTGTGCAAGCTGAATTTCACTCTTATCCTGATACATAGCAATATATTCTCAAAACTTAAAACTATTTATAAATGACACACATCCATTCATGCACAATCCTAGGTCTGATGGGCATTGGGTAAGCCATTGCCTATTTGCAGGCACATCCACTGGATAGGGTTGGTCGAGCCAACCAGCAACCTCATTGTGGTGGTGAGGATGATTGATTTTACGGGATGGAAACAACAAGCATGTGCCAGGCGAATTATGGATACTTGCGAATCCAAGAGCAGAAACCCTAATTTTGAAAACCTTAGTTCGGAGTTGCTCCTAGGTTTCGCCGAGGATGTGAGGACCCAGATTAACCGTTAGTGAAGGCTGAAATTCCTTACCATCCTGGACCAATTCTAGGCCTTCAAGCGGGGGGCTCCCAAACTTTGATGGGTTCGTGAGATCAACTGGCGAATGGATGTGATAATCAATTGTAGTAATTGGAAAGACGTCAGTGGGCTTTATATCAATTCGGCCAAATGTTTGTGCACTGACAGATTGATAATCCGATGTATTAGATTCTTTAGATTTTCCTGGATGGGGTGAATTTACCGGAAGGTTTTCGGGCAGTTGGGGGATTTGCCCAAAATCACATGTTTGTGCCTGATTGCAACTGGTACTGGCTGGGCAGCAACTGGAAAGATAGAGACAATGGCCGTTGCTTCCTTACAAGTGAATAAATTGGGGTATATCAGTTGTTTCACACCCACTGCTGGGGGACAGGAATATGTGCTCAGGGAAACCTCACTAGAATGAAAAATCCACCTAGATGAAATTATATCCGACGTGGTTATGCTGGGAGGAGCATGGTACTTGGGAATCGTTATTTCAGAAACCCCAAGCTAAGAAACCCTAGCTGGAGTTGTTTGAGGGGTCTTGTCAGGATTAGAAGGACTAGGGGTAACGGTTGGCAGAAGCGAAAATTCTTTAATTCCCTTATAGGTACTCAGATCTTCATAAAGCGGATTATAGTCTGCAAAAAGATATGAGTGACAGTCCTCCACGGTATGAGCGAACATGTTTTCGGATAAGCAGTGATAGCTGGAACCATCGATTTGATCAAGTTGGGTATCTGGCATGTTACGCTTCCCGAGAGTTACCAACCAGGATGGGTCAATGAAGAGGACATCTTGAGGTTGCCCAGACAGGAAATCACTCCCATGACTGTCTAAAGATTCCGAGTGAGAAAGATCAGATCTAAAAGATTCATCAATTATGAACTGTGATTGTGAAACACCATCTGCATGCTTATGATTGTCGCCAATACCAGTATAAGGAAATTTTGAATGTCTTGAAGAAATTACTGGTGTGGCGGACTTGTGAAATAAATCGTGGAATAATGAACGAAAATATTGAGCCGCAAGGGTGTTAACCATACAAGACTTTTCAACATGCGCATCTGTGTCATTCAGAGAAAAAAATGATTTGGCAGGCCCTGTAAGGGAATCAACTTCATCCGAGATAGGAGTCGATTCATAATCAGTATGCGAATCAGATTTAGGACTGTGTCCAGGGAGACATCGAGTGGGCTCGAGGTAGGTTTCATGAACCTGGAGGGATTTTGGGCCCATCTGGTTTTCAAGCCTCGATTCGACAGGGTGCGTGAAATATTGAAAGGCAGTATAATAGGATTTATCCTCTTGCAAGTGTCTATCCTTGCCCATAACTCTCGAGGTCACAACTCCACTACCCAGCAACTCAGGAGGAGGAGCAGGAATATCAAAAATAGAAATACTCTCCTGGGAGGCCGAAATGTGGTCTGGGTTGGGGGAGGTGGAAAAGGAAGCATTAGGAACAAAATCTGAACAACTGGTAACTTGCGGGTCGTCATAGGGAACACTAGGATCAGGCTGGGTTGCCAACTGAAATTGTTCAAGGGAAACGAGAATCACATACCTGAACTGTTGACTTAAACATTTCCAATCAACATCCCTTTCAGGGAACTCAAAACAATAATGAACAAATCTGATAGTGAATTCATCTAGAGGTTTCTGAGGTTCCATTCTGATGTCATTTAACTTTATTAATACTTTCTGAAAATCATACCTATGAAAAGATTGTTGTAATTCACTGGTGAGTTGTTCAAACGAATGGATGGAAGCTTTCGGTAATGTGCAGCACTATTGCTTAGCGCGACCTTCGAGAATGAGGAAGAAAAGCAAACAAATCAAACCTTCATCATCAATTTTGTAGCACTCACCAAAGTCACAGAAATCTAAAAGGTGTTGGGTTATGGATACTCCGTTTTCACCATCGAATTTTAACTGGGACAAGTGATACATAAGTTCATCGGGGATGAGACATCGAGGCTCATAAAACTTCGACAAACATCTCGGGAGAATGATTTGGGAACGAGCCATTACAAATATGAGATTAACTGTAGGCTCTAAGGGCTCAGCTTGTCATCTGGCCCTCCTTCTAGCGCCAATTCTGTTGACTGGAAAATCTGTCTGGCCAACAGCAGGGGATCTCCCTGGTAAAAGGTCCCAATTAGACCTTGAACCGTTTGGAATAGGGATCCCATCCGGGGTGTGGGTCCGGCTACCGCTGATTTCTCCTTTCTTTGGGTCTCGCTTAAACTCTATAAAATAGTGGATACACACCTAATCAAATGATACAAGACATATGATTGATGCATTAAATGTACATATAAGACTATGAGTAGCAAGAGGAAATAATAAAGCATGAAGACCGAAGGAAGTGTTGTTAACAACACTTCATTAGGGTCATGCTTGTAAACTGTTCTGACCACAAAAAAAACCATTCCTCATGGCAAGAACACCCTTCACTTCATAAAATTTCTAAATGATAACACAAATGCTAATAAACAAAGCCATCAACGTTCGTTAAGAAAGTGAAATGAACTCAACCACCATTAACATACTCATAAAACTATTATGCAATTGTGATATGAATTGAAGATACAGTTCCCTTAATCTAAAGATGTTCAGAAACTGAAAATATAATACTCAATAGTGCTCATACATATGACAACACCAGATCCACAAAGGGATTTTTCAAAATTCTTGTATTCATGCTCAAATGTATAATCCTCTGGTAATACAATGTACTCAGCTCGAGTCCCAAAACAAAAGGTCCATTACAAGTTCTCGAAGGAGGTATTTATAGAGAAAAAATCACCCTTTTAGGCTCCCTGACTTTTCACCTTCCCGACTGTTGGGCTGCCTTGCGACCCAGTCTGTTCTGGGACCTGCGACCTGACTGGATTTTGCGACTTGTGACCCCGAGCATTCCGCGACTTGGCTGGTTTTGCGACTTACGACCCCCAACAATTTACGACCTGCGACCTGCCATGATTTTGCGACCTCGTGACCTAGTCGCTAGGTCTCTGGGTCACGTCATCGAGCTTTTAATAGGGAGTGCGACTATGCGACCTGAGAGAATTTGCGACGTGCGACTTGAGGAAATTTGCAACATGCGACCCGACTGGACCTTGCGACTTGCGACCCCTAACAATCTGCGGCCTGTGTCCTGCCATGATTTTTCGACCTGAGGGAATCTGTGACCTGCGACTTGAGGAAATTTGCGACCTGCAACCTTAAGAGAATTTGCGACTTGCGACCTTCAACAATCTGCGACCTGCGACCTGTGATGATTTTGCGACCTGAGGGAATCTACAACCTGTGACTTGAGGAAATTTGTGACCTGCGACCTTAAGAGAATTTGTGACTTGCGACCTTCAACAATCTGGGACCTGTGACTTGCCATGATTTTGCGACCTGAGGGAATCTGTGACCTGCGACTTGAGGAAATTTGCGACCTGGGACCTTAAGCGAATTTGCGACTTGCGACCTTAAGTGAATTTGCGACTTGCAACCTTAAACAATCTGCGACCTGCGACCTACCATGATTTTGCGACCTAAGGGAATCTGCGACCTGCGACTTGAGGAAATTTGTGACCTGCGACCTTAAGCGAATTTGCGACTTGCGACCTTCAACAATCTGCGACCTGCGACCTGCCATGATTTTGTGACCTGAGGGAATATGCGACCTGCGACTTGAGGAAATTTGCGACCTGCGACCTTAAGCGAATTTGCGACTTGCGACCTTTAGCAGATCTATGACTTGCGACCTCAAGCAGATCTGTGACTTGCGGCCTTCTTTTGGCAATATTTGGATTTCATAGCAATATTCCTTATCCCGCCTCCTTTGCTTTGAAAAGGGTCCTCTTGCTTGCTGGGAAAAAAATTTAGCTCATTACGTAGACCGACAGCTTCCACTGTGACCGAAAGCTCCCTTTACTGGCACGGTCTTGTTTCGTGTGTACATGCGATACATGTCTTCCACTTCCCCTGTTTCAGCTTGCACTACTCTTATCCTTTTCATCGGTGTGGTGATGACATTTTTTGGTGTATCATCCGTGGGATTGACCTACATGAAACATTAACATCAGATTATGAGCTTGGTGAAGCACCCAAACCGAGTGCCTAAACAATCCATAGTGCAAGAGCTTTTAATGTAAATAAAAAAAAAGGTTTCCATTCGAATGTATGCATGGTGATCCCTTCACACATGGCGCGGCTGCGGTAAGATTATCTAAAGGCCAACCTTAACAGCTAAGCGAGGAGGGGGACCCGAAATTTTGAATATACCCAAAATTTTGGGTGGTGTTGTAGCGGCTACAACAGGTTCCAATGTCAATCGCACTATATCTACCATCGTTTCCCATCTCTATATGCATTTGGAGATCCTTCTCCTCCAATTCACTAAATAACTCCTTGTCTCCCGTCATATGGAAGGAAGCACCACTATCAAGATACCACACCAATCCCATTTCGCTTGACAAAGCATGCGATAAAGGAGAAATAAAGTTCAAATTGCAAGGCCAAGGCCTCACCCACTGTAGCTCCAACATCCTTCTTGTTCTTCTTTTTATGTGGGCAGTTAGTGGCGAGATGCCCATGTTCTTGACAGTGAAAACACTTCATTTGGAAAAATCCTGCTTCTTGCCTTTAGCCTTGAATTTTGGATGGGATTTATTCCCCTTCCCTCTCCTTGCTTTGGCAGTCAAAGCACAATTATCATCATCATTATTCAATGAAGAGCCATCCTTGGTATTCCACCTTATCTCCTCCTGCACAAGATCTGACCAAAATCGCTCCCAATCCGGCAGTTTCTCCCGTCCATTGACAGAGTCTTCGTAGCTATGCCAACTCTTCGAAAGCCCAAGGAGAGCCAAGCTCACCAAGTCATCATCCGCAACTGTAAGTCCCACACTCCCGATCTCATCCCTACATTGGACAAACTTTGTGAGATATTTTGGAATACTATCGCCCTTCTCCATTTTGATTTTTCTGAGCTTATCTTTCAGTGCCAACTTCCTATGGTCGCTGCTGCTTTGGAAAAGATCTGTCAAAGCCTTCCACATTGCAAATGGAGTGGCTTTCCCGTGAAGGCTTGACACCAATATGATCTTTCACACCTTCCAACAGAATTCTTCTCGTCTTCGCTACCTTCTTTTGCCATGCGTCAAGTACTGCGACATCATTAGAAGTAGGCTTAGGAACATTGTTATCGATGAACTCCTTCAGTCCATTATCTTCAAGCACCGCCTCCATCCTATCCTTCCAGCCTATGTAATTCAAGCTACCCTCAAGGGCATGCTCCAATCGCAGCCCATTGAAAGACATTTCAATGAATACTAAATTGTCGCACCAAGAAATTTCTACAGCAAATTCGAATTGTCCACCAGCACAAAACTCAGCACTGCTTCACAATTGCAATCTCCAGTGATTAACACTACTCTGATACCATGTAGAAATTTACTAATACTGATAGTATTACTAGATTCTGCTGATCTAATAAATTAATCTTATGTTAAATACATAATCCTTCCACTGTTAATTTTGCGGAAATTAAATCGCCAATTGCAAACACTTGTGAAGAAAATCAATCACACATAAACACAGTTGTTTAACGGGAAATATTAAATCTAAAAACCAAAACTATCATATATTATGTATATCAATGGATCATGTAATAATCTCATGCAAATATTAGTATATCAAGCTCTTAGTACAATCAACAATCATTACACATTGTCATGCAGAAATTTGCATATCTATGCACCAATTTCTTGTCTCCTGACAGCCTGCCTCCACTGCGCAATCCCTGCTGAAGAAGACATCTAAATGAATTAAAATTGGCCTTTCCTTGACTGCGCAATCCTCATTGGCATCTCCAATGTGTGTAAGATGCACTGAATGCATCACTATAGTCACAAAATATAGTCCATCTCACCCTTTCACCTATCTCTCCACTGGGTCTCCACTGGAACTAACATGAAAGTAGTTAATTGTTGTATTTGTTAAGTTTTTAGTGAGTTATTAGTTGTGAATTAATTAAATAATTAATTCACTAAACTCTCACTAGTTTATCTTTTAGTTAGACTAGATACAACTAGCTCAATTGAGTTAAACTGAATAACAACTCCATTAACTACTCTTCCAACTCTGTCATAACTTTTCCACTTCAGTTCTAAGTAATTCCTCCATGCATGAGTCACCAACCACCCTAGGAATTGTGTAATTCCTTCATCCCACTAATTTTCCAAATATGTTCACTGAAATAAAGTGCTCCAAGAGAATAAGTTGAAATTTATCATCGGATTATTATTAAGGGCTAATAATAATCGACATGCACCTATTTTTAGATTGAAGATCTATAAATAGGCTTCACCCAATATTCTAAAAATAGTATTTCATCTATTTTTCTCATTTGATCAACCATCTACAAATAGCATCCAGCAACTTATAGAATATGCCCATCATGTCTAAAAATAGACATACACCTAAAAATAGTCTGTAGGCCCCACTTAGTGAAGGTGCTTACTTTTCACTAAGCTCATCATCTTGTTGAATCTCAACATTCCCCCTCATCCTTTTTCTCACAACAGGTTTCCCACTAGTCCTTGACATGGGGGGTAGCTTTGAGGAGTGCAAAAATAATCTTCTCCAGGTCAGAAAAGTCACGAACCGAGAAATATCCTTCTAATAGATTCAAACATCTATCTGCGGCGTCTTCATCTAGTTGACCCTAAAATATGGGAATGTCAAAGTTAGTTGTGCCTTAAAAGGATTTGCGCCTCCAGAGTGGCTGTTGGATTTAGATGCGTCGTCGGTGGGCAATTGTTGAAGGATCTAGGAAAATTTATCCATCGTCGCAATCCTTTGTTTTTCAAGGGCCTCCTTGAGCAATATTTTGATAGGATCTCCTGCTCCCTGATATTTCTTTTCATCCCCCATGGGCATCTATCGGGTTTTGCGAGGCTGATCTTGCAAAGGTTCAACGAGATCGAGCCCAAACTCCTTATACCCTAACCTCGTTGGGGACATGCAAAGAAGGATCGAGAAAGAGAAGACCACTCTGATACCACTTATCCACATTTATGCGGGAACACAAAAAAATACACGTATAACCATAAATATAAAGATGCAGTGGAAATAACACTTCATTTCATAAATATCAAAGAACTGAAATTTGTTTACAGACATAATGGAAATAAACTAGCTAGGGCACTGGTAGCTTATCTCTGAGAAGAGATGTGGTGGCTACAGGCCTCTAAACTGTGTTACAATGAGGCTTGAAGACCTATTTATTATTGAGAAACAATGTAAAACCGTAAACATCCAAAAACCTAACCCTAGGAGATGATGGCGCCAAAACTATGGGCCTCGTTTGGGTAAATGGGTACATCACTTCTCAGGGATGTAACTTTGGCATATGATCTCTGTTTGATATGTTCCATACCTCGTTAGAAAGATCTATCTGAGGACTACAAATTTTTGCGTGAGAAAAATTGAAGGAACTTCCATGTTTTTATTGGTTTTCCCAAAAAACATCGTTTAGGGCCTTGAAACGGCTCCAAAAGTTCAGGACCCAAAAAACTACTAAAAATAGTAAACTTTTCTACAATTATGGAAACTAAAAAATGAAATAAAAAATGGTGGGACCCCAAGTAGAATAGGTGAGTGGCCACCAATATCCACCTGGATCATTAGGGTTACTCTTCCCACTTGATTCCTCATAAACCAAGAACCTCTTCATGCCATTTACATGCATAGGCAATCATTCCTCCACAAGCATGATCCCTGATGACCTTGTTAGAAAATGACATACATACATACATATATACTGCATGTAAAAATCAGCATAAAATAATTACAATCCTGTTAGAAAATGACATACATACTTACATACATACATGCATATATATAAACATTAGCATAAACATGATCACAACATAATTACCAAATATCATAATTTCAAGGTTAAGGGAGCTCTCTTTATCCATGCATAACATGCACAATTGAGAACAACAATTCCCAACATAGATAAGGCATTTGATGCCTCAAACCCCTTTTACTCTACCTTCCATGTTACCTTTCTCATGATTGTCCTACCATCGTCCATGTATGCCAATGGACCCAGCCAAACCAACTAGTTGTCATCTTCTTGCCTTCAGTTTCCCTTATACATGCATCAAGCTTCATCTGACTATTACATCACCTGCTAGGTTTCATCTAGCTCTTCCCAAACTCCATTAAATTTTCTCTTTCCCAACTAATTCCTAATACTCTCAAAACATAAAAGACAAGAGCAAGAACAAACAAGAAGAAAGCCATGAAAAACAAATAGCAATACGACACCACAAACAAAGTGGGAATGCCTTGCACCAGGCACAATAAAACCCATAAATCAAATTCAAACAAATCACAAAACACCGAAGTGTTGTAGAGGTAAATCCCCTCTGCGGATAGAGGCGATCCATACTAGCCCAAATCGGGTCTAGCAACAATCGTATCACGCTAAGGTGCAAGTTCCTAATTTCAATAAACCAAATGGCGAAGAAGGCTTACCTTGAATCCAATGCTATTATTCGTAGGGAAGATAACGCTCACGTTTCTTTGCTCCAGCGGATCACAATCCTCCCGCTTGCCGTGATTGAACACCTGCACACACAAGAAACACGACAAACACAAGCGTAAAACCCAATATATGCAATTATGTATCAGTCAGAGAAGACACAACTCATGATCATAATGAACAATACGAGTGAAACCATAACCAAAGTCACTTATCATTAATTCATACAAATGAAAATACAACTTTGCTCTAACACTGAATCTTCCTTCGGCGGGTCGTCAGCGGAATACGTCTCGGTAAAGCTCGTCGAGGATGGGACAAGCCTCTCTCTTCGATTTTCAATATCCTTGCTACTGATTTGGCTCTATGAGGACTATTGCAGCATTCTTTAGGCTATGAAGGCCCCTGGAGATTAGCTTGAAAAGGGAAATGGTAAGCTTATATAGATGGTGGAAGGGGAGTTGCGATCCCTACAATCATGGGATTGGCCCTATCCTCAAGGAAGCTTCCATGAGAGGTGGAGAACTACTTCCTCTACATGGAGATCCGAAGCCAAACATCCCAACTCAATTTAAAGACCAGTTCAGGAGTTAGTTGGATTCAATCTTCCACCATTTATTTTAAAAAAAAACTCCTTATTAAGCCTGGCGCAGGTGCGACTCTTGGACAGAGTGCCAGTTGACGCGCCCTCTTTGGAGGATTTCCCCCATTGGCGCAGGTATAACACTGACGAGTCACACCAAGGATAAAAAGGATATTTTTTAGGGTTTTTCACAAGGATTTGTCTTCAGGGGAATGAAATTCCATGTCTAGGGGGATGCCATACAAGTGTTTTCAGGTCATGTCACTGCTCACAGGTCACGGAATAAGCCCTCCGATGTGCGGGATGAGGGATTGCAGGGATGGTGACAAATTGCTGTGTAACAGATGCCCCCTAAAGCATGAGGCCTGAAAGAGAGAGAGGGGTGAAATTCTTTACGAGAACTTTTCCAACTGAAAAAACTGCTGTCGGAAAACCTGCATAGAGAAGTGTTACACTAAAATCTGTCATCCTGACATTTTACTATGAGTATGAGCTCATTATTACTCATACTTCCTCCTTTTGCAAGTCTAACATATCTTCTCCTCATGTCAAGCTTTCAAAATCAGAGAAAAGTTCCGAAAAATCCCCTAAACATTGGTATCACACTTTCTCTATTAATTCCCTGCGGTCCCGCACCTAAAGTTCAGCCCTCCTGCGGAACCATACCGCACGTTCTTTGTGTTATGGGTGCGAACCTCTTTAAAACTCAAAAAGGCGAGAAAGTAAAAATAAAAAGTTGATTTCAGATGAATTCTAGAAGATTCTAGATGGGAATTTTCGGGAATGGATACGCTTTGATAAGATTCATGCATCCCTCACTTGATGGAGCTAACCCCTTGATGTAAGGAGCTAATCCCTTTGAAGGAGGATTCTATCCCTTCATATTTGGAACAAGAAACCTCCTCTTTTCCACTATAAAAAGAGGCCTTGGGTAGCCTCAAAGGGAGTTCAAGCTAAATATTTGAAGTTAAACGTTATTGAGATTCGCACTCGCTAACTAAGACTTTCCGTGGAGGTTAAATCATCTATCTCTGTCCTGCCTTGGTTCAAAGAGTAATGCTTGTCAAATTAGAAGAGATTCCTGCTTTGGACCCCGGGAGGACCTGCACAACATCAAGGCACGGGTTGTAAAGGTTTTCTTTATTTGAAGTTAATACAAATATACTCATTTCTCTCATTAAACTGTCTATTCATGGTTTATTTCATAAATTCCTTGATCATTATGATGAGAATGGTTTATAATAATGTCTATATAGGTGTTGTGTAATCTTTTTTCTTGTTTGTGACTGTAGATTCACGAGGAACGTTCTTTCAATGCACGGGAAGGACCTCAACGAGATCAAGCAAGCGTTGGATATAAGGTAGGCCTTACACCTATATAGTATTCTTATGAATCTTATATGCTTAGAGAGAGATTAGTATAATTGGATGTTTGTTGCTAGTTACTTTTAGTACTAGAGAGATCGGTCTTGTCCGTAAGACGGATTAATCTACACAACAAAATGGCGACTCCATTGGGGAAAGAACTTGTTGTTTTTGGTTCTCTTTTATTTTTGATTGAGGAAACATTTTTTCCTGGTTTTTGATTGATACATTTCTGTCTGGGCAATTTAGATTTTCCCTGTTTTTGAAAATTTAGAAATATTTTAAGTTTCTCTATAATTTTTCCTAGGACCGCACTCTGCCTTACTTTGACAGTGCGGGCAGGTTCGCACTTTCTCTGCAGAATACAGTGTGGGACCGCACCTGTCAATACTGGTTACCTGCGGACCCTGTAAAAATTTTCGAAAATCTCTATATTTCTTTTTCTATTTTATTTTTAGATCTTTGGTTTCTACCCAGACTGATTATTGTTTCTGTCAAGAATTTTTTGTGAATGAACTCCAACAGTGTTGATGTTTTGATGATTTTCTAGAAGATTTTGCAGTTTGGATTGTTTTTCCACTTGGTCTTTGTAGCAATTCGAACTCTTGAAAATTTGCAGTATCTCAAATTACATTGATCTCTTTTTGTCTTTTGAATCCGACCTGATTGCGAAAACATCCTATATTGAGAAATTAAGCCTTTTGTTTCTTTGCAAATCTTCGAAAAAACTTGGTTGAAAGTTTTGAATTTCATTTTTATAAAAACATATTTTGAGTGTTTTTGATCTGTTTGTTATTCTGAACAAATAGATTCTTAGTTTTCTGAACAACTAAGGAAAACATTCATAAAAAAAAATCCTTAAAAGCTTTTACTCAATTTAGATTTTAGATCTCAAGATTAGATTAGTAGTTTTGAGTAGTTTTTAATTTTTTATTTTTTTTTGTAGCTTTCTTTCGAAGGAAAATTGTTTTGTAGCTTCTAGTTTGGAAAGGAAAAGGATTTTTCTTATGAGCTTTGATAGTTTATTAAAAAGACAATACTTTCTTTCAATCATTTTTCATGTTTAAAGAAGGAATTAAAAGGATTGCATTCTCTAACTCTTTCTTTAGATAGCAAGTTCATTGAAAGAAAAAGAATTGAATATCATCATAGGTGCATTTTAGTGTTTTTTGGAAGTCGAGTCTTCACATCATCCAAAGTTTCATTTCCGCACCCATTGACTTAAGAAACAGCTCTTAAAAGTAACGCTTAATTAAAAATTCATCTAGTAATCTTTTATTTCTAGGGCTCTTATCACCAACATAGTTTAGGCTAGTATCTTGGAGTAGGGAGTAATTAACTCTCCAAGATAGCTAAAACAAACAAGTAGACAAATCTTGCGGTAGGAAGAAATTCCAATTGTTGCATGTATTCTCTGGGAAGCTCCTCTTAAAAGAGTTAAGCACGAGATCATATCTGAACCAGTGGGGTAATCAATCCTTCCTCATTGGGAACGATAGAAGATATACACGTATTAAAAACGGTAAACCTCGAATAGACCATTGTCGAGGAGCCTGGGGTCACTTGTTGGTAAACCTTGGATTATTTCAAGGAGCCTTCAAAGGGATTGAGCTTTGTTACTCTACCCTTGCGTGTGTGTAGGATCGTAGACTGTTCCCCCAGGTATATTTGTTTCAGTTGGTAACCTTAGAGGCCATAATATTTAGGATTCTTTCCTAAGGTGACGGTGGAGGGAAGATCCCACTGTACCTGGAACAGACGTCGGCTAGACTCACTTGGACTCTCCGAAGGGTTATCTTCACTCGAGATGGTATAGTGGAGAAACTTGCACCGGTCTGTTTCATTAAGCAGGTTGTCGGGGCAACTGTTCCAACCGCCCTTTTCGTGTTAAAATTCTACTAAGTTGGATTTCATCACCAACTAGTGTTTTTAGTACGGAAAGTTACATGTTTGTGTGTGGTTTGAACTCTTAGATTTTTAAGCGAATGATTCAATTTTTTGTTTCTTAGAGACTTTAGGTGTTTTCATTGAAATTTTTCTTTGTTTGCGTGTGATTAGATAATTTTTAATCATGGCAGAATTGCCAAGACAATCCCGGAGAATACAAGGGAAACCCCCTGAATATTCACCAAGTCAACTTGAAGGGCTTCGAGCTCTGGTACCACACAGTAGTCGTAGACTTAGGTCAACAGAAGTTGAAAGCTCCTCTATAGTTATACATCCTGATCATCAAATACCTACAACAGAATACATTCAAGAACTGATTTCAGTTTCTGAAGTTACTGAAAATATTTCTCCTTCTAGTGAATTATCTGACGAACCTGAAATCTTTGAACCTGAAACTGAATCTTCTGTGTTAGAAACATCCTCAGGATTTATCACACCAACTTCTAGCGATCCAGGTTCACCTAGGGTAAGAAATATCATTACAGACAATCTTCCCTCTGGACTTATTTCTATTGAAGAACTTACTAATCCAGACGAAGACATATCTCTTCCCAACTCCCCTCAATCGCTAAATCTTAGGGAGTGTGAATCTATTTTCTACAGCCCCATTCGAAATAATCCTTGGTATCTCTCTTTAACAGATTTTTTAGAGAATCCGGGTCTTGCTTTTTATCCACCTCGAATTCCATTTCATCCTACACCCAGAGGTTATTATCCGTCATCTTTTATGGCCGGAGAGTCATCCATGTTTTCTCAAACGCCGGAATCATTTTTACATGGTGGTCCTTCTGTTCCTTCGAGATATCAGTCTTTGTCTGGTACTTTCTCGGGAGCAACTCCTCAACCCATCGAAAACGTGTTATCATCTGGTCTTGATGGACTTAAAATTGAAACGTCGAACGCAGAGCAAATTTTTATGATGTCTGGTAATATTCCCAATCCTCAAACTCAAGGCAGTCAGTTTCCTTCTGGGGGGCAACCTCAGGGAACTCAGTTACCGCCTGGGGGGCAACCTCAGGGTAGTCAGTTATCGCCTGGGGGGCAACCTCAAGGTAGTCAATTACCACCCGGGGCACAACCTCAAGGTAGCTTTTTCCCAGGAAAAACTGTGGAATCATATTATTTTTGGGGGCAACCCCAAGGACAGTACATACCTCAGGGTTATCAACCTCAAGGACAGTACATTCCTCAAGGTCAACCCCAAGCACAATATGCTCCTCAGGGTCCTTATCAACCCCAGCTTCAGTACGTGCCTCAGGATTATCAACCTCAAGGTCAGTACCCAATTCAAGGTTACCAACAGCCTTCTAGTCAACCATCTTTTCAAGGAACCGGAAATTTACCACTTACTAATCAACCCTACGTTCAACCAGGTTTTGGTCCTTACATTCAACCTTCTATGGGACAATACCCCGGAACTATGGTGTTGGATCCATCCCAATATCAATAGCCTTTGCAGCCTAATGTGCAGTTGCCTTATCAACCTGGCCAGCCTTTGGTTTCTGGTTCAACCCAGCAACCTATTCAGCCAGCTATTCAAACTCCTACACCTAGTTCAGTTCAGCAGGCTGGGCCTAGTACACCTCAGACTCCGCCTCAAACTGCTGCAACTGCTGCAACTTCTGTTCAACCTGTCACACCTGTTTCTGGAGTATCTGTAGCACCGACTTCTTCTATCCCTGTATCCGTGCAAATCCCTCAAGTCTCTGTACCTCAGTCAGGACCATCCATTCAGACTACAGTTCAGATGCCTGCAGGACAAGCCGGTATGAGTACCGTTGTTACAAGTCAACCTCAATTTACATATCAACCATACCAGGGACAGCCGCAATTCGGTCCCTATGTACAGAATCCAAGCTATCAGTATCAACCGTACCCTGGTTATACTTATCAACAACCTCAGTATGGTCCGGTTCATCCTGGTTATTCGAGAGGTTACACAATACCTAATGCAAATCCAATTCCTAGTTATCCTGGGTATCCGCCTCCTGGATCTGCTTTGGCTTCTCAAGGTTTTCGTGACCCTAACCATCAATTACCATTTATCGCAACTTTGGACTTACCTGATTTGACGCGCCTTACAAATGATCCCATTTTCTATTATCAGAACTGGCCGCCAATGCCTCATAAGTTGCCCAGTGATATACCAAAATTTGAAGGTACGTCAGGAGAGGATCCATCGAATCATGTTATGACTTATCACCTTTGGTGTGCATCTAATTCAATCGTCGATGATTCGATTCGCTTACATCTTTTCCAAAGAACCCTCATAGGTCTTGCAGCTAAATGGTACATTGAGTTACCACGCAGCTTGTTTCATAATTTTAGTCAGTTAGCAACTGCTTTCTTGACTCATTTTCAGTTGCCTGTCAGATACGACAACGGCACAGAATTATTAACTTCACTAAAACAATCTACGTCCACGTATATTTCTGATCATATTCATGAATGGCGACGTAGAAGACGTTTGGTGAAAGTTTATATTCCGGATCAAATTTTGGCAGAATGGTTTGTTAAATCATTGTTACCCAAGATCACTGAAGATGTAGCTAAGGCTGGTGTTGTTACTGAGGAGCAAGTAATTTCTCAGGCTCAGTACCTTGACCTCGTTTATACGCAGTTAGGTACTCTACATGAAAAAATCCCAGACCTTCCAAAACAAGGTCAAATAGTTGATGCTCCTTCAGGGTCTCATGCCGCTGACGGTATGATTGGTACAGTTAATTCTAAAAGCAAGAAGAAATCTTCAAATAATTCTTCTCCAATCATAACTTTACCTGATTCCCCGAAAGGAGAATCCTCTCCCGAAGTTTCTGCCGATATTCATGTCGTTGAAACATCTACGACAAAATCAAAAACCAGTGGTAAAAAGAAGGGGAGGAACAAAAACAAAAAGAATTCGAAAGAGAAAACTGATAAAGATGAATCCAATGACGAAAAACGTAAAACTCGCTATCCTTGCTTCATTTGTGAACAAGATCATTTCACGAAAGAATGTCCATATCGAGACGAGGTTACGAAATTCGTTAAAGGATCGCAACAACCTGCTGTCTTGAAGGATCCTTTTCCAGTTCAAGATAGTAATATGATTGGTTCTTCCTCGACTACTTTGGAAGAGCCTATTATGATGATGTCTCATGTAAGAGTTGCAACACAATCGCAAGATTACGGTTCTAAGAATCCTGTTGATGGCAAAGAAGCAGAGTCTTCCAATGCAAATACATCAACTACAACTCCTCCTATTTCGGGTCCGCTACAGATCGAGAAACAAAATCCAGACTTGATAATCAAACCGCCTGCTAAAGGTGTTCTTCGTAAATCAGCTTTCAATCCACATGCGAGAGCTACTTAGAATTACAACATTGTTGAAGACTTAGCTGTTTCTCCTTCAGCAATGTCGGCTTTGGAAGTGTTGCAATCGTGTCCAGCACAACGTAAATTATTATTGTCTGCCATAGGAGCTGTCGATGTTCAGGATTCTAACCTTATAATCTTCGATCTAGAAAATAGTACACCACGTCTTCCTCACCGAATGGCTTTCCAGATTCCAGTGTTAGTAAAAAACAGACCTATTTTTCGGACTATGATTGATGAGGGAGCTTCAACGTGTATTATGTCGATTCAGTGTTGGAAATCTCTTGGTTCTCCTACACTTAACCAATCTCCGACGATTCTAAAAGCTTTTGATGGTCGAGGTTTTCAACCTTTTGGTATTTTGCAAGATTTACCCATAGGGGTCGAAGGTAAAATTGTTAATCTAGACGTGGAAGTGGTTGATGCCCCTCTAGATTACAACCTTCTACTGGGTCGTAGTTGGTCCTATGCTATGACTGTTGTTGTCTCTTCGGTCTTTCGACTTATAAAATTTCCATATCAAGGAAAGATCGTGACAATAGATCAGTTAACTTATTTCTCGTCCGACCCAGCCTCTACAGAAACAATCCAGCATGTTGGTAAAACGGCTATCCCTTGTAAGGATGTTGGAGTAGGTTTGATTAAAGATTCTGGTTTACTAGGAACTTTTTCCTTTCCTCCTCCTAACGTATCGCCTTCTACTGCAAGTATTCATATGATTTCATCAGACACTGTTATGTTTGATGATCCTTGGATTATTCTTTCAGAATCCGAGATAGATTCATTTGATGGCGTGATGCCCTTGAGTCCATTTGAAATTGCGTACCAGGTTGTACAGTCATTTTCTGACCCCTCTTCAACCGAAACTGATCCAATGAATGGGATCCAAGAGGAATCACTTACTATATCTAGTTCAGTTACAACGACATTTCCTGAACTTGTTCATACAGATGAGCAAATTCGTGAGTTTTTGTCTGTTGATGATTTACCATGGGAAGATCTACATCACCGGTCTTCATTTTTACCTGAATTAGATCATTTTGAAAATGATTTCGCTTCAATTTTTACTGCTGAATATGCCAAGGAAGCTCAGAATCCATTGC
Organism: Pinus albicaulis; assembly: GCA_034641835.2. Classification (NCBI taxonomy): domain Eukaryota; kingdom Viridiplantae; phylum Streptophyta; class Pinopsida; order Pinales; family Pinaceae; genus Pinus; species Pinus albicaulis. The sequence continues at coordinate 272,199,271 of CM076580.1, forward strand.
AAAATCCTGATTCTGAGTTAAATTTGGAAAATATATCTAGAACGGTTCCAATTGACATTTCAGTAAAACCAGGAATAATTGAAAACATTCATATAGGTGCTTGTTGTACAGATGAAGAAATTCGTACTTATAAAGCCCTATTTCAAGAATTCCGTGACGTGTTTGCCTGGTCTTATGAAGAAATGCCAGGAATTGATCCATCGATCGTCGTTCATGAAATTAAGACTTACCCAGATGCTAAACCTGTTCGTCAACGATTACGTCAAATTCATCCTAGAAAAGTTGCTGCTATAAAAGCAGAAGTTGAAAAATTACTTCGAGCAGGATTCATTTATCCAATTCCCTTAACGGATTGGGTATCGAATATTGTTCCTGTAACTAAAAAACAAGGAACGATAAGAGTATGTATCGATTATAGGGATATTAATCGAGCGTGTCCAAAAGATAATTATCCAACTCCCTATATCGATCAAATAATAGATGATTGTGCTGGCAGTGAATTGTTTTCCTTCATGGATGGCTTTTCGGGCTACAATCAAATAAACATACTCCCTACAGATCAACCCAAAACAACTTTTATTTGTCCATGGGGAACGTTTTCTTATTGTAAACTACCTTTTGGACTAAAGAATGCTGGAGAAAATTTTCAACGGGCTATGTCTTATGCATTTTATGACATTAAGCACATTGTCCAGCCATATCTCGATGATTTACCTGCTCATTCATTACGTAGGGCTGATCATCCCACTCATTTACAAGCAATTTTTATGAGATGTAGGCATTATCGGATAAGGTTGAATCCGCATAAATGTGTTTTCTGCGTAGAATCGGGTTGATTACTGGGATTTTTTGTCTCGAAAGCAGGTATTCGCGTCAATCCATCGAAGGTCGAAGCCATCGTTAAATTGCCTCCTCCTTCGACTTGACGCCAACTCCAAAGTTTGCAGGGGAAAGCAAACTTTTTACGTAGATTTATTCCTAACTATGCCGAGCTTACAAAGGGTTTTACCCGGTTGTTGAAACAAGACATTTCATTATTTTGGGACGAGATTGCTGATCGATCTTTTGATGCACTTAAACACGCGTTGACCCATGCACCGTTATTGCATCCTCCCAACTACAACCAAGATTACATTTTGTACCTCGCTGCTTCTCATTCCACCATTGGGATGGCACTAGTTCAGGAAGATGAATCTCACAATGAACATGTGATTTATTATCTTAGTCGGAATTTGCATCTGACTGAAATCAAATACACACATGTGGAGAAATTTGCCTTGGCAGTTGTTCAAGCTTTTCAACGTTTTAGACATTACATATTGTTACGTAAAACCACGATAATTTCTAATTGCAACCCTATGATGTATATTTTGACCAAACAATTGCTAGGGGGCAAATATTCCAAATGGATAGTTATCCTCCAGGAATTTGACTTGGAATTTGAAAAATCCAAGGCAAAGAAATCTTTGGTATTTGCAGAACTGATGTGTGATTTCCCCTCTACTGATACTGAAACAGTGGCAGAAGAGTCCATTGTGGACGAATATTTGTTTCTTATCAGTACACTTGATCCATGGTATGGAGATATTATTGTTTATCTCCAAACCCAATCTTTTCGGCCTGACATTTCACGAACTCAGCGACGGAAAATACGCTTCCAATCACAATAGTATAATATCATTGGTGATACACTTTATCGACGTGGAGCGGATTCTGTTTTCCGACGTTGTCTAACTCATGAGGAAGCTGAAAAGGTGTTAAATGACTGCCATTCTGGAGCATGTGGCAGTCATATGTTTGGGTATGCCATAGCCCAAAAGATATTGCGTGCAGGTTATTTCTGGCCAACGTTGTTCAAAGATTGCATTTATGCGGTTCGGAAATACCACAACTGTCAAATTTTTATCAAAAAATGTGCGCGCCACCCGCTCCTCTTCACCCTATAATTGTTGTTGATCCTTTCGCAAAATGGGGTATCGATTTTATCACATGTAACCCTCACTCGGCCGGGGGGCATGCTTATATTATTCTAGCAGTAGATTATTTTACAAAATGGGCCGAGGCGATGCCTACATATTTAGCTGACGGCAAGACTGCTGCAACTTTCGTATTTAATCACATAATTGCTAGGTTCGGTGTTCCTCAAGCTATTATTACGGATCATGGAAGTCATTTTCGGAACTTCATGATGACTGAACTGACAGACCAGCTTGGCTTGCGCCACGACAGTTCCACTCCATATTATCCGCAAGCCAATGGTCTGGTTGAAGCCATTAACAAAGTTTTAGTCACCATGATTAAACGAATCATTGGTATTCACAAGAAGAATTGGCATTCCATGTTATTTTCAGCTCTTTGGGCATATCGAACCTCAGTCAAAACATCAACGGGTTTCACTCCTTTTCAACTAGTTTACGGTTTGGAAGCTGTGTTGCCGATTGAATGCGAAATACCGTCACTAAAATTAGCCATAGAATTACTTCCAGCTACGTCTAAAGAGGAGAAACGTTTCTTATACTTAGCCCAATTAGATGAGAATCGACGAAATGCTGCAATAGCAAACGAGGCTCATGTTAAAAGGATAAAAGCTCAGTATGATAGAAGTGTGACCCCTCGAAATTTTTCAGAAGGAGACCTAGTTTTACTTTATGATCAAGCTAACGACAAGCTAGGAGCTGGAAAATTCATGCCTATGTGGCATGGTCCTTATATTGTTAAACGAAAGTTAGCAAAAGGGGCCTATGAGTTGATAGATTTTGACGGTGTACCTTTGGATAAACCCAGAAATGGGCTTTATTTAAAGCGATATTATGCTTAAACGAGGTGTGGAGATTTTGTTAGTTTAGATTTCTTTACTGCTGGTGTGTTAGATTAGAAAAGTGTGCCTAGTTTAGAAGTGTGTTTTTGTCACTATTCCTGCTTATCTGAGTTTTACTCTTGATATTGCAGATGTCGACGTCTCTTCAAACCTACATTGGTTTTGCTGATGGTGTTTGTCGTAGTACACGGAACATTTCTTCCGCAGCTTGGGTTATCTATTCACCCTCTGACGAGTTAGTATCCATGCATGGGGTAAGCCTTGGTCAAACAACAAATAACATTGCCGAGTATAGTGCAGTGATTGAGTTATTGTTTGAATCCATATCATTTGGAATTCGGAGTTTGATTGTAAGGTTGGATTCTGAACTTGTTGTATTACAGCTTAACATGGTTTATACCATTAGAAATCCAGTGTTATTACGGTTGTTTTTAAGAGTTCGTCTCTTGGAACGTGATTTTGATTACATTGAATATCAGCATATTCCAAGACATTTAAATACATTAGCAGATTCAATTGCTTCTAGTATGATAAATAGACATTTGCAATAATCAAAAGCAGTAAAACAAACAACATTCACATATGTACACAAATAGCCGTCAAAATAGTGATATATCATAGTATAGGAGTGTTTTCAAAAAATATACATCGTCATCGATCATAGGTTGGAAACACCTTATGATCGGCAAAAATGATAATACAAAAGTCAAAAATATGATTCTACACAATCATCCCATCACTGATGATGATCACGATACGAAACCACTGCCCGGGCTACCCTGCATAGGAACCTCCTGAAAGGTCCTGGAACTCCAATCACATATCTTTGCAGCCTGAGAGGAATGTCATCTATGCTGGTCTCTGGAATATCTAGAGTCAAGCGCTCTAGATGATGCTCCAAATCAGTCAAAATCTCCGCTGATTGGCCTGCTGGGGCTGGTGCGGGCGCAACTGGTTGTCTTCTCTCGTAAGGTTGGAGATGAGCTAGTCTTTGTGGACCGACATCTGTTTTCAAAAAACTTTTGGTTATTAGTTTTCAAAGACGATAAAAAATTTAAAAAAAATTAGAATTTAGAAAACGTTGAAAAATGATTATACTTGACTCATCCCACTGTTCCCCTGCTGGGAGAACCATCTCTCTGTCACCGCGGAAATATATCCCGGCATAAGGAAAATCCTCTATCACAAAAATTTGGTGATCCAGCCAATGAAAATATGAAGGAGGGAATCACACAATCTCAGTACCCTCAATAGCATGACGAGCCATCAACGCGGACCAACGAACCATTATCGGTTCTCGAGGTCGACCGGCATCAACAACAATACTCTGTGGAGATAACATGGGGATCCTCTCCAGAGCAAAAGAAACAACGATGGATCCATATCCAAAGTTTTTCAGTTTCCCATTTTTTGCTCTGGTTAGTTGGCCTTTTACATTGGCCAACATAGCTTCACACCAGTTAAAGATGGTGTCGCGAAAACAGTCCACGGCAACACGCATTTGGGAACCAGTAGCTACATGAAGCGCAGCACCCCCACACAGTTTGGTAACAGTAAAAGCAATAACTTTCAATTCAGGACGGATGATGTGTTTTATGTCAATATGTTTGTCCCGAGGATTTGCCTGATCATTGCAGAATTCTAGTTGGAGACTAGCGACAGTCTGGCCACCTGGCCTAGTCCCAAACAAAGAAACTTGTTCGCCCCTCTTGGACAAACCAGTCAAGAAATATATATCCTCCGGCTCAATTTCGAGCCGGTGGCCACCAATGAAGAAGCACTGGTCCTCCACATTCCATCTGTTAACCAACCATGTTAAGAGTTCTACTTGTGCCCTCATGCCTGAGATGGCCCAAAATTTGTACAAGCCACATGCTTTTAATGCCCTTTGTGTGGGAAAATGAAGTATTGCAGCTTCATCCACGTCCTCATGCTCACGTTCTCGCCAGATCAGCATCTTGTTAGTCCTACAATACAGAAACAGGCAAGTTAGAATAGTTTTATTTGAAAAATTTTGGCAAATAAATGAGAAATCAATGTTGAAAATCTAACCGCGCGGGTACCGCACCCGCTCTTTGTAAACAGAGCGTAGGTCTGCACGCGCAGTGTGTGCCGGGTGTGGAACCCATGACTTTTTCCTTATAGGAAAAAGTCGGGGTCCGCAGGTAGCCTGTGTCCCACCTGCGGACCCCGCGGGCGAAATTTTTAACCATTTTTTGCCCCAAAAATTCAAACTAAAGCCTAAAAACAAATTTGAAATGGATGAAAAACAAGATAGAGAGGTTGTGGATTACCTAGGACTGACGGTTCTCAATTCCAACAGACGAATTTTCCAAAATCTTCACGGGAACTTTCTTATCCAAAAGCTTTTTACTTTTCACTCTGAAATTGAACAGTAAAAATGAAATTGAAAAAGTCATTTTTATAAGTTTTTTCGAATGGATGAATTTTTAATTTATTTATTTTTCACTTTAAAAAGGGTATTTTTGAAAGCATTTTTACTTATCTTAAACAGGTATGTGTAATGTTTTAAGTTTTTGTGCAGAAAATGGATTTTTCAGGTGAACTGATCGTTTTTCAACAAAGAGCATACTTTTATCACTTTTTCGGACTCTTTTAAAAAAATTTACGAAAAAGCGAAACCTTGGAGTCCTCTTTTAAGCCCTTTTCAGACTCTCTAAATATGAAAAGATTGCCGAGTACTTGACTATTCGAACTCGTTAAAGTAAATGAACAGTCGTCCCTTCAGTATAAGTTTACCCCTTTTACGGACTGAAATGGACTATTTACGAAAAAGGTATACGTTGACTAATTATGGTCAATAGAGTTCTCTCCCACATTATTTTATCCTTTTTCGGGCTCGAGAGACTAAATTTACGAAAAAGTACACCCACGGAGTTTTCTTAAGTTTTTCTTCTGACTCCCTAAAACTGAAAAACACCGAGTTTCTCCTATAATGGACTCGTTAAAACTTAACAGTAAAGGACCTGTTTAATTTTCAACAGGAACGAACCACTCCTTCTTAGGGTTCGAATTTTAAACTAAGTTGGACTCATCCGAAGGATGAGCTTATAACCAAGCAAATTTTATCCTCCTCAAGCTTGTAAAAAATAAAGAGGTACTTGCCAGAAATGGTGGGGGAAAAAGAGAGAAAAATGGGCGTGTTTGTTGTATTTTAAATTTTTGAAAATTCAGTCAACCACTCTTGAACACGACACTTTCATTTACCTGGGTTGGGAAGTCCTTTGCCTAACAGTTAATCAAACCACATTTGAAAGTCTTCAGCCGGTTTCTGGGTTTTAGCTTTGGGTCAATCGTTACCAAGCCATCTGCAGTGTCGTTACGTGTTCAAGAGAACAGTTCAAATAAACCATTCATCTACAAAATATCTGTCATCCATTATTGACCATCCCTAAGGCAGTCCTTGCCAATATATTTTCAAAACTTGATCTATGATTTCGTGTTGTGGGCTTGCCTACGACAAATCACTTTCTATCGAAATCAGCACATTATCTAGGAAGTTGATCCAGAAATCGTCAGTACCTTTAAATCTGCATGCCTTAATGGCAGGTTTCTCGCCTTCGACGACAGGTTGCATCATCGACCTTCGATCGAATGATTCCGTGACATGTTCGACTTCAGCTTATTCATTCACATTTCATGGATTGTACTGGGTACTTTGAGAGCCATTGACATTACTGGTGGTTTCTCTCACACTTGTTAACATTTCACATCATTGACTGGTAATCAAGTGGTTTCTACCATGTTCGACTTCAACACATTTATTCACATGGATAGAATCGTACTAGTTCGAGATGCGGAAATCAAGACCCTGGATCTAGTTTCCACCATCCAAGCTGCGAGGAATTTTGTTGTCATCTATACAGTAGACTATTTTATAAATAGATGGCTGCGTCCATACTGTGTCTACATATATCTGTACTATGATGTATTCAAAATCATTCCTATATCAAAACGATTTGAGTTAGTTTCTAGTTAGTTTTAATCTGAGTATGGGAATGCCTACCTCAGTAATGACATATATATGTATGTATTTTGCATTGAATGTTTTTACAGGTTCCGACTGGGGTGTCCACAGGATGATCTTTGAAATGATAAAGTACTGCACTCTTCATATATGACAGACTACAGCTTCATCTATTCCAGACTTTTCACTTTAGGGGGCAATTTGTTACACTAAAATCTGTCATCCTGACATTTTACTATGAGTATGAGCTCATTATTATTTATACTTCCTCCTTTTGCAAGTCTAACATATCTGCTCCTCATGTCAAGCTTTCAAAATCAGAGAAAAGTTCCTAAAAATCCCCTAAACATTGGTATCGCACTTTCTCTATTAATTCCCTGCGGTCCCGCACCTAAAGTTCAGCCCTCCTGCGGAACCATACCGCACGTTCTTTGTGTTATGGGTGCGGACCTCTTTAAAACTCAAAAAGGCGAGAAAGTAAAAATAAAAAGTTGATTTCAGATGAATTCTAGAAGATTCTAGATGGGAATTTTTGGGAATGGATACGCTTTGAGAAGATTCATGCATCCCTCACTTGATGGAGCTAACCCCTTGATGTAAGGAGCTAATCCCTTTGAAGGAGGATTCTATCCCCTCATATTTGGAACAAGAAACCTCCTCTTTTCCACTATAAAAAGAGGCCTTGGGTAGCCTCAAAGGGAGTTCAAGCTTAAGATATTTGAAGTTAAATGCTGTTGAAATTCAGACTTAGTTAACTAAGACTTTTTGTGAGGTTAAATCACTCATCTCTATTTGTCTTGGTTCAAAGAGTGCAATGCTTGTCAAATTAGAAGAGATTCCTGCTTCGGACCCCGGGAGGACCTGCACAACATCAAGGCACAGGTTGTAAAGGTTTTCTTTATTTGAAGTTAATACAAATATAATCATTTCTCTCATTAAACTGTCTATTCATGGTTTATTTCATAAATTCCTTGATCATTATGATGAGTATGGTTTATAATAATGTCTATACAGGTGCTGTGTAATCTTTTTGCTTGTTTGTGACTGCAGATTCACGAGGAACGTTCTTTCAGTGCATGGGAAGGACCTCAACGAGATCAAGCAAGCGTTGGATATAAGGTAGGCCTTACACCTATATAGTATTCTTATGAATCTTATATGCTTAGAGAGAGATTAGTATAATTGGATGTTTGTTTCTAGTTACTTTTAGTACTAGAGAGATCGGTCTTGTCCGCAAGACGGATTAATCTACACAACAAGAAGTACAACTGATATCTCAAATACATGATATATGTGGCATGGGCGTAGCCATCCATAACAAAGCATACAATAATCCAGATCCAAGGTATGAACGCAGCCATCCAGTGAGGATTGATAAATAGACTCAGGTATGGTCACAGCCATCCAATCAATGAGTCATGTAACCAATCAGAATAATCCACAAAATCACAGCCTGGATTCCAACAGACAAAATCCAGGGTCTTGCGCTCCATCTCAACCCAAAAAAAGTACAATTTCAAGCATGCAAGTAAGTGAGCTGGAGTCGAACATGTGAGAACATCACCTAATTAACAGCCAATGATGAAATTTGTTAACAGACGCGAGAGGTACCACCAATAATGACAATGGCCCTCAAGGTACTATAGGTATAGTCTACAGCATGTGAATCAGTGGGCTAGCGTCGAACACTCGTAGAATCACTCGATCAGAGGCCAATGATGAAAACCTCACGTCGAACGCGAAGAACCTGCCATGAGGCATGCAGGCTCCAAGGTACCAGAAGGGAGTCTCTAGATCACCTTCCTGGATAATGAGCTGAATTCGATAGGAAGTGACCTTGATCGAAGGTGGGCCATAGTGTTTCCTGCATCATCGACCCGAGACAAAGGAAAATAATGTCTTTGTGAATCAAGATCAGATGAGAATCAGAGGAAGGTTGAAACTTGTAGAGGCCAACTTCTCTTGAACATATCGGCGGCACGACAGTGGATTTGGAAGTATTTGACATCAAAAGATCAAAGGTCATGATGACGAGGCAAAGAGAAGATGAGAGGTCAAAAGGGATCACCCAAACCCATGGAGGCAAGTGAAAAACGAGATGAGATGTCCCCAACCTGACACGAATGCAGAAAAGTGCCATGTTCAAGAGCAACATACTGCCGACACGATGATGATACTGGTTCCATTTTTCCCCCACCATTTCTGGCGAGTACCTCTTTATTTTTACACAAGCTTGAAGAGGATACCATATGCTTGTCATATAAGTCCGTCTTTCGGACGAATCCATCCTAGTACATTTAACGAGCCCTAGGAAGGAGGAACTCGAATATCATCATTACGACTGAATCCGATGTCATCAGGGTTTAGCGAGTCTGACAAAGGGAGAACTCAGCGTCTTTTCATATTTAGAGAGTTTGAAAAGACAGTAGAAAATTAAACTCCAACAGTCCCTTTTCATAAATAGTTCCTCAGATCCAAAAAGGTAGAAAACTATGTCTGAAAAACCCTCCTGGTCGCGATAGGCTAGGGTATTCCTTTTTCGTAAATAATCTATCCCAGCCCGAAAAAGGGGTAAACATATACTGGGTAGAGTGGCCACTTTAACGAGATTGAAACAACAAGGGAATCGGCAATATTTTCATGTTTAGAGAGTCAGAAAAGAGCTAAAAGTTGACTCCTCCTGGAGGAACGAGTGGTATAAAGGGTAGCAACTGGTTCTGGTAATGGTGGAACTGCTCAGATTAAGTAAAGGTTAAGAGGTTGGCTAGCAAGACCACTCATCGCAGCAGTTCCTCAGGAACGGGTAAAACAACCAAGTGAAAGCATATGATCAGCCAAGCAGATAGTGATGATGGAGTGAGAAAACCAAGGCTCATCTGGAAAAAATAGGCTGATAATATGGCAATCACAAGAGGTAAAAAGGGAATGGTTTCATTTTTACACAAGCTTGAAACAAAGATAAAATATGCTTGAAACCGGTTTCATTTTTACACAATCTTGAAATGAAAACAAACTCTGCTTGAAAAAGTAAGCATGCCCCCAGCATGGGGACTCAATTCGAGGTACATTCCCCCCAAGCTTCAATCCATATGAAAGACATATGGAGTGAAGGTTCAAGTTACGAGATCAAGAGACCGACTTGACTGGGATTTTACGAGACTTTACCAAAGACTCGAATTGAACGGGAACGTGTTTCATTATTTTAACGAGGTTGACACATTAAAAGAACTATCCTAGTAACACCTTGTTTCATGGTTTAAGGAGCTTGGCACAAGACAAGGAACTGTGCTCCGACAACTTTGTTTCATTTTTTAAGGAGCTTGAAACAAGAAAATGAGAAGTGCTCCAACCAGCTTGTTTCATTTTTTAAGGAGCTTGACACAAGAAAACGAACTGTGCTTCGACAACCTTGTTTCGTTTTTTAAGGAGCTTGAAATAAGAAAATGAACTGTGCTCCAACCAGCTTGTTTCATTTTTTAAGGAGCTTGACAAAAGGAAAAGAACTATGCTCTGACAACCTTGTTTCATTTTTTAAGGAGCTTGAAACAAGAAAATGAACAGTGCTCCAACCAGCTTGTTTCATTTTTTAAGGAGCTTGACACAAGAAAACGAACTGTGCTCCGACAACCTTGTTTCATTTTTTAAGGAGCTTGAAACAATAAAATGAACTGTGCTCCAACCAGCTTGTTTCATTTTTTAAGGAGCTTGACACAAGGGAAAGAAATATGCTCCGACTGACCTCATCATAATGAACAATAAGTCATTGCTTCCAAGAGTTCCACTCCCGACGGAAGGAAAACATCCTGGAAGTCAGGACCCAATGCCCCCGGCACCTGATTCACAATGGCATTATCACTGGGTACAGGCACGGGGTAGGTAGCCACATAGTTGACTTGCGGTGGGGCAGATAAAATGGGTGGATAAAAACCAGGAAGGGATGATTTCGAGCCAGCTGTCACATCAGGACCAAAGAACGAAATTTGATCAATGGTCACGATCCGTCCTTCATGTGGAAAACAAACCACACGAAAAAGGGAGGAGACAAGTTCTCCCATGGCATAGGTGTAATCGTGCCCCAAGAGCAGATTGAAATCCAAGGGGCCTGGAACAACCATCATGTCCATATGGACAGTTTTACCTCCCAAAGTAATAGGTACCCTTGGAAGGATCCCTAACGGTTGACTAGTTCTTCTATTAAACGCCAAGAGATTCTGTGTAACAGGCACAAGCAGAGGCAAACCAAAAGCTTGCCAAGTAGTTGAAGACAAAATACTAATAGACACACCTTCATCTATAATCGTGCTGGGTACGACCAAACAAAAGGCCTGTACCGTTATCTCAAAAGGCACATAAGACGGAAGGAAATATCCTGCAAATCGACTCCAATCAAAGGAAGCGACCAAACTACTCAGAGGGGCTACCATCGAACCGAGATGGTCTTCCCCTGGTGTTACAAAAGAAGAAGGAGCATCCTCCATGACCTCCATCTCGAAGGTGGGTGGAGTATCCTCTGGGACCTCCATCACGGGAGACATAGGAGTGGCTTCTTGAGGTATGGGGACAGGAGAATCTTTCTCCAAATCCAAGGAATCTGAAGAAACAAGAAGAACCTGAGGGATATGAGGTCCACTCTCAATGGAAAAGACCTGGTGCACAGCAGACAAGGCCAGTTCAACTGATCCCACGACCAATGGTTGGTCGGGAGTGGATTCCTGAATCTGAATTTCTGAGGGAGCGGGATCGACCAAGGATGACTCTTGACCAATCATAGGATCAGCTGGTGGAGGACTCAAAGAAAGCCGATTATAACCAGCTGGGAGGCATGGTGTAGAACCGGTTAAATTGTCCAAAACTCATTTGGCTTCATCCATATATGGAAAAAGGTGAATGGCATGGTGCCCTTCACACAACTTACAGGGATTGGTAATCTTACCTTGCTTCTTAGGAGCCTTACCAGCAGCAGCTGAAGACGTGCCCCCAACCTGATTCCCAGAAGCCAAAGGCAACGGTGGATGACCGTTAGACCATACTTCGAGTACCTTCGGAATGCCAGGGCAATCTCGAAGGAGATGGTCTCCTGTGCACAACATGCAAGGGAACTTGACTTTCCGTGGAGGGTTAGAAGGTTTATCAAGAGGAGATGTTTCAGAAGCAGTAGCTGCACTCTTAGCCTCTCTCTTATCAAAATTCTTCTTCTTCTTTTTCTTATCCACCTGGTTACTAGAATCCAGACTTTCACCAAGCGAAGTAGAAGCGGAGGACACAGAAACAGGAGAAGAAGGGGAGAGGTCCACCTTGGAATCAACATGATGTTGTTCAGGTGGAGGAACTGATTGAACAGTAGCCGAGACATTCGGGACCACAAAGGTTGAAAACAACCAAATAGGAAACCCAACAGTTAACCCAGGAAGGGACAACGTTGCCATATAAGGAGCACCAACATTCCCAAAAGGAGGAAAATGACCAGGATTCCCATCGGAGGGGATTCCTTGGTTGATTAACTCCGGAAAAGTTTCCATTAGAATCAAAACTGCACACGGGCTAAAAACCAAGGCACACAATCAAACGGCTAACAAGCAAATTCTAACAGGGCGTGTGATCGTAGGTGATATATTTTACCACATTGAAACTTTGAAACTTCACCATTTCATGTTTTAAGAGTCGAGAAACGGATGAAAGATGACTCTATCTCTTTCAGTTTTGAAGCAAGCGTGAAAGGACAAGCACTTGGTGATATTTTCAAATTTAAGGAGTCAGATAAGATCAAAATGACTGCTCAAGAATGCTAGGCAAAGGGTGTACCAAATAACCGTGAACTGCAATATACACCTTGGTTTCAAAATGAAGGAGAAATCAACCAAGGACTTAACATACGTGCAGGAAATTTTCCCGAATGTTGTGTCCGGTGTATCATGGGTATAAGGGGGCAGACTCGGCTTCCTACGAATAAAGGATAGCAACCTAGTGGGGTCTCCCTTTATATACGTGACGGTACAGGGAGCACAAGTCCGTACTAGCGCTGTCTAAAGCCAAGAGGCGAACGACAACTACTAGGTTTAATGAAATTCCATGTCTAGGGGGATGCCATACAAGTGTTTTCAAGTCATGTCGCTGCTCACAGGTCATGGAATAAGCCCTCTAATGTGCAGGACGAGGGATTGCAGGGACGGTGATAAATTGTTGTGTAACACGAAGGCAAAAAACTAGCAACAAACAACATGTCTCAACCCTATCGGTTCCCAATTCCTCCAAGGGAAAGCTCAACTCGAGCCTTCTTTAAGATTCCATGGCAATATTTTTTTTCCATTCAAACCTCTACATCATGCTGCCATAAGCACATAATTTTTAGCGCATAAATAAATTTAACAACATACCAGTTATCTTACCTTGTTCTGCCAAACATGTTTCCTTGTCATATAACACATCCATGTTGTCTCTCAAGGCACTCTAATTCCCTTGACGAACCTAGCCATAACTAGAAATCATTGTTATACCTTTCAAATACATGTCCATGAATATAATGCATATCCACATAATGTCAAACAAATCAGGGTTAAGAAGACTTCATGTATACAAAGTACTCTTTCGTTTGAAATTGTAGTTTCCAAACATAAGTAAAGGAATTCTCACCCAATTCCCTTCTTTTACACTTTTACCTTGATTAATTGAGTCTTACTATGTATTGTCACATCATCGAGCTATTAGTTACATAAACACATCAACTATTACCTTTCCATACTAATATCAAGCATGTTTCCCTGCAACTACTCACACATGTTAGCCACATGTTCCAAAGATCAAGACATCATATCTAGTAATTGAAATTAACCTTTACCAAGACTATCAACCATGTCATAATCAACAGTTGACTCATAGTCATAATCATAACACTGCAACTAACACTCAATTTCACTCAATTACATAACATATGTCTCAACAAATTGTGTTAGTACAACCATTTTAAAATAAAATCATTCCTTCATGCAATCTTATAGACACATACCCATATCATGAAATTAATCAAACATTCAAAAAATAGATAGACGACATAATAGACACCAACCACCAGATAGAATACATAATCAAACTCATATCTCAATGTATCTCAGGGGAGGTTATCACATCTGCACAGTTAATCCAAATTAGTACAACACAATATCACAAATATGTTGGATTATACCTGAATATCGTAACCATAACCATTTGCATAGGCCAATCGAATTTAGCACAATACATATAACATCAAGATCTTAATTCAATAACCCTAACCATCATGTTAAATAACATATAACAACAACAAGTTAACATAGACTGTACTCATCAACTATTCATCAAGTTAATACCATGCATGACTAACCAACACATGTACATATGACCACACTGGTTAATTAACATTTATCATGTATGTAGCCATAAAATCAATAGAATGAAAGGAATACACATAACCATAATGCATATAACAACCCTTAACCTACATACTTGCATTCCCAACATACAAACATGTATGACAATATGCTCTTACCCTTAGGTCCAGTGATGCAACCTTTCTCTAATGATATTGTTTTATCTCACCCAACACATCAACATCATAACATACCAAAAACACCATGATGACCTAAAATTCCTATAATGACCTCATGCATGGAAACCATGCCCATAAAAAATCATTAATAACAACATATAACACTAACATGCATAACCTACATGCACTCATGATGGCCACATCTAACAACAACACCTTCAACTTTCACATGGGGACATAACTGTAACAATGATCGCCACCATGCATACACAACAAGAACATATACCACAAGCAGAAAGAACACATATACAACTGACATGTATGCATGACAAACACAGTCTTCCCATCTAGTCCAAGGGTTGAACAACACTCTGATACCACTCTATAACACACTCCTCGCACATCTACCCAAGAAACCGAAAAATCGAGGTAAACATGTGATGAGAGGTTACTATGATCTGATTTAACTCCCCATGTATAGTTAAGGAAGTGGAACTAACACAACACAACCTATCTTACCTTCTACACATCCTAAAAAAATTCCAAGAGCTAACCCAACCCCTAAGGGAACTTAACATTTCAAGGGATTAAACCCCCAATTGTTCCCTTGCCAAGGCATGCATGCAATTGTCATCCCCAGTTGCTCCCATGAGCCTGCCTGCATGTGACTGTAGCATTTTTATACCAGTGATGAGCTAGCGACTGTGAGATTTAAGGCTAATTTCCAGGGCTAAGACCCAGTCACTGCCCAAAACTTCATGGAATTTACATAAATGAAAAATAACATAGAGACAATGATTCCAATGAAATGTTTTTAACAAAGACTTGACTAGACCCCTACTATCCATGACACACATTTCGTCAAACATGTCACAAATATTAATTCTACATGTCATAATAACATATTCGAGCATAGGGGTCTCATACTTATATGATAATCACTAACAATCATTGGTGCCTTATCACATTAGCTACATTATCATCTATTAGGTCATATATTCATTTCTCATTCACTTACAAATCAAAACATCATGAGAACCGTACACTTTCACTGTCATAAAACATATTCATAACTAGCATATAAACAACATAAATAATGAGGATAAAACAACCATAAATGCCACATATGAACCAATGATTTTGCACATAAAATACGAAGGGAAGGAACTCTTATTAATGAATGCAAAATCCAACCCAGTATGGGACTTCCACATTCCACCTGACCATGGATTGCCTGAGCCAAATCTCTCTTCAACCAATCACACCTGTGCCATATTCCAAGCATGAATGTAGGACTCAAAACCAAAAGATCAACCAAGGCTTCTTGAGACTAAACCACCTCACCCTCATTAATAGAACCAGGCTTTATCGTAATCCCCGCCAGATCACTAGGCCATAAACAAGCATGGATGCCACCGTAATTTCTCCACCTACACCATGAGGAATTTTCCGGTTTCCTAGTCTCTAGGCTTTAGCGCAATCCACAATGGATCACTAGGCCATAACCGAGACTCCAGTATTTGAGATTTTTTGCAATCCACTGTCTGGTTCAGGGATCGCTAAGCCATGTTTTCTTTCTTTCGGAGATCCACCTCACTAAGCTTCGAATCCATCCGGAAATCCAGCTCAACCAAAACATGAGAATCCCATCACACCATGGCTACCAGAAAATGGCAAGGAAAGGTTGAAGAACACTGTCACACCTAAAAAAACCCATGCCAATGACAGCAAGAGAACCAATGACACACATGAAAAACCATGCATGCAAAATGTAGCAAGGAAATCACACATGCAATTGATACCTGCAAACAATCCCTTTGTAGCTTCTTGATCCTGCTCTTCCTTGCTCGATCCTTGTTTTCTCTTTGCTTTCCTTGATCCAAATTTGAAGTGCTCCAAGAGAACTCTAAGTGTCCAAGAGTGTATGTGAGAGAGAGAATAGAGAGAGAGCTCCAAAACTGAACTGACCAAAAGGCGAACTGGAAAAAGGTACTAACTGATCCTAAAAATCCTTTTTATTAATGTGCTTTATATTTTCTTCATTTTTCCAGTATTTTCCTTCATTTTCCTCCTCACATGCAACCTATGACATTTCACCTTCATTTTCTCCTATTTTCCATTATTTTCATAAATAAAATGCCAATTGATGTCACTTTTTCTTTCCAAAGCCTTTGCCTTTGCCTTTGTCATTTTCCTTTAGCCATAATAACTGAAATAAACACCCACTAGGATGTTTTTCCCACCATTCAACTTGGAATAAGTGTACTATAACCATACTCTTATATTTTTTTTACATAGATTTTTTACTCAAACTGTTACAAAAAAAAATGTTTTTTTTTTCAATTTTCTCTCTTTTAAAAGTATTTATAATTATGCAATTCCATTTTTAAATATCTATTTATACATTTATAATAAAAAATTATTTTATTTTTTTTCAAAACTAGAAACCAAAATATATAACAATTTAAATTCATAAAAACTGTTATAAGAACATTTTATTTATTATAATAAAAATTAAACAATTTATTCCAAATTTTTACGAACTCAAAAATTAAAATTCAAAACATTAAGGAAACCTATTAAGGCGAATAAAAGGTATGATGTTTTATTCGCTTTAATATATTTACTTAATGTATGAAGGCTAATAAAAAACATATCCTTTCCTCGCCTTCCTAGGTCTCCTTAAAGTTTTGAATAAACGAATAAAGGATATGATTTTTTGAAGGTTTATTCGACCAAAAGAAAGAGAGTCTTCAATAAAGAAAACGTAGAGACCACTTCCTACGAAATTGTGTGTATGGTTTAATGATTAAATTTTTTCCACAAGTTATAAATTTAAATATAAAAAATATGTAAGTCTTTTTAATTTTGAAATGAAATTATTATCCATGTATAATCACATTAATTAACTAATATTTACATTTCATTACAATTTTAAATATAAAAAAATAAAGTATATATATATTTTTATATATTTACCATTATATTATTATTATTATAGTAAATAATAAACAATGATATAAAATTACATTAATTAATATTTATTCTATAAAAATAATTATTAAAAAATAATATTTATAATATAAAAATAATCATAAAAAATAACACTTACCACCATTATTATTATTATTGATGGTGTGTAATTACACTGAAAGTGTTTTATAAGGGATAGTGAGAGTTCTTCCTCTAACTTTTATTGTTTGTCTAGAGCTTATCGAAAGAGTGTATTCTTTTGCATTTTTTATGTTAGCGCACAAACGTCTTCGTTGTTTTTCATATTGTTTTTTAATCAATTTCCTCCCATCCAATGACTGTGTGCCACTTAAGGTTTCATTTTGAGGCCCATATTATAGATCTCTCTCTTTGCTTTGAGATTATTATAGGGGTTTTGAATCAATCGTGTTTCCCAGGGTTTTGATTTTAGAGAAACCATATGTGTGTGCCTAAAATGTTGGAAAGCTTGAGATTGAAGAGAGTGTCAGCTCAAGGGACATGTCATAATTTTGGGAATGGTTGGTTTTCTTCTTTCTATAAACATGATGGAATTGATCCATTTGGATTTTCATATTCATATAGTTCGGGTGGGTTTTTTGTCGATCTCAAATTCGATTCTTCATACTTATTGACCACTAAATCTTGTAAAATTGGGGTTTCCTATGTTCCTTTTACCTCCCTGTCAACGCTACTTACCCATTTAAGTGCTTAGTATGATCCCTTGTTAAACCAATGTGTAAAATAATGCACCCCAAGCAATCATCAGTTGAGGTTGGGAAAGGGTGTTTTCTTTCGCGTGTTATCATCATGGGGAGATTTCATGCAAATGTTCTCCGCTTCAGGAAAACAACCCCTTTCTAATTTTGGGACAATGAAAAATGGCTCACAAGGTTTTGATAGGAGGGGAAGAAATGGGAATCTTAAGGGTGATCATCAATTTCTATTTATTAGCTTGTCAATGAAGGAAAATGACAATATTTTGAAACTGTCGAGTTCTTTTTTTAATGATAAGACCCTTGATGATTATGCCCTTCTGAAGGATTTCAAGGAATCCATCCAAAATATAGATATCGAGGTTGAGGAACTCAATGGTCAATCTAAGAAAATTGTCATCCGAGATATATATATCGAGGTTGAGGAACTCAATGATCGATCTAAGAAAATTTCCATAGAGGATGCCAGAGTTAAATTGGAGGGGAATGTTCTTTCAATACTTCTAAGCACTTATGGGTTGATGTTCTTGTAACAATGATTTCTAGGTGTATAATATACATTATCACGTTCAAGTTACTTGAATTTTTTATTTTTTAATGTTTTGTTCAATTACCAAAACCATATTCATGTTCTTATGTAAGAAGGGAGTACTATATTTGATCCAGGTGGATATTGGTGGCCACCCGCCTATTCCACTTGGGACCCCACCATTTTTTCTTTTAGTTTTTCAGTTTCCTTAATCATAGCACAGTTTACTATTTTTAGCAGTTTTTCGGGTCCTAAACTTTCGGAGCCGTTTTGAGGCCCTCAACGATTTTTTTTTGGGCATTTCTAGTCCGGAGAATGCAATCTATTTCAGACTTGACATTCACTAATTGCAATTCTAGTCCTCATATAGATCTTTCTAAAAATGTATCATGTGCATCAAATGGAGATAGTATGCCAAAGTTACGACCCAGGGAAACTGATGTACTAATTTACCCCGACGGGGCCCATATTCTGGAGTTTCATCTCCTAAGGTTAGGTTTTTGGATGTTTAGGGTTTTCCATTGTTTTTCAATAATATATAGGCCTTCTAGCCTCATTGTAACACAAAGTTCAGAGGCTTGTAGCCACCACATCTCTTCTCAGAGATAAGCTACCAACGCCCCAGCTAGTTTACTTCCATTTTGTCTTTAAACAAATTTCAGTCTTTGATATTAATGGAATGAAGTGTTATTTCCGCTGCATTTTTATATTTATGGTAATATGTATATTCTGTTGCATTTCTGCAAAAATATGTATCAGTGGTATCGTATCAGTGTGATCTTTCTCGATCCTTCTTTGCATGTCCCCAACTAGGTCAGGGTATAAGGAGTTAGGGCTTGATCTGGTTGAACCTTTGGAAGATTAGCCTCGCAAACCGTGATGGCCGCACATGGGGGACGAAAAGAAAGATGTGGGAGAAGGAGATCCTATCAAAAAATTGCACGAGGAGGCCCCAAACAAAGGAACGCGACGATGGATAACGTTTCCCAGATCCTTCAATGACTGCCCACTGGCAGCGCATCTGCATCCAATAGCCACTCTGGAGGCATAACTCCTTTTAAGGTGCAAGTAAACTTTGACATTTCCATATTTGAGGGCCAAATATATGCAGACGTTGTAGATAGATGGTTGAATATATTAGAATAATATTTCTCAGTTCATGACTTTTCCGACCGGGAGAAGATTAATTTTGCACTCCTTAAAGCTACCCCCCATGTCAATGACTGGTGGGAAACCTATTGTGAGAAAAGGGGCGAGGGGGAACCCTCTCTATTCTCGGTCATACCAACTTGGATTTATTTTTGAGACGCCATCAAGGAACAATATTATCTCGTGGGGAGCTATGAGGAAAAGTACATACAATGGACTACGTTGCGGCAGCAAAGAGTTCAAGATGTACATGAGTTGAAGAATATGTTCCATACCCTACGCACAAAGTTGGGTATCAAATATTCGGAGAAATATTTGGTGTTGAAGTACCGCACTTTTCTGCACATATACATTCAAGAGTAAATGGAGTTCCTCGACATCTTCTCAATTGGTATGGCATACCGTTATGCTGCCAAGATTGAGCAGAAAATCTAACAGAAGAAGTGAGAATTTGGATCTGTGAATCAAAAAACAAGGGAAAGGGGCCCCAAAACTACAGAACAAAGGAAAAATCCAAGGCATGGTGGCCCAATATAACCTACCAAAGCCGCAAGAAAATAACAACACCACGAAGTCGAAGAAGGACACGAGAAAGTGGTGTGAGTTCCATAAGAGCTCCACTCACAACTCAAGTGAGTGTCAGGCCAAGCAGTCGCTAGTGCACGAGATGAGGGCTTCTAAATCAGATGCATGCTCCGATCTGAATTAGAACCCAAAAAGGGGAATGAAAAAAGGAATCAGATTATTGATGCAAAGCCCAACATCACCGTTGCCACTACAAAGATCCAGAAGGAGGAACTGGAAGATCCAGAGGAGGAGGAGCATCTCTTCCACCCTCAGATGTGGGTACAGGGTTCCCCGCTACAATTCAATGTCGACAATGGGAGCCAAAAGAACCTCATTTTAGCAGTGGTAGTGAAGCATTTGGGCTTGCCAACTACAACACACCCATAGCCATACAACATCGGGTGGCTTCACCAAGGATGGGATCTCCACGTTAGCCAACAGTGTCTCCTTCCCTATAGCATCAAGCCCTTCATAGATGAGGTATTATGTGACATTGCTCCTCTTGATGTTTGTGATGTATTATTAGGCCAACCATACATGTGGAAGTGACATGTTTTGTATGAGTCCCAACCTCGCAGTGTTATTGTTACTTTGGGAAATAATGTGTACATGACACCTTAGGTACCACCGCCCTGTGGCTATCTCTTTGGTTACTGCAAAAAAATGCAGTAAGCTCATTTCCAAAACCGGGAAATTTGTTTTCCTGATGATCCGCCCCTAGGGTAAGAAGAAAATTGTCGCCACGACCTCCAGACAGGGATCCTCCACACGATAACAACAAATGGACAACGCCATGGAGGAGAATGGGGAAATCTTCACCTCACCCACAGGGGTGCCTCTGCACTATCAGTCAAGCACCCCATCGATCTGACCCCAGGTGTGTCGCTGCCCAATGGACCGATCTATCAGCGCTGTGTTCTAGAGAACGATGAAATAAAGAGGCAGATTAAGGAGCTGCTAGGGAAATATCACATCCAACCGAGTTCATCGCCTTGTGGGAGCTCAATTGTGTTAGTGCAGAAGAAGGATGCGACTTGGAGACTCCGCATTGACTATCGGGTGCTTAACAAGATCACTGTCTAGAATAGGTACCTGATCCCACAGATTGATGACCTTCTAGATCAACTCAAAGGGGTGAAATATTTTAGCAATATCAACTTGAAGTCTGGGTATCACCAAGTACCAATCGAACCCTTCGATGTGTGGAAGATTGCCTTCAAAGCCAAGGAGGGCCTTTTCGAATGGCTGGTCATGCCTTTCGGGTTGACGAACGCTCCCACAACCTTCATGAGGCTGATGGACGACATATTACAGCCATTCACCAACTCATTTGTAGTAGTGTATTTAGATGACATCCTGATCTTCAGCCAGACTTGGGAAGAGCACCTCTGCCACATCCGACTGGTCCTCCAAACACTACGGCAACACAAGTTGTATGCTAATTTGGAGAAGTGCAATTTTGGCATGACCCAGGTTCAGTATCTGGGATACATTATTGATGAATGGGGGGTGCATGTGGATCCAACCAAGATTCAAGTAATTGGGGAGTGGCCGACCATAACCACTCTAACAGAGCTTCACAGCTTTCTGGGTCTTGCTAATTTATACCATAGGTTTGTGTTGGGATTCTCTCATATCACTTGGCCCTTGAGTCAAGTCACCAAGGGAGGAGCGAAAGAAAAATTCTTTTGGTCAGAATCTCAACAAAAGGCGTTCGTAGAATTGAAACATCGCCTCTTCTCTTCCCCAATTCTCACATTACTAGACTTGCAACAACCATTTGAGATCGATACAAATGCCTTTGACTATGCTATTAGGGGAGTTCTTACTC
Source organism: Pinus albicaulis (assembly GCA_034641835.2). Taxonomy (NCBI): domain Eukaryota; kingdom Viridiplantae; phylum Streptophyta; class Pinopsida; order Pinales; family Pinaceae; genus Pinus; species Pinus albicaulis. Next base: position 272,221,382 of record CM076580.1, read on the forward strand.
AATAGGGTCATCTAGTGGCATATCATAGTGAGATGATGTCCGACACAGTCCGCAAGTATCCCACTTATGACAAAGAAATGTATTCCATTGTGCAGGTGTGTCGCCATTAGAAGCATTACCTTTTGGGGAAGGAAACAATCATCCACACAGACCACCCACCCCTACAGTTCATACAGACACAAGGGAAGTTTAAGAATGACTGCCATTAGAAGTGGTCCACATATCTACAACAATTTCATTTGAACATGAAGTATAAGAAGGGTAGCACCAATAATGTTGCAGACTGCCTCATCCAACCACAGATCATGGTGCTAACCACCGTTCTCAACTCTTGTGGGCACGAGACTTATGATTGGTCATTTCTCTACAAGAGAGATTCAGAATTTGGCCACACATACAAGACACTCTTGGAGGGTACACAAGTTCCAAATTTTCACCTCCAGGATGCACTGCTATGTCACCTAGGACACCTTTGTGTTCCTTCAAGTGAGTGTGCCAAGATGATTTGGGAAGCACACAATAGTTTATTTTCTGGGAATTTCGGGGTCAAGAAAACAGTGGAAGTATTGCAGAATTATTTCTATTGGCCGAACCTTCGACAAGATGTTGGGAAGTACATCAGATCCTGCACTACATGCTCCATTACCAAACCGACCATCAAGAAGCAAGGCCTCTATACTCCACTACCTACCCCTAGTCGACCTTAGGAATCCATCTCCATGGATTACATGTCGGGCCTTCCTTCTACTAAGCATGGAAACGGCTGTGTTTTCATGGTCATCGACAAATTCTCGAAGATGGCCATCATGTTGGCCTACAAGAAGAATATCACAACAAAAGCCACTACTAAAATCTTCTTTGAATGAGTGTGGGTGCACTTTGGGATCCCATAGTCTATCATCTCAGATCGGGACAACAGGTTCCTCAATACATTTTGGTCCAGCCTCTGGTTAATGATGGACACCAAGCTCACCAAGTCCATAACTTTCCATCCCCAAACTGATCGCAAGACAGAGGTCATCAACAGGATGATTGTACACATTCTGCGCATGTACAATTCAAAGCATCCATGCACATGGGATGAGAGCCTTCCTTATTTACAACACAGTTATAACCAGGCTCTCCACAACTCAACCAACTAAAGCCCCTTTCAGGTGGGCCTCGAGTTCCAGCCAAAATTTCCCATTGACGTATACATGTCATTTGTGGCTACTCAAGTCGATTTGGCTCATGTCTATTCTGAAGCTGACAAAGCGAACAAGTTCATTGAGCACATTCAACAAATCTTCCAACAAGTTCATGACATATTGGACAGAGCCAATGCTAAGTACAAGAAACGACATGATCAACATCGGGTGCCACACCACTTCCAGGTGGGCAAAAAAGTGTGGCTACATTTGCAGAAGGAGCGCCTCAATCGACCACACTACAAGCTTCGCCCACTCTGATATGGGTTTTACACCATCACCAAGGCTGTAGGGAACAATTCCTTTGAGCCCAGTATTCCACCATTCCTTGGTCTACACCTAGTATTATATGTGGATTGCCTTCGGCCCTATTTCCCACCTCTACTAGACACCTCTGACATTGTAGAAAAACTCACACAAACAGAGTTAAACCCAGACTGCATGGAATATGCCACCACAGATTGTATCATGGACATGCAAATCAAGAACACTCACCAGCAGAAGATCCAACTGTATCAGGTTATCAAAGTTGGCCAACTCCTGCACCAAGGCAAGTGGTTCACTAGGGACCAAGTTTAATAGAAGTTTCCACATCTCGTGGAGGAACTCAACGCAATGGGGACCATTGCTTCCTAAGGGGTGAGGAATGATCCAGGTGGATATTGGTGGCCACCCACCTATTCCACTTGGGTCCCCACCATTGTTTCTCTCAGTTTTTCATTTTCCTTAATGATAACACACTTTACTATTTTTAGCTTTTTTTCGGGTCTTGAACTTCTGGATCCATTTTGAGGCCCTAAACGACGTTTTTTGGGCATCGCTAGTTCGGCAATTGCAGTCCTTTCTAGACTTGACATTTGATGTCAGCAGTTGCAGTCCTCCGATAGATCTTTCTAATGATGTATCATGTGTTTCAAACCGAGATAGTATGCCAAAGTTACGACCCCTAGAGATTGATGTACCAATTTACCCTGATGGGACCCATATTCTGGCGTTTCATCTCCTAGGGTTAGGTTTTTGGATGTTTAGGGTTTCCCATTATTTCTAAATAATATATAGGCCTTCGAGCCTCATTGTAATACAGAATTTAGAGGCCTGTAGCCACCACATCTCTTCTCAGAGATAAGCTACCAACGCCCTAGCTAGTTTACTTCCATTTTGTCTGTAAACAAATTTTAGCCTTTGATATTAATGAAATGAAGTGTTATTTCTACTGCAATTTTATATTTATGGTTATATGTGTATTCTGTTACGTTCCTTTATAAATATGGATCAAAATTATTGACAAGGAGGTTGTTCTATAATAAGATTCATCCATGGATTCTTTCTATCATTATTTAACAGAGAAATGCCAAAGTCTCTATTACCACTAGAGGCCTCCATAGATGACCAAGCCTTTGACCACTTCATTAGTTCAATAATATGAGATGTAGTCTCTCTGTTACAAGTTCATTTTTCTGGAATGTAGTAATTAGACCAATATAACCAAAACTGGCAGGAGTCGAATTATGGACAGTTACATACACTCGATCGACTTGGCCGCAAGATGCACAAGCACATTAAAGTGGTATATATGTTTGTCTCCTTGGCTTTCCTCATGTTGTAATGATCACACACACATAGGATCACCATATTCGACAAGCTTGCTCTGGAAAACATGATTTTTGCATTCAGTTTATTACACTGGTCCAAACACCACTTTGTTGCTTAAATCAAAACTCTTCTCATAATATGTCTCAGGAGTCGATGATTGGTGCCTCAATGATTACATATAATTTCTATATTTAGATTTATAAGCCCAACTATAGTTATTATGATTCATGGAATTATCAAAAGTTCATTGTGTGTGAATATTTTGAGTAACTTTTGAGGATATGGATGTGAAAATATGAGTGTTAAGGGTCTTCATATGTAATTGAAAAGAGTATCCCTAAGTGTCCACAAATCTCCTTTCTTTTGATGGCTCCTGTACACTGGTGGAGCTCAACATCTTGATCTGGTATATTTGGTTGTAGAGGGCAAGACACCCATCCTCAAAATAAAATATAAAAAAATTCATAAAAAATTGACAAGTTAAACAATGTAAGCATATGGTTTGACAATCTTCTTATTTCTTTTTTTAACAGACTGTTCTAACTACTTGGATGTTTGATTAATAAAAGACCTATGATGACAGTTTCATCTCTCAAATTTCAACACCTACAACGATCGATAATAAATCCTATAATTTACGACCATAATCATTCATTTGAAATGTTCAAGGATAAAATGCTCTTTATGAAATTCCAAGAATGTCACGTAAAATATGTGCTTTGATCATCATAATAATATAAATGACGATGATGGTGGAAGAGATAAAGACAATAAAAGAATATGCTTCGACCATCTGCATAAGTTTCAATATAACATAGTACATTTTATATAAAAACATGGAAGAGTTGTCGAGGCACTGGGTGTTGAAGTGTCAAAAATTGAAAATTAGAAATGGCAAGGATACCTCCATGATCCAAACAATTTATGGAGATAAAATTTCATTTAATTATAGTTGGAATTTAGAACATGCTACTATGTTAAATAAACAATTATTTTGCAATATGGCATGAGCAAATTTTTTCCGAGAATACTGACTACAATTCTTTGTCTTACCTATGGAATACAATTGTAATAGCTCCCATATAGCCTTTTTGTCCATGTTGAGTATAATGCAACAAGAAAATTCTTTAGAAATATGTTTGTTGCAATTGCTATATTAGTTTGTGTAATTTTAGAAGGAGGTGGACTTGCACTCAATTTCTATGACAAGGCCTGCCCCAAAGTTTATAGTGTGGTAGAAAACATAGTTGGACAATGTTGTATCCTTTGATGTTCAACTCACCTACAACAAATTACATTTATAGACAAAAAATTGTAGGGCAATGTTGTATCCCTTGATGTTCAACCTACCTACAACAAATTACATTTCTAGACAAAAAATTCACCCTCTAATTTTTTGTTACAAGAAGTAGATTGGTGATTCCATGACATTTTGTGGCTACTTACTAGAAATTACTTCCCACCATTATCTATGTAAGAGTAAAATTGTAAATGTGTAGACATCATATTTTATTAATTCCCACTAAAAATATAAAATTAAGTAATTGTATTAAACTTATTTTAAATAAATTATTAATTTTACATTCAACACATTCACATATAATAAAAAATTTAACAATAATAAAAATTTAACCTCTTTCTATTTAGTACTTTAATCAAAATTTAACCCCTTCCTTTTCAACATTCCTTCTTCAATTCTATCTTCATATTATAATAAATATATTTACATTTCACTTTTCTATTTACAATGTTCCCTCTTATAATAAATATATTTACATCTCACTTTTCTATTTACAATGTTCCCTCTTCTGTTCTATCTTCGTATTATGATAAATATATTTACATTTCACTTTTCTATGTATAAGAAGCGAAATACTTTTCACTAATCAAAACGGAGATGTAGACAGAGAACACGCGGTGGTGTAACATCTTAATACAATTTACGAATTATCCTTTACATAGGGATATGTTATCTAGAATCATTCTCAACGTCCACTCATAAAATTCCGTTCTTGCAATTTAGCACTTTCAAAGGCACTGACAATGTATTTTAAGATTTTCAAAGTTTTTAATTTAAATTTTTTAAAATATTTTTTGTAAATTTTATTTGAAATTTAGTAGAAATTTATTGGAATCACAAGTTTAAACTGTAAAATATTTATAATGTGGTTGATATATGTTAATTGATGTAATTTGTATACATAGGTTAGCATATAAAGGTAGAAATTGATGTTTTTTTTTTTACAGAAACGGTTATGAGATATATTAACTGCTGGGTCTAAATGCCAGATTTCGGGTTACAATGAGAGGGAGAAGGGCCCAAGAAGTATCAATAGCCAGAAGTGCTATGAGACTTGTGGACAGCTTCCAGCTCTTTTTTACTACAATTATGCACTCGATTTTTGTGATTTCCCCTAGCTTAAAAATACAAACAAACTGATTCAATAGCAAGCAGTAAAACATTTGAGCTGGCAGATTATGGAATTGGATCCCATGTTTCGTCCTCGTCTCAAATTATTGCTCCAGCAGAGATGAGGACGGCTTTATTTGCTTCAAGGTCTGCTTCTTTGTTGTTGTCTCTCAACACATGATAGTAGCTCAACTTTTTAAACAATTTCCCCAAAATTCTAATTCTGGATATCAGCCTTGCCAATCTAAGATCCCGGGGGGAGGAGTTTGTCACCATAATTTTGATTATCACTTGGGAATCCCCAAAAACATTAACCTCCTTGATTTCGAGATTCAAGAGCGATTTAAGGCCTTGAAGGAGGGCTAGAGCCTCTGCTTGAATGCTGGAGTTGATCCCCAGACCCCATGCAAAGCTGTGGATCAAAACACCTTCAGCATTTTTTACAATACCTCCTGCTCCAGCCCTTCCTGGGTTACCCTTTGATGCCCCATCAAAGAAGAAAGAGTGCACCTGTTGCTTGGAGAGCCATTCTTGAAACTCAGCATTGTTCTTCCCCCTTATTTGCCAATCTTCAATGAGGGAAATGTTGCTGGTGGCTTGAAGAAATTGCAGGTTTAGGGAGGTACCCCAGACTGAATCTAATTGAGTGAGATTTGAGGCATCTTTTTTATTATCCAAGCTCTCCTTTAACTGGAATTTTATCTTGGCTGCCACCACCTTGACATCATGCTTAGTATCTCTAAATATTCTGCTGTTTTGCTCAAGCCAGATCTGCCAGCAGCAGATTTTGGGGAGGGTAGACCACGCCTTTTTTATCACTTTGTTTTTGGGTGGAGGACCGGGGTAACTGTTCTGCCAATTTGCAAAAATATTAGGAATAGAGGAGGGAAGGACAAAATTGGGGTTCCAGTAATCCATCAGCTCGCTCCAAACCTGTACAGTGAATTTACAATTCAAGATCAAGTGTGTGGCACATTCCACATTTTCTCTGCACAATGAGCACCTGGACGGACCATGGAAACCTCGTTTCTGCAGTTTGTCATCTGTAAGAATTTTCTTGTGGCAAAGAAGCCAACAGAACATGTCGATTTTAGGCAGAGAGTGTAGACGCCAGATCGCAGTCCAAGGGGTAGGGTCCGGGGGGACGTGAGGCCTCAAGGAGAGCTTTGCGTACCCTTGGGCTACCGTGTAACCTGCAGCCAGTGAACCCCAGCCACGCGAATCTCTTCTGCGCAGATGAATGGGGGCAATACCGTTCAGCATGGAGCGAAGACAATTGCAATCCTGAAGGAGCTCCGGAGGCACGTCAAAGAAATTCCAGCCTGCCCAATGCGTCCCATCCCACGTGGAGATATCCCACAGCGTATTTTTCCCAGCAGAAGTCAACCAGCAACGAATCGCGTTCAAAGAGGAACAATCACCAATTGGATCACGACCCAGAATACGATCTGTCCAGATATTTATCTTCTTACCGTTTCCAGGAATCCAAAAGGCGTTGGAGCTGATCAGGGGGGAAGCTTTGGAGCAGAGTCTAGAAAAGGGAGAGACGCCTTGGGGGAGAGGACCATCCAAGCATCTGAGTCTCTTGCCTTTAAAATATTTCTTCCAGAGTGCTAATTGGGCCCAGCAAGGCTTGGGCGCAATGATTCTCCAGAGCAGCTTGGCTCCCATGGCTATGTTCTGAAGAGAGAGATTCTTGAAGTTTAGCCCCCCCTCCCTCAGCGGTTTGGAGACAGTCTCCCAGTTAACCAGTGGGAATTTCCTCTCATTATGTTTGCCCCCCTTCCAAAAGAAGTTTCGAATATGCTGTTTCATTTTCTGAAGGATGCCAATTGGGGCCAATAGAACAGAGAACTAAAATAGGGGAAGACTGCAATGTTGAGAATGCAGCAAGATGATGGAGCTTAGTGAAATGAAGTCGCCTTCACTAAGTGGGCCCGCAGGCAAATTCTGGCGCAAAGTCTATTTTTAGACTATGTCTATTTTTAGACATACGGAGCATAATTTGGGAATTCTAATTGGAGATTCTTGAAGTATGCGACATGTCGGTAAAAAATAGATGAGACCCTATTTTTTAGGACCCAGACTATTTTTAGACTGATCTCCTAAAAATATGGAAGTCAAATATTATTTACCCTTAATAATATTTTGACTATAAACAGCAGTTTACTCTCTTGGCGCACTTCAGTTTGAGTCATGGAGGTGGCTCATGCAACTGACACAAGGAATCACGTGGTTCCTAGGGTTTGATGGCATCTTGTATGGTTGGCTTCAGTTAGACTTCAGTGGCAGGAGTTTTGGAGGAGTTAACGGGACAAGTAGTGGAGTTGTGTTCTGTTTGTTTTAGTTGAACTAGTTGGGATTAGTTAACTAACTAATCAACTAGATATGAGTGGAGTAAATTAAATAATATTTAATTTACTAAATATTAACTCATTAGTCAACTCAAGAGCACTTCAGTTCACTACAGTGCATGATCAGTTCAGTGGAGACCAGTGGAAGAGGTAGATGAAAGGGTGAGTAAAGCTATCAGTTGGTAGATTTGTTTTGCATGAGATTTGCATTACACTTGGAGGAATTTTCCATGACAATTACGCAATCAAGGCAAGGGGATTCGCACCTTGAACCTCTTCATATACAGGCCATGATTGCGCAATAGAGGCAAGGCAGTTAGTGGTGTGTTTTGAACCCGAGACTTGTTCAAAACCAAGCTAGATTGTGAGTAACTTCATGAGAGAGTACTGAGTACTTGTGAGGAGTATTGTACTTGTTTGGTTACTTGATTTCTTCATTATAATATACACAATAGCTGCGGGGTTTTCAGCTATAGGCTTTCCCCATACATACTGAGTTAATGTGTGATTGAATTGATGTGAGATTGCTTCTGTTATTTCCGCATGTGACAATTAATCGTAGAAGAAGGTTATGTGTTATGTATGCAATTCGAAATTGATATATGACCAGGTTAATCTTCGTTGAATAAGTGATTTATTCAGCTAATTTCTACATGGCATCGAGCTAAATTAATCGGATTGATCTATTGCAGTGATTGCAATATTATTTCGGTAGACAGAGTCTGTAACGGGCCAGGTAGCCTCTGGATCCATCCTTTCTCTGAAAGGTGATATATCCAGTAAATGCCCTTACAGTCGATCTCTGTGCTAGAAATAATTTGTTCTCACAGATCCAGAAGCAGTTGAGTTTTTGAGTTTTGAATTCGAATTTTGCAGCAGTTTGTTTTCTTGGTGCCGGAGTTGGAAATGTCTTTCAACAGTTTGCAACTCGAATATGCTCTCAAATATGCTCTTGAAGGCAGTTCGAACTATATTGCATGGAAGGATCGAATGGAAGCAGTGTTAGAAGATAATGGTCTGAAGGAGTTCGTGGATGCGGATGTCCCAAATCCCACTGATGCAGCTCTGGTCGATGCATGGCAAAAGAAGATCGCGAAATGTCGAAGGATCCTGTTGGAGGGCGTCAAGGATCATATTGTATCCAGCCTGCATGGAAAGGCTACTCCATATTTAATGTGAAAAGCTTTGACGGATCTATTCCAGAGTAAGAGTGACCAAAGGAAGCTGGCGCTCAAAGATAAGCTCAGGAACATCAAGATGGAGAAGGGCGACAGTATCGCCAAATACCTCACGAAGTTCACTCAATGCAGAGATGAACTGGGAAGTGTGGGGGTTACTGTCGATGAAGAGGATATGGTCGGCCTGGCTCTCCTTGGTCTTCCGAAGGCTTGGCACTTATATCAAGATAGTGTCAATGGTCGGGAGAAGCTGCCGGGATGGGAGCGCCTTTGGGCGGATCTCATGCAGGAGGAGATAAGGAGGACTACTCGAGATGGATCTTCATCAAAGGGAGCTGATGAAGAAAACTGCGCTTTGGTGTCCAAAGCTAAGAAAGGGAAGGGTAAGAAAACCTCTCATTCTGGAGCTAAGGGCAAGAAGCGGGATATGGCGAAAGTGAAATGTTTTCACTGCCATGATCACGGACATTATGCTACCAATTGTCCAAAGAAGAAGAAGAACAAGCAAGCGGGAAGATCTGCAGATGGAGAAGCTTTGGCTTCACAGTTCGAGCTTGACTTTTCACTGATCGCATGCTTGGTTTCAAGTGTGATGGGATCCGTGTGGTTCTTGGACAGCGGTGCGTCATTTCATATGACGGGAGATCGGGAGTTGTTCTCAGATCTGGAGGACAAGGATTTAGGTATGCACATCGAGATGGGCGATGACGGTAGATACAGTGCGACTGGTATCGGTACCGTATCCTTTCAGAGGGAGTCTGGTAAACCCTTTGTCTTAAAGGATGTCATGCATGTACCTGGATTGAAGAAGAACCTGATTTCGGTAGCGATGTTGGAGGATAAGGGGTATGATGTGGTCTTCAGGGAAGGAAAAGCCTTCCTGCGCAGTAAGACTACTGGAGAGACCCGGAAGATAGGGGTTCGAACTCAGAACCTTTATCAGTTGCAGGTAGATGACTGCGCAGCTATGGCATGCAAGGCGGGAGAAGTGGTGAGCCGGGATGATGAGGGCGAACTATGGCACGGGAGATTGGGCCATCTTCACCATGGAGCTTTGAAGATTCTGCAGCAGATTTCTACTGGACTTCCTAAGGGCACTCTTGCGCAGTCAGATCAGTGCAAGGGGTGTACTTTAGGGAAGTATGTGAAAGCCACCTTTCACGAGAAGGATAGTCGCGCCACGACGATCCTTGAAAGAGTTCACACAGACGTGTGTGGTCCTTTCTCAGTTGCTTCGACAGCAAAGCACAAGTATTATGTGATCTTTGTTGATGATTTCTCTCGAAAGTGCTAGATCTTCTTCATGTCGAAGAAGAGCGATACATTCGCGAAGTTCTGTGAGTTTAAAGCACTGGTCGAGAAGGAGTCGGGGAAGAAGGTGATTGCTCTAAGGAGTGACAACGGTGGTGAATTCATCTCGGCTGAATTCAAGGAGTTCTGCAGCGCAGAAGGGATTCGGAGAGAGCTCATCGCACCCCATAACCCACAGCAGAACGGGGTGGCTGAGCGGAAGAACAGAACGATCGTGGGTGCTGCATGGGAGATGTTGCATGATCAGGGCCTACCCCTTCACTTGTGGGCTGAGGCATGCAATACAACAGTGTATGTGCAGAACCGTTGTCCTCACAAGGTTCTTGGCATGAGTACACCAGAGGAGGCTTATTCTGGCAAGAGGCCTGATATTTCCCATTTTCGGATTTTCGGATCTCCTGTCTACATGCATGTGACGAAGGATGCGAGATGGAAGCTGGATCCAACTGCTGAAGTTGGAATATTTGTGGGGTACACTGATACACCTCACAACTATCGGGTGTATGTGCCAGACAGTCGCAAGACTGTTGTGCGACGGGATATAAAATTCCAGGAGGAGAAAGCCATGCAGTGTTCGCTTGAGAGGGAGCTACACTTGCATGCAGATGAGGAGCTGTTAGTTCCTAAGGAGAAGCTTCCGGATGTGGATCAGCCACAAGAGGAGGTTCAGGAGGTGGAAGAAACCACCCAGGCAGCGCCAACCATCAGAGGGCGCATGCGCACTACAGAAGCTGAGCGACTGGCTCGGGATGCAGAGAAGGTTGTAGGACCACCTACGGCACAGCGCAGACAGAGACAGTCACCGGATCGGTACACTGGATACATGGCTCTTATGAGTCAATGTGTTGTGACAGAGCCATCCTCTTTTGAGGAAGCTGTGGAGGAACCCGCATGGGTTGATGCCATGATCGAAGAATATGATTCGATCATCAGGAACAGTGCATAGGAGATTGTCCCAAGACCGGTTGGGAAATCAGTTGTAGGTTCGCGATGGATCTACAAGGTGAAGCAGGCGGCTGACGGGAGTGTGGAGAAGTACAAGGCGAGATTTGTCGCCCGTGGCTTCTCACGGATCGAGGGGATTGACTATGAGGAGACTTTTGCACCTGTCGCAAGGTACTCTTCCATACGGACGATCCTTGCTCTCTCAGCGCAGATGGGGTGGCACATTCATCGGATGGATGTGAAGACTGCGTTCCTCAATGGAGTTATTGAGGAGGAGGTGTACATAGAGCAGCCTGAAGGTTTTGAGATCTTCAGCAGTGAGTCGCATGTGTGCCGACTCAAGAGAGCACTGTACGGGCTGAAGCAAGCACCTCGTGCTTGGTACACTCGGATAGACAGCTACTTCACCGGGCTTGAATTCTCCAAGAGTGAGGCGGATCCAAACCTGTACCAGATTGTGGTGGAGGGGAAGCTGTTGATCATCGTACTGTATGTAGATGATCTGATTTTGACTGGCGACGAGCAGTTGATACTTTCATGCAAGGAGGATCTTGCACGAGAGTTTGAGATGAAGGACCTGGGCATCCTTCATTATTTCCTGGGATTGGAGATTTGGCGGCGCAGTGGAGGACTGTTTGTTTCTCAGGGCAAGTATGCCCGGGAGATTCTGGAGAGGTTCAACATGCAAGGCTGCAAGCCTGTTGATACCCCTCTTCCTGGAGGTTGGAGGAAGGGAGATGCTACTTCGGAGGAGGTAGTGGATGCCACGGTCTATCGACAGTTGGTGGGGTCGTTGATGTATCTGGTCAATACTCGACCCGATATATGCTATGCAGTTAACCAGCTTTCGCAAGCTATGGTTAAGCCTACCAAGCTCTTTTGGAAGGCGGGCAAGCATGTATTTCGCTATATCAGAGGCACATCGGGATATGGTCTATGGTACAGACAGGAGGATGGAGTGAAGCTTTCTGGTTTCACTGATGCAGATTGGGCAGGGAGCCCAACAGACCGGAAGAGCACTTCTGGAGGAGTTTTCGGCATTGGGTCGACAGCAGTTTCCTGGTACAGCAGGAAGCAGAGATCCGTGGCACTCAGTTCAGCAGAGGCCGAGTACATGGCAGCAAGCTTGGCTGCATGTGAGGCTATTTGGATGAGGAAGATCCTCGCAGGTTTGTTCAGGTTGCATTTGGAGCCTACAGTGATCTGCTGTGATAACCAGAGCTGCATCAAGCTCTCGGCTAATCCAGTATTTCATGATAGGTCCAAACATATCGACATCAGGTACCATCACATCAGAGATTGTGTTCAGCGGAGGATCATGATGCTTTCATATGTTCCCACGGAGGATCAGGATGCCGACATCCTGACGAAGGCGCTCACCAGGAGCAAGTTCGAATTCCACAGAGGCAGGATAGGGATTGCAGATAATCCATATCTTGCTGAGAGGGAGTGTTGAGAATGCAGCAAGATGATGGAGCTTAGTGAAATGAAGTCGCCTTCACTAAGTGGGCCGGCAGGCAAATTCTGGCGCAAAGTCTATTTTTAGACTATGTCTATTTTTAGACATACGGAGCATAATTTGGGAATTCTACTTGGAGATTCTTGATGGATGCGACATGTCGGTAAAAATAGATGAGACCCTATTTTTTAGGACCCAGGCTATTTTTAGACTGATCTCCAAAAAATATGGAAGTCAAATATTATTTACCCTTAATAATATTTTGACTATAAACAGCAGTTTACTCTCTTGGCGCACTTCAGTTTGAGTCATGGAGGTGACTCATGCAATTGACACAAGGAATCACGTGGTTCCTAGGGTTTGATGGCATCTTGCATGGTTGGCTTCAGTTAGACTTCAGTGGCAGGAGTTTTGGAGGAGTTAACGGGACAAGTAGTGGAGTTGTGTTCTGTTTGTTTTAGTTGAACTAGTTGGGATTAGTTAACTAATTAATCAACTAGATATGAGTGGAGTAAATTAAATAATATTTAATTTACTAAATATTAACTCATTAGTCAACTCAAGAACACTTCAGTTCACTACAGTGCATGATCAGTTCAGTGGAGACCAGTGGAAGAGGTAGATGAAAGGGTGAGTAAAGCTATCGGTTGGTAGATTTGTTTTGCATGAGATTTGCATTACACTTGGAGGAATTGTCCATGACAATTACGCAATCAAGGGAAGGGGATTCGAACCTTGAACCTCTTCATATACAAGCCATGATTGCGCAATAGAGGCAAGGCAATTGGCGGGGAGTTTTGAACCTCAGACTTGTTCAAAACTGAGTCAGATTGTGAGTAACTTCATGAGAGAGTACTGAGTACTTGTGAGGAGTATTGTACTTGTTTGTTTACTTGATTTCTCCATTATAATATACACAATAGCTGCGGGGTTTTCAGCTATAGGCTTTCCCCATACATACTGAGTTAATGTGTGATTGAATTGATGTGAGATTGCTTATGTTATTTCCGCATGTGACAATTAATTGTAGAAGAAGGTTATGTGTTATGTATGCAATTCGAAATTGATATATGACCAGGTTAATCTTCAGTGAATAAGTGATTTATTCAGCTAATTTCTACATGCAAAGGACAACTTTGATGAGGACAGACTTGCCCGCAATATTGAGCCAGGTGAGCCCCCAAGCCTGGAGCTTATTTTTGAATTTTTTCACTTGGGGGAGCCAATCCTTACTATAGGCCCTCTTGAGGAAGATAGGAAGCCCAAGGTATTTGAAAGAAGTCCAAGCTGGAGAGGTTGCAAAGCCAAAACACCTTGCAATGGAACTGAGCAAGCTAGGAGGAGTATTCCAGCTGTAAATATGGCATTTCCCCTTGTTGAGGCTACTTCCCGACACCATACAATATTCGTCTATAGCTTCTTTAAAGTTGTTGGCTGAATGTAGTGTTGCAGCCCCCAGCAGCAAAGTATCATCGGCGAAGAGGGCGTGGTTGATGCTTTTAACTCCTCTGGCAATGCAAAGCCCTGTGATCTCCTGCTCTTGCATTTTCTTGTTTAGATAGAAACTGATAACGGAGGCCTGGAGGACAAACAGAAGGGGAGAAAGAGGGCAGCCCTGCCTTAGTCCTCTTGAGGCTTTGAAGAATTCCGCTACTCTGCCATTAACAAGGGGAGCAATCCAAGGCTCTGAGATACAGGCCCGAATCCAGTTTATAAAGTTCTCCCCAAATCCAAATTTTTTCAGAACATTCAAAAGGAAACAATGCCTGACTCGATCGAAGGCATTGGCTAAGTCCATTTTGACAACCATACCTCTTTCCTTACGCTGCTGGCTTGAGAGAATTGCCTCTTGAACCAAAATGAAATTGTCCACTAGCTGTCTACCGTGAATAAATCCCCCTTGATTTTCAGGAATGATTGTGGGGAGAAGATATTTCAGCCTGTTTGCTATTACTTTGGTGATCAACTTATAACCAATATTACAGAGAGAGATGGGGCGAAATATGTTGAAGGAATTGGCGCCTTTCTCCTTGGGGATGAGAGCAAGGAACGCAGAGTTTGTGCTACCTCCTAATTTCTGACAGTCTTGGGATTTTTGAACCATTTTGTAGAGATCTTTTTCCACAATGTGCCAACAGGATTGCAGAAATCTGGCGATGAATCCATCCGGTCCTGGTGCTTTGTCATGATCCATGGCAAAGAGAGCATTCTTCACCTCAGTCTTGGTGACTTTTGCTTCTAGAAGATGGTTCATCTCAGCAGAGATTGAAGGGGGGACCCAGTCCAGAAGATCAGAATTTTGAATCAGATTTGCATCCTCACTGTACAACTTCTGGAAGTGAAGAAAAGCTGCTCGTTTAATGCTTGCAAAATCTTTATGATTGGAATTGTCATCCTTGATCTCAGATATGGTGTTGAACCATTTTCTGGCTTGAGTTTGCTTGTGAAAGAAAGAGGAATTTCTGTCTCCCGCTTTAAGCCATAAACAACGAGACTTAATCCTCCAAAACTCTTCTTCTGCCAGGCAGGCTTTGTGGAAGTGTTGTTGGAGCTGAATCTCCTTATCGAGGATTTCTCTAGTTACATATGCCTCTTCCGAAAGCAAGTGGTGTGCTTCCAGTTGACTTTGGAGATTTTTCCTTTCAGTTGCTGGGTTAGAAAGAGTTTTGGCCCAGCATTTTAAGGCAGCTTTTGTTCTTCTGATTTTTTCTTCCCACATGAAGAAGGGTGATCCATTGACTGGCTGAGACCAAATTTCTTTGACAATCTGCATGAAATTGGATTCCTTGACCCAGAGGGGGCTAAATCTGAACGGAATGGGGCCGAGGTCAGGGTGAGCCTGGAGATCAAGCTTGATAGGCTTATGATCAGATATGCTGCAAGGAAGGATTTGCATACTAGCATCTAAACCAAGCAATAGAAAGGAACTTTGTACAAAAAATCTATCCAGTCTTGCTGCTATGTGACCAGGGCCTACTCTTTTGTTTGACCAAGTGAACTTACCTAAAGAGGGCTTGATGTCCGGCAAATCCCAATCTTGCAGAAGATCCTCTGCCCATTCCCTCGCCGGATCTCGCACAATGCAGCCTCCTCTCTTTTCAGAGGAATGCAATGTGAGATTGAGGTCACCTGCAATAATGATGTTGTCAAGGTTCCCTAATTCTGCCTGGCTTCTTATAGAGTCCCAACAGGCCTTTTTTTCTCCAGCATTGACCGGTACATATACATTAAAGAGACAAAAGTATTCTTTAGTGACAAGATGCTTCATTTTTAGGAGCAGCCAGTGAGTGTTTGAAATTTCAGAAATTAACGAGAACTTGCTATCATTCCAAAGAGTGCCTAACCCTCCAGAGGCTCCTCGGGCTGAGACAGCTTTTGCTTTGCTTTTACTCCAGATTCTTTTACTTGTTTGGAGGAACTCTGCTTCCTCCATCTTAGTCTCCTGGATAAGGAATATGTCCGGGGCTTCTATTCTTATTAAGTTTCTTGTTGCCTCTTCCTTGATCTTGCTCCCCATACCCCTACAATTCCAGGAGACTATTTTCATTATTTACCTTTGTTCTGCTGGGCTCCCTTGGAGCCTTGGGGCTAGTTTCTCACCATCTTCGGCTTTTTTGCTAGTAGCTTCTCCAGAGTTGGTTGGCTGCCCTGTAACTTGTCCTTGTACGTTTCCTGCTCTCTTTTCTCCCGATCTATTTTGCGACCTCTTGTGGATCTCCTAACAGAGGCCTGAGAGTCGCCTATTTCTCCTTCCTCCTCCGAATCTTCCGACTCCTGGACCTCTTCCTCGTCTTCAACAGGTATTCCTTTTGAGCTTTCTGCAGCACTTGCGTCTTTAGAAGACATAGAGGGAGTCCCTTTGACCGGGGATGCTGTCTTTTGCACATCCACCTTCTGGGTGTCCTCTTGGTGCGAGCTTAGGAGTTCGAACTTGTTTTCAGAAGCGGATTTAGACGGGATCTGCTGAGAAGAGGCCTGTTGGGGACCTTTGCCACTAGGGCCTCTCGGCTTTTGAGCCTTATGGGAGGTTTTGGAGCGCTTGACTTGATTCCATCCATCCTCCTTCCCTTGCACAACCTCATTGTTGGATGGACAGCCTCTGGCGAAGTGGCCATAGACATGGCATTTCCGGCATTTGAAGGGCAGCTGCTCATAGTCCAGTTTCTGCACATGCGTCCAGCTTCCGACTTTGATTTTGATGGCCTCTGGTAGCCCAACCTCCAGATCTACTTCCACGCAGATCCTGGTGCAGTCATACTGGTCCTTGTTGTTTGCTCGATCGATGAACTTCCCAAGGGCATTTCCAATATGCATCAGAGAATCCCAATTCCAGCAGTGAACAGGCAGATTTGGGAGTCTAACCCACACCGGGACTGCTTTGGGCACATCCATAGCAGGGTCGAAGTCTGGAGTCCACTTATTTAGATACAAACCCTGGGGGCCCATGAAGTAGGGGCCGTTCTGGAAGATCAGATCTTTGTCATCTTTTGAAGTGAACTCGAAGAGAAAGTAACCTCTCCCCAAGAAATAAGAAGTAACGCTTTCTTTGATCAGAGGCGCCCAGTTTCTGTTGACCCAGCTCTCAGTGGTTTTGGGAGATGGCCAAAGCCCTGTGAACTGGCCTATGAGAGCTCGTTCAGCCAGTGATAAAGCAACCTGAATCGGAGTCTCTGCTGGAAGAGAGATCTCAGGTATTTCATCAATTTTCTTAACAAATTTCGCAGCTTCAACATTCTTCTTCTTAGGAAGCCCTGCCAATAAGCGATCGAAAGCCTCAGCAGAAGAGGGCGGGGGAGGGGGATGAGGCCCCTGGGGAGAGCCCAGCCCCTCCATGGGCGCAAGCCCTAGCAAGAACGCGGCCCGGATCAAGATGCACAAGCAGCGATGCGTTCGCTCCAGCGCACAGTAGGAAAGGACCTATTATTGTTGATGCAATTCTAGAAATTGATGTTAATCAACATATATCAACCACATTTACTAATGTAGTTATGCTAGTTGACGACCAACATGTGCGAGGTAGATTTTTTGACCATGTTTAACATTGATTAAAGAGGTTCGATGACTTTGTTAATGGTTGTGGAGGTTGAATAAAGTTGAATATGATTGACCTAGAGTGGTTGAGTTTGACCATAGTCAACCAATGTATTAATGTTACATCGATTTAACAATGATACATTATTTTTAACCATTGTTACATGGTTACATTAATGTTACATCAATATTGAAAACGGTTGACCAATACTAATCATGGTTGATAATAGTTCATGTTATGGTTAAGAGTATGTGTCTCCTCGTGGGAAGTTACAAGTTCAAAACCAAAAGGGTAGAGTATGTATGCCCTGCTAAACTTAGCAGTCAAATCGCTACCTAAATAATAATAATAATAAATAATATTGTATTATTATTACAAAAATAATTAAATTAATAGTTGAAATAAATTAAAGTAAAATATTTATAATTTTTTAAATGTTAAATTCGTTTATACATTTTTAAATATATATTTAAAAGAAAATCACCAAATTAAAAAAAAAAAGAGAGAAAGAAGCAAGCCACATACAAAACAAATTATAAATCTTTCAAAAACACCTTTTAGCCATTCCATTATGTACATTTGTCGTTGATAATAAACTAACCAAATTAACTAAAAATAACATTGTAAAGCCTATTTTCCATTTTTGTGCTATCTTTTTCTTTTTATAATGCTGGAAACATTGTTTCACTATTTCGCAAACAATCTCTTTATCAGTAACCACACTTTCCATGAGAGATTGAGATTCAAATCATTGAAAATTGTTATAATTTGCTTTTTTATTTATAAAATTCATATCAGTTACTCGTAGTTCAATCATATTGGAATGTGGTTTCTCCACACAAGAATGTGATGTGCGACCAGGTCCACCACTAAGCCCAACTTTGGTAGCGTTCAAGAAAAATTAGGTTTCTTTTGGGTAGAGGAGCTACTTGATATATTCTAGAATATTTGTTGTATGTATTTATTTTTTTTGTTTATCTAATTTGGTTTTTATTTTATTAGGCCAATAGGCCTTCTCTTATGAAAGAGATGCAGTTTTTGATCGTCAACACTTTTAATCTCCCACTGACACCTGTTCCTGGTTTCCGATCCTAGTTCTTGGTTTCCGCCTCCACTCTTCGTCCCCACAGACTCGGCATGATGTTGTACACGATCGATCCAAAGCCTTAATTACTGTTATGCCTTCTGTTAAGTTGTTGTTCATCTCCATGTCGATTGTCGATGTGCGATTCAATCCTCACACCTCTTCTTGCGCCAACCAAACGAGCTGTTCCACCACCAGGCAGGGTGAGAACCGTTTCTCGTTATGATCTTGCATTTTCCAGAGCTTCGTCAGTTAACAGAAATGGGCTGAGTTTTTGTCACATTTTTTCTGAATGCATCGTCTGGGATCTGGTGAAGGCTTTGCAAAGTTGAGCAGAAGCAAGACCGTGGCCACTTCTAGGAGAATCAGTGCCTTGCAGGAAAACCTTACCTATCACGGCTAAACTCATTTTCTTGTTAATCAACATTGGTGCGGTCAACTATATTACACTGAAAGCAGTGGTGAGCGGTCTACGTATTCGGCCCATCAATAGACGAGGAAAAGCCATTAGCTGTCGCCTGCTTGTCGTCTGTGAAAATGATTATCCAAGTTCGATGTTTTACCTGCGGAAAGGTAATCGAATGCCCAAATTTTCTCTGCAAATCGTTTTTTGCGTGTATGTTTTCAGCTGGTTATGTTTTCAGAGATTTAAGCACGTCTTCTTATATATGTGCTTGGCATTCTTCTTTAAGTTTGGATTTTTGGGTTTATCGGTGTGCGCAAGTGATTGGGAATAAATGGGATACGCACCTCGACCTTCTGCAGAC
Source organism: Pinus albicaulis (assembly GCA_034641835.2). NCBI lineage: Eukaryota > Viridiplantae > Streptophyta > Pinopsida > Pinales > Pinaceae > Pinus > Pinus albicaulis. The sequence goes on from CM076580.1 coordinate 272,240,702, forward strand.
CGACTACACTGAAGGGTACTTGTTATTCTTATTTTGGACTTTCTGATTTGATTTCTCATGTTCGATCTTTCATGTTTTTCTTATTTTACTCTCTGATTTGGTTTAGTAGAAAAAATCAAGCGAATATTTAAAATTTAGATGTGAGGCATTTGATAAAGGGCACAGCGTGCTAACACCTCACATGATTTTTACTGAAATGCGGCCGTGGGCCATTAAAATATATGAAAATCTAAACCCGACCCTGGAGTAATCCTTTATGCCAGAGCCACCTTAAGGAGACAGCGAGGGTTTTTTCCAAACCCTAATGTTGTACTATGTTGAAGACGCGCATCTTCCATGATGTTACAATTGAAAAATCGCTGAGTGGTTTTAGTACTCCGAAGGGATACTCAAGTCGGCATCACTGTTAAACTGAGTTAACTAGGTTTCGAGTATGAAACTTTGTAGGCAAGTTAAACTTGCCAGCAGCGACCTAGACATGCAAGTACTTGTGGGTTATTTTCTTCCCAGCGAGTTCTACTCCAGGGCAAATGGAAAAGCTCGCTCACATCAAATATAAATGGCAAAAGGGAAAACACAACCCTCGGCGAGCTAATTATCCACATTATTTCACATATTATTGATTGATTGATTGTGTTTTTGAAGTCTTGAAAACGATCTGGCCTAGAGGATGTTTTTAATAGATTCAAAGTGGATATTCTTTGCATTTACCGCTGCTGAAATGTTTTGAAGCATTTGTCCTCAGATTTAATATTCTATAGAAACATGGTTCTACCCTTTGTTATATTTTAAGAAATGAATGGTTACTATTCTATAGAAACATGGTTCTGCCCTTTGTTATGTTTTAAGAAATGAATGGTCTAATGCTGTGTGGTTTTGCAGGCTGTACGTTCTGTTCAGTGTTTCTAATGTTTGCTATTATGATCTCAAGCTCATGCTTAGTATTTTTCAACCATTACTAGATTGAAATGCATGTTGTGTTTTGGAAGTTGCACACTGTAAACACAGTCATTTAAAACAGTTTTTAAGAAAGCTGATCGCTTTGTCAGTGGTTGGCCTGTACAATTCATTTGGGATGTTCCCTTTTCTATTAGTCCAAACTTTTCAAAGAAGCTGAAAACAAGTTTCTAAATACTCTCTCATTTAACCTTAATTTGTGATTTTATAGTGTTGAAGTATCACTAGAAAAAGGCAAGTTGTGATTCAGTCTCATTGGTGGAAATAATATCGTATTAGAAGGTGAAAATCAGAGCATACTTAAAACACAGTAACATATATGTGTTCTTAGATTTATTTCCAGCATATAATATGCTTAATATCATACAGTGGAGTAGTTCTACTCCAGAAATTTTCAATCACTATAGTTTCTAGGGTGAGAAAGTCCTATAGGGTGCTTAGAACTATAGGGAAATCATTTTATACGCTTATGTTATTTGAATTTCACTGCCTTTTACATTAGGCCCCGCCATTGTTTCTTTTTAGTATTTTGTAATTACAGCAAGGATTCCATTTTTCATTACATAAAATAGTTTCATCATTATTACACAAATATAACTCTAAACAATGCTCTTATTTCTTCATTGGTGTTTTATTCTATTGCCTAGGGACGCTCTTGATGCATTGGGGTTGGTGTACCTTGCAGGAAACTTGAGTTCACTATAAAATTACATGGATAATGGTCTTCTATCTAGTGTGATGATGTACACAGCTTCCTGAATTATATTCATATTATTCCAAGAGCATCTTTTTGGTTGAGGATTTCTGTGTGTTTTCATTCAGATGCTTTTCTTGAACAGGATGTCTGCATGACTGCAACATTTGAAATGATTTGTAAGCAATTTTTTCTACCATATAATCATATAAATAATGACAGTATACACACTCTGATGTTGTGCAGTTGTTTGAATAATCAATACGAGTTTTAATGTTTTTGTTAGTCACAGTTATTATGCTTAACAAAGGCTGACTTCTTGTTGGATGCTCCAGAAATATGTTCAGTCTGGCCTATTGCAATTGTAGCAGGTGAAGAAACTAGACTTGTTCTCAAAGGCCACAATTTGACGACAACTGGCACAAAGTAAGTTTGTGTGTAAATTGTTTACCAAACAGATCTATTCCAAAGTTGATTAACAGGAGTAGATTTGTTTGATTGATTTTTTTTTTTCAAAAATTCTTTGTATATTAAATAAGAATGGAAAATTGAATAAATAATAAATATTCAGGTTTGAGTCAAATCTTATATTCCTAGGAATATTGTATGCAGAATTCTATGTGCTTACAGGGGAAAGTACATCTCACAGAATGTTCACAATGATTATCAAGCAGGCTATAGTACTTTCCTCTCAAATGGCACTACCATTGAACACAAATTCCCAGGGGGGGCGACTAATGTCTTCGGTCGTATTTTCATGGAGATGGGTTTTTAATAATAATTTCCATGTGCTTCTCCTGATATTTGAAATCCATTTATTTTTATTTAATTTGTTTCCTTCTGGTTCTTACCCTGATACAACCCTGGATTGAAATAATATGCAGGTTGAGCGAGGTTTCAAAGGCAACAACTTTCCAGTTATTGTAGCAGATAGCGCAATATGTAGAGAGCTACGTACCCTAGAAGATGACTTTGAAGGATTTCGTGAGGGAAAAGTAACAAAACGGCATTCAAAACGAGATGATGTCATATTTGGTATCCAAGAAGACATCGTCACTATTCTAAATGAATTGGGATGGCTTTTCCAAAGAAATTCTTACTTTAAGGATGGGCCTTTTTCTCTAAAAGATTCACCTGCCCGTTTCAAGTTTATTTTGATTTTTGCTATGGAGAGGGATTGGAATTCTCTACTACAGAAGGTTCTGAATATAATTTTTAGAATGTATGGTGAAGAAGAAGAATCAGTTGCAGAGGCATTCAAAATCTTGTCAGAAATTAATTTGCTGCACAGGGCAGTGAAGAGAAATTGCAGACAAGTTGTGGATATGCTTCTGTGCTATATACCAGCATCAAGTACTTATAGAAACATTGCATTCAGACCAAATGTGATTGGCCCAGGGGGTCTTACACCCCTACATTTAGCTGCAAGTATGAAAAACACAGATGACATAAATGATGCTTTGACCAATGATCCACAAAAGGTGAGAATATAGAATACATGCTTTTTGATTGGCTAAGCAAGTATGGCCTTTACACGATAATTGCCTCAAGTTTTTACATAATTCTTGTCCTTTTTCAGATTGGATTGCAAGCTTGGACCACAGCCTTGGATGCAAACCAACAGACCCCACAAGGCCATGCCTTGATGAGAAATAATTACACATATAACAGACTGGTAGAGCAAAAATTGGAAGATCAGAGAAGGGCTCAGGTATCAATTACAATCTCAAAAGAACCAACTTTGAATAGGACTGCAATGCAAGGTGTTGACGGAACAATAGGTTTTAATATAGATTTGTCTCAGGTCATATTGCAGAAGCTTCCCTCAAGTTGTTCCAAATGCATGAAACTCCTCTCCAACAGGATATCAAGGCTGGGCGGCTATCATGATTTAATGTATCACCCATTTGTTCATTCCTTGCTTGGCATTGCAACAATCTGTGTTTGTGTATGCTTGTTGTTCAAGACACTCCCCACAATTGGTTCAGTTACGATGTTCATGTGGGAAAAAATTAAATATGGTAGCGAGTGAAGTTGTTTGATTATATATAGATATGTATCTTTGGGGGTCTTGCCTCATCCCTTAGGAAAGTCGGTTCCACTAGGGAATGGTTTGTTATTCCAACTGACTAGATGATAATGTTCATAAGTGTTACTGGTACTTCTGACCTGCCAAGAAATGTTTCTATATCCCTATGCATATTTGAATGAATTGTAATGTTTAGTTTATAATGGAGGGAAACTTTCTTCACGGTGGATGACGGAACCACTATACTGCAAGGATATTTTGAACGTTATGTCATCTGAGGGATATTGCTGTGAAAATTCCTGTTGGGAACAAGGGCTGGGATTTTGAAACTTTTTCCGTACTTGTGGCAGAGCTCTCAGTGCGAGGATTTTGTCACAAGGATGTCAAATGAAAAGCAAGTCTTGCAAATGAATGGGTCATATAATAAAGGTGCCCCCTGATTATTTAGTTCTACAGAAGTACTCATTCCTCAAGAGGGTTAGACTATTAGGAAGCTACTTTCAGAATGAACACCTCGTTGGAAATCTTGCGAGGCATCTCATTTTTATTTGTATAAGTTCAAACATCTTAGTTTATAATTGAGGAGGTTCACAATTAATCAAAATATATACAAAAATTATGGGAAGTTCTTTTATAACTCTTGTGAATATCCCTTATTCTCAAATGATTCAATTGACTGATACATTGTGACATTGATTGTAGTCTCCCATGTCTAGAGGAAAGGAAAATTACAAGCACCAGACAGACTTGGCATAAATGCAAGTGGAACCTTGATGTTTCACATGGTTTTAGGAAGGCCATTGGAAATTTGATATGACAGAGTTTTTTTGCCTGGAACCTTACAAGGTATCAAGATTCCACTTGCATTTATAGCAAGCACCAGACAGACTTGGCATAAATGCAAGTGGAACCTTGACTCAGATTCCTGAGATTCATCTTGTTGCAATTATTAAACTGCATTATTTTGTACGGTTTCATTTTTGAACTGCTGCATTGCCACAGAATCCTGAGATTGATCTTCTTGTAATCTGAGCTTCCCGGAACACTATTTTGCATGTTTTTATTTTCATTTTTTTTGGGATTGATTGTAAATGAGATTATATTGAGAAAAATTAGTGACAATGTTGATTTGAAAATAGTTTAAAGACTTGTGCCATTTTTCAGTTTTTTCCATGATTTATTTTGATTTTTGAAAATGATTGACCTTGTTACTTTTTAAAATGCAAAATATATAACATATATATCTACAAATGTCTTTCTCATACAACCTTTCCAAACTAATAAAACCTATCGGCCTCTCTTTGCACCTTTTGGGGCAACTTCTAGTTTTACAAGTATATAAGGATTTGATGGCAAAAACTCTTTTGCTAGAGAAAGATGATAGTTTGTTAATCAAGGTGACACTTCAGAAACCATTTCCAATAACAACATGGTGTATTTCTTTTTTTAAATCTTTCAATAGAGAAGAAAACGACTCTATTAATTTTCAATTTATAATAATATATGTTTTATTCCCTTCATTATTTGAAAAAAAAATGTTTTATCTAATGATAACTAGGCTGATAGGCCTTCTCTTATGAAAGAGATGCAGTTTTTGAGCATTTTTTGATCATCAACACTTTTAATCTCTGACTGACACGTGTTCCCCTGACACCTGTTTCTGGTTTCCGATCTGTTGGCAAAAACAAGTTATTGTTATCCAGCTGCCTCCACTCTTCGTTCCGACATACTCGCTTTGGCGCACTCAAATCACGACTGTACTCAAAATTTCCCATCCCGAATTCATTGTTGTTTTCTCCGGTTTGAGCTGCATCACGGATCTGAGTTTGTTAAAATCAACTGTCAAGATTTCACCTTCGAATCATAATATGCTCGGGTTTTTGGGGTTTATGCTCTTCATTCCGTCTCTGCCATTCTCCGCCCATTGTCTCGTCTCGAACATCTAACGATCAAGTCAGGTAAAAACGCCTTTCTTCTACCTTGATTTCATGTAGATTTGTCAATACCCAACGTTGCAAAGCTCTTTCTGCTACAATTTCATGGATATTTTAGGGTCAATCAAATTGCTTCGGTTTGGATATTTTAGGTTCAATCAAATTGCTTCAGTTATGAGTCTTGGAGATTTTTCAACGGTGATACGTTTTCTTATTCTTCTTTTCTATTGCCGTTAGTTAAATATTTTCTTAGGCTTTTCTGTCGTTTAAAACATTTTAATGCATGTTTTGTAAACAGGTTGTGGAATCTTATGTAAAGGCCCTCTTCCCATATGTAAGTAAACAGTGTGGTCAATTAACAGTGCGTTATGTGGCTAATGGAAAACTGATCGATGGTTTATGACTTCCATTTCATTTATATTGAGACTTCTAGCTTCTGCGTTATCTGTGGAAGTTCAGTTCAGCCATTTTCCCAACTGCTTCATAAAATTAACATTTTCTTTGGCATTTGGGCTAAACACTGAACTAACATTTTCAGAGATGGTCAGAAGAAGCACTGCAAATATGGCATCTATAAACTGGCTATTCGAGATGGTCAGAAGAGGCACTACAAATACGACATCTATAAACTGTGTTGTGAGCTTCAGATTGCACTGGTTCAGGGTTTTTGAAAAATAGCACACAAAACAGCCCAAGCTGTGGATGACTTCAACAAAAGAATGGCGGATTTTGTGCAAGAGAGGAAGAAGTATCCAAACATTGTAGAAATAGTGGGGATGGGCGGGTCCAGAAAAACAACACTGGCCAGGAACTTGTTCAACATCCGCCACTCTGCATTTCATGTCTCATGTTTTTTGTTTGATGTGTGCAAAGCATTTGCTAACAATAACTTACCAGCTCTCCAAAGAAAACTATTAAAAGAGCTATTGCATGTTAGTTACGACATTGACAGCGTTAGTCAAGGAAACGAGTTTCTCAGATTTGGTTTTGCAGCAGCTGAGACTCATCGCTTTCTTATAATTCTTGATGACATTGATCATAATGAGCAAGTAGACGCCCTTGTAGCAAAAAATGTTCTGAGATCTGATAGTTATGGGTGAGTGTTTGTTTACATTTAGGTAGTTCTAATTTAATGAGTTTTTCTCTTTGGGTGTGCCAATGTACTGCTTTTTATGCATTTTCTTCATTTTGCTAAATCTAAAAGGCTTGCATTTATTTTTTTCTACTTGCGACGTGCAGAAGTCTCAACATTTCTCCATGCCTGTGAGGGAGAAGTGGTGACTAGGCTTACCAATGATAAAGTTCCATACTTCAATACTCCCATATATTCGCAGAATAAAACCCAGATAGGCAAAGTTCAAGAAATCTTTGGTCCTATTAATGAAGCTGTAAGTTGAATTCTTCTGGGTTTCTTCTTGCTTATTAGATTACTTGTACCTTTTGATTTTCATCATTTGGTTTGCTAGTAGGCGTTTTTTTGTTGGGTTCTCAACAAGTATTCTATGTATTTGCCTGCATTTTGGTGTGCCTACAGTATTTTTCTGTAAATATGATGGTGGGAATAATTGCTACCTCATATACTACTGGAGACAAGTTTTATGTTGATCCTGCAAAGTTGCTGCCTTTGCAGAGATTTCTTCCTCAACCCAAGTAAGTCAATTTCCTTTTTAAATAAATGTGATGTTGAGGCTTGTTTATATGTTTATCATAATGTAGTACTGTTTTAGGATCAAATTAGAATGTTTGTACTTGGGAAGGCAATGCATCTTATTCCTTGGAAGTGTTTAAAAAACATGTGACGAGGGTTGTTAAACGGTTAAGCTGTTAAATCAACATTTTCAGTACAGAGATCCCGTGTTCAAATGGTTATGGTGTGTTGTCAGATTAATATGGACAACATTAGCTGCTACATTTGGGACTGTGTGGAAGCCCAGTGATCTTGATGGCCCATGAATATGGTGTATCTCAATAGATGAAGCTGAGGCTGGTGAATTTGACAATCAATACTGTCACCCAATCAGTACTGGATAACTATCCAGATAGGATTTGTATGTATAGCCCACTTCCTTAACTGACCATTTAGTGACCCTAAAAAAAAATTAAAGAGAAAGAAGGAAAACATGAACCAAGGGGCTCCACACTGCAAAGAGTGGACTTCTTTTGGCTTAGGTGGTAAGTCTGCGGGGTAATTATTCTGCCAACAATGGCCAGCACTTGCATCTTCATCCCTTTGGAAATCCTGCCATATGATTTGCATTAGAGTGAGCGATACTACAGGTGAAATTTAACCTCTGTGAAGGGCCTAATACTCTCCCTCTTAACCATTGGATCGTTTTAATGTATTACTGCTATATTCCCCTACATCCTGTATTGATGTACTTGTATTTTGAATTTTGGAAAGTTTCTTTTGACTCTTTAAGTTTTGGGTATCCAACACCTATCAAGAGGTGGGAATCATACACACATTACGTGGCTTTATCTTAACATTTTTGGTGTGTGACCACTTTATTTGGCTTAATGGCTAACATGGCTCAACTGCTCTTTTGCAGGAGCGTGCTGACCACTTTTTTGAGGAATCAAACTTTAATGGGGGCTATAAATTCCTATAACACTACTTCATTTTCAAAAATTCAGTTGTTCCCTTTTTAAGATGTCTATAATGGTTCCTATATTTTATTCTAGCTGAATTTATTGGCTATTAGTCCAGGATGTGATATTTAATCTTTTTGTTTTTGTTCTGTTAAGACAGGGGCCAGTCGAATGGTGGTAGGGGTGGTGGCCGTGGTGGTGGACGTGGAGGTATACGTTGTTTTTTTACCTGTTTTTTTAAATTTTATTCATCTAATATTGGTGATGGAAAAATAATACCTAAAATATAGAGCAGAATCTTATGAGGGCATGCTTATACTTGTATTGAATCAATTTTGTTATGCCAGAATGACCTATTTTCTGATTTTCTTCCATTCAACTTGTTCGTATTTTTTGAGACCAGGAAGAGGTGGCCCACGTGCTGGCGGTCGTGGTGGTGGGTTTCGTGGGAGAGGTGGACCGGGTGGAGGAAGAGGTGGTCCACGAGGTGCTGGCCGAGGTGGTGGTGGTGGGTTTAGGGGCAGAGGAAGATATTGATGACCATACGTTGGTTATTAATTATATGGCCTACTCTGATAGCCAATTTCTTCCAGTGGCAGTTGTTGAAAATTTGAATGTTGTTGTAGTGAATTTCATCATCCATTCTAAAGTGACCTAATGAAGGAAGATGGTGGTCAATGAGTTGTTTTCTATATACCAATCCCACTTGTTGCAAATTGATTCAAGGTGAATTGCAACTAAAGCCATAATTTTATTTTACAGTTTTGGTAGTTGTATTCATATTTTCAATTAGTGACAAGTTTTAATGATCAATCAAAATTATATTTCCAGCATGTTCACTGTGGTGGTTAAAAAATGTTGCTATTTTTCATGGTGCTCCAAGATGTTAGTTTATAGGATAATATTTCATCAACATATTATTTAATGATTTTCGTTGGCCTATTATTAAATTGATTTTCAAGAATAGGACAAGTGTTTTAAAGTTTACATGGCTGCGCTAGTGTATTTTCGATTTAATAGCTTCATGAAACTTGATTATGAATAGTGAATTTTAAAGTTTATATGGCTGTGCAATATAAAATTGCAGCAGCAAGTCCCTTTTTAAGTCCCTTTTCTGCTGCTTTTTAATTTTTCAGAGATATTGTATGATGGAAAACCTTTTTTTAACAACTAACAGTGATCAGAAATCTTAGATCAGTTTTGGATCTCAGACTGTATTGGTTAGTTCCAATCACAGATATTTCTCAAACTACAAAGATTGGTTATTTTTCCACATTTTTCAAATTTTCTTTCAAATGGTCATTTCTTTTAATTGACTAAATAAAAAAACTAAATTAAATTCTACCTCTCCTTTCAGGCTTTTTGTTTCCTTCTTCCATAATTCATTATCACAATGGAATTGCTGAACTTTAATTGTGAAGATTGCTACACAACTCATCGAATAAGTCTCTTAGTGCATAACTGAGAATTGAATAGAATTAGTAGATTGAGGTAGAGCTACGTTACTTACAAATTTCTTGCTTTGTTTATAAACTCAATACTCGGCTTCGCCCGTGAGAGATTTTGGGTTGCCCTCTTGATATTTATTTTGTATGGTTTAGATTTATTGCCCATCATCTTTGTGCAAAATTCTACAAAATATCCTTCATCTCAAAAACTACAATTACTTCAAATTAATAATTCACAAACAATACTCCTATCGGCCTTTCCTTGCACCTTCTAGGGCAACTGCTAGTTTACTATGTTTTCAATAGTAAGGTATTTAGTTTTTTCATAACATATTTCAATTAGTATCGAAGAATAGGTTGCAAGAAGGGATTTTGCAAAAACCATTTTAAGGAAGAATGGTCAATGACAACCTTTTGTTATAGATTGTTTATTTTGTAGGAGAAATTCATAAATATTCTCTGACATCAAGATGAAGACCTTCTTGATGTCACAAGACTTTTGGGAGTAGGTTAAAATTATATTCATTAAACCTAAAAATCAAAATGCCTTAAATGTATGTTTTGACCATGGATTAAAAAAGTCAAGTAAAAGATAATTGTATGAAAGATAATCAAGCTCTATTTAATATCCAATATACGCTAGATAGATAAATTTTTCTTCATATTGCTAGTTTTACAATTTGCATGCCTGAAACACCATACACATTATCTACCAAAGATCAAACAAAGATGATTTGGTAAGGCTTCAAACCTTGAGAATATAATTTGAAAGTTAAAGATGAAATAAGCTAAGTATATTCGATATTTTATTGCTAGAACCAAAATATTATGAATGGATTGAAATATTAAGGGAAATCATCATATTATGAATGGATTGAAATAGGAAGGGAAATCATCATAGTACACATAATTGTGGAGAATATATCGATATTTTTTCTTCCACAGTATTATTTAATGACCATAATCACTAAAGAAAGTATACATTTGTCGGAGCAAGGTAATGTTGATCTCTCACTATGTGTTAGGGGGCAATGAAAACTAACAAAAATAACAATTTATTAAGTTGGAGGGATGATTCGAGGTATTTCCACAATCAATTTGAATAAGGTGTACGAATATGAAATGTAGGAAAATGTATTAGTTTTCTTAATATATAATTCTATTTATAGAAATGTGAATAACTATGTGAATTTTGAGTTTTCCTAACAATGGTTTGTTATTTTTCATGCGAAACATAATGCATATGTTTTTGTTAGTGCTAATTTTGAGTACCTAAAAAATGGATTTTCACAAAAAAAAATTGTAGAATTGTAGAGAATATATTGTTCTTGTGCATAACTATTTTTATAAAATTTATATTATATATTATATATATATTTTTAAGTTATGAAAGTCATTATGGGTGGAAACACGAAGATGGGTTACACTTTTGTGAGAAAAGTGCCCGAAAATTTCATTCTCCCAAAATTTCGGCCGAAATTTTAGAATTAATTTGGCCGAACTTTTAGAGTTAATTTGGCCGAAATTTTTTCATCATTTTCCGAACTTGTTCAGTCGTCTATGTTGACGACTTCAGCAACTAGATTTTTTGTTGGAGATAGAAAATCGACGTCAAAAGTTCAGCTGAACTTTTGTTTATAAATATAGCAGCACATAGGTCGTGGGAAGATTTACTGCATTTTCAGTTGAACAGTATTGTTAGTTGATCGTTGGAGAGACGTTGGAGAGCGGGTAAGAGGTTTTTTCACATTTCAATTTGTGTTTTTTAGGTAATTTTTGTTTTTTGGATAATAATTTTGTTGTTTTTTGTCTTTTTGGAGGCTTTCTCTGCGTCCTCAGTAGCCTCAACGTCCTTCTCTTGCTCGACATCTATGGTGACCTCTGCGTCCTCAGCGGCCTCTACGTCCTTGGCATCCTCTACGTCCTTGTCTTCCTCGACTTCTTTTCTCTTTTATTTCCAGGTAAGTGTTCTTTGTTTTAATCTATAGTTTTTAATCACCATTTTTATAGATAAAAATAAAAGAGTTTGCAGTTTTTAAGATTATTGTTTTATAGAGAAAATTAAAATAATTCACAGTTTTTAAGATCACATTTTTTATAGATGAAAATAAAATAATTTACAGTTTTTATAGAGAAAAATAAAAGAATTTATGGTTTTTAAGATCACATTTTTTATAGAGAAAAATAAAAGAATTTACATTTTTTAATCATAGTTTAAAGACTGGGTGAGAGATCGAGAAAGGACCCTGATAATTACTAAAAAAACTAGGCTTCAAAATATGTAATACTAAAATGCATTAGACATATTTGATTACTATTGTGTTTTAACCCTTTGATATCACTTATTTTATGAAGTAAACCCAGACATAATAGCTTGAACACGTTTAGTAATATGGGTTGTAAATGCTATACTAAAATGCACTGGACAGATCAATTTACTACTGTGTTTTAACCCTTTGATATCATTTAGCTTATGCAGTAAACCCAAATAAGCTTAAACCCGTGTAAGCTCCATAATAGATTGAACATGTTTAGTAATATGGGTTGTAAATGCTATAATTAAACTTCTATTACTAAACCAGTATTAGTAATATGGGTTGTACTGGTTAGACTCCTTATACCAGGTAATCTATTCTAACCTTTTGAATATGGTACTATGTCAACTTATATGGTAATCATACTATAACCAACAACATGTCGAAGCTTAAACCAAATTCGGATAACATAGTCATATGTGGTATGAGTCAAATAAATGGCATTTGTATTACTAGTATATAATGGTACATTCCCCTTTATTCCATATTCATTCTATACGGTTAATCGCATCCCACTAGTGAACAAACTTTGCATATTTTAGATATATAGTCATCAAATATCTGTTAATCACATCGCATTAGTGAAATTTTTTTGTATATTGTATAGATAGTCATCACATCTCTGTATCATAGTTAACCTCATCTTTGACTTTAATAGAGCTATCCTTATGTTCAATCTCACTAATTATGGAAACAAGATAGGATCTAAGTAACAACTAGGTAGAATGATAAGAGTTGCGACCCAATGATACAAATTATGTAACCACTAGTATTGCACTCTTGTTATTAGAATCATAACTATTACTATGATATAAAGTATCCTGTTAATTAGAGATATTTAATGTTATCTGTGCATCCCATATTAGAGTGGTTTCCATTACGTCTGTATAATTAAAGTAGTATAGACTCTAATAATTACCATTGCTTCCTTGCCCAAAATATATTGTTAACTAGAGATATTTAGCGTTACTTGTACATCCCATATTAGGGTTGTTTCCATTATGTCTGTATAATTAAGGCTATTATAGACTCTAATAATTACCATTTTTTCCTTGTCCTCCCTTCGCTCAAGCAAGCGGGATACCTTATTATGATAGTGTTGTAATGGGATTAGATTTACCTATACAACAAGCATAGTGAAGCTTAGCTCGTGTAGTAAAGCTTAGCTCATCTTTATTACTCTGCAAATAAATGTATTTAAATTGGGAGGTAACTCATGTAAGATGTTGAAGAGTATCATGGATACACAAAATTGTGGTGGCATTCTACATTAATAATGTTCCAGATATTATTACATCAAACTATATCTGAATATAAGAAAATTATATTTGACAAAATCAATTGGTCGAGGGAATATTTCAACCACATTCCATTTTAGGAGGCTAATTAGTTGGAGAGAGTCTCTCAACCAACTAGGCCTCAACTATCTCCAAATTAATAGGAACAACCTCGAAAAAATTCCTCTGTTGAGACTAGAACTTAAGTCCCTCAACCAACTAGGCCTCAATAATATCCTAATTAATAGTAACAAACTCAAAAAAATTCCTCAGTTGATGCTAGAGCTCTACTAAAGTTTTTCCATCTTAAAATAAAAATCCAAAAAGTTGATAGCAAGATATGTTTCAGTTTTCCATTTTGTTTGCATTTGTTTTTGTGAATCACTTATATTGTTGATTTTGTCTTGGTTTTAAAAAACAACAATGTTTGAGATATTTTATGACTCTTTATTTCCTTTTTTTTTTTTTTTTAAGGAATATATTTGGTCCATATTTTTATTTTTAATATTAAGCCTCTCAGGCCTTTTGTAAACCTTGGGAACTTGAGTTCTTTGTTGTTCTTATTTTAATTTCTATAATTTAAGATCTTGGACACCTGCAATATTCCAATGATTTAGGATGAATACCTGTTAGCTACCATTCAAAAACTTCAACATTTTTTCTATATTTACTTCAAGGTATCCCTAATCTTCTTGGTTTTCATGGACCACTATTTTTTTTGGATAGAAAGCATGAGAATATGATCTAAAACGAAGATGATTTTAAACCACATAAGCACTCTACGTACAAAGATGGGTTTAACACACAAGCACTCTACATATATTCATTTGAAATGCGTTTCAATACTCAATATTCTAATCCAAAACTTTTCAATTAGCTTCCTCAGCATTGCAACCACAATATTCAAAAATATTGTGGGGTTGGAATTTTTGCAGATCTATGGAAATTTTGTACTTCAAGATATCTCTCATCTTCTTGGTTTTCATGCCACTATTTTGTTTGGATAGAAAGCATCAGAATATGGTAATGGTTTTACTACAAAATCACTCCACATATTCATTTGAAATCTATGTTTATCCTCAATAATCTAATCCAAAACTACTTTTCAATTACATTGTCATACACCTCCAAAATTGTTTTTTGGTTACACGTCATACACCTCATAGGGGTACATTATCGCCTCACCAACCATAATAACACATCGCAACCATAATAACACATCATGAACTCAATAATAACGGGATCAAATAGATATTCAAGCGCTCAATACAATGGGTCAATACCATGGTAAGAACCCCTGGTTTTATATATTTAGAGTGCAATTAGGCATACGCGACTTGGCACGTACTTTTCCGCGTACATACGCTACTTAGCCTTAACAAACCCGCGTATGCATAGTGACATACCTTATTTATCATTTCTTTGGCACTTCCTGAAATTCCTTTCTTCTGTTACTCCTGAGTTGATCTGTAGATACATCATCTTTACATATTAACACATAGGTTTCTTATAGGCAACTCTTCAAGCCAGTTTCCATCAAGAACAACTTCATCAGTCAGGTTGTCATCAAGGACAACACATTGCATCATATAGCCAATAATCTCATTTCATCAAGTAGCCATCAACTTTATCAAGTAGGTTGCCATCAAGGACAACACTCTCCATCATATTGCCAACAGTCCACGCAATATATATATATATATATATATATATATATATATATATAATTTTAAATGATAAATAGGTAGAATCATATGTATGTATGTACATGTATATATATTTGAATTGATTAGAAATTCTATTTTTTTATGAAGCTTCACTCTTGTCGTGTGAGGGTGGTAGTGGTGGTACACATTCCCCTTGTGGCCAATCAATGGGTGGTCACGCTGGTTCTCAACCAATGGGTGGTGGCCAATAAATGGGTGGTCATGATAGTTCTCAACCATCTCTGGGTGGGCATGATGGTGCTCATCCATCTCTAGGTGGCCATTAATCTCAATCTTATCATCATGATTATTATTTTTTTAAATTATTTAGATTATTTTTTGTATGTTAAAAAATAAATTTGTACATGTGTTCACATTTTTTTTTATTTATACATAATTTTATATATTGATGCAGAGGGTGAAAATGTTTCTCGAAAAAGACGTAGGCCAACTCACGTAATTCAAGAAGAAGGTTGTACACCAACCACAAATTATCCATCTGAAATTCCTGATTATTTAACTTGGGAAACAAACATCCAACAAGACACATCACAAAAGTGTAAAAGTCGTTATTCAAAATTGAGAAAAGATATTGGGAGTTCGAAGCTCCCTGTAAAGAGTTGGGAAATCTTAGAAGTAGTTACACAATCTCTAAACACACTTGTAGATGTTTACAAAAATTTTGGGCCAACCACCGATACCTTTGTAGAAATGATGAGGAAAATAAAGGAAGTAGTAACGAGTCTCAGTACATGGGTTGATATTAAAAACAAGGTTACAAAACAAATGGAAAAATCTTTGTTTAATTTCAAAGAAGGGCTGAAATGAAAGATGTTGAAGGTGCAATATTTCAAGCACCCTAATATAGCCTGCTATTTGTATTATAGGCACCTTGCAGCCTATGGAAACCTAACATGGAATGACGATGTTCTTGTTTATTTTGCTTTCACGTTGGATACCCTTATTTCGATAATGAATTAGGTTGGTCCCCTTTTATGCAAAATTATTTTTGGGAATGAAACCTAATTATAATGACCTTCCTTCTGAATTTTTTGGTCCTGGGAAAGGTCAGTTATGTGACCGTAAGGGCGCTAAGTGTGATACTGAGTTGCCTCACCCTTAGCCACCTTTGGTAAGCCGAACTCCTCGTGTGGAAACTTTGCAGTCAGAGATGGATGCCACTTCTCAAATTAGTCGAGAAGCAACGGATGCCAGCATATACAACATTTATACTGGACTTGGTGGAATTGATATTGGTATGAATTGACAAATAGCACGAGATAATGCACGTGCTAATTTTTTATATAATATAGATGAGGAGATAACAACATGAATATTGAAGAGCTTAGAACATATGCAAAGCATTGTCGCAATGGTTGGCAGGACTTAATTCTTCATGAGGAAGAGGGCATCTGATCAGATTGGGATCAGGGCCTAAGGATTGCTCAAAATTCAAGTTACATGATTGGGTTCGAAATGGTAAATAGTTTCAAAACCGGATCGAATCCGAATTGGTGGCTATCATGGAATCTTGAACTCTACATATAGAATTAGGTATTGCACAGCCGTGGAAATGTTGCAAGTGGAACGAACAGTAAATTCAAATTGCAGAACGAATAAAATGAAGCGACATCAAGGATGAATGGACGAGCAATATAAATCGCATCGAAGATTTTTATGTTTACCATTCATTCATCGCAAGTTAAGATATATATCTTGCGATGCGATTTAGATGGGACACGTGTCATGTGGAGTGACTGTGCACATATCGCACATCGACGAAGTTCAAGTTTATGGTTAATTCTTCATAGGTTATGTTATTTATGCTACGTTGTGAAGTGAGAAGGCAGATAGATAACAAGGATCATTGGATCAAGGAACAAACAAATGGCAGAGATTGCAGCATCCCGATTTCACAAATCACAATATTTAGAAGTTGATAGTTTGCAAGAAATGTTAAATTGGTTTTGATGCGATAAATTTGAAATAGGTGATGCAATGAGGGGAGCCACGTTTCGGCATTGCGCATGAGCACACATCGCAATTATCAGTACCAAGTTAAACTTGCAGAAAAGTGATTTGTGATGTACTGTGATTGGTTACGTGTTGTGGGACCCAAGAACCCTGTTCCGCATGAATGTAAGTTTTTTAAGGCTATGTGCGATCTGTTTTAAATGTAAGCGTTGTTTGATCGTGAATGTATGTATGTTTAATAAACTCCGCAATTGTATTTCGTTGTTTCCGCTAACACATAAGCAACTTAAAATTTGGGGGTGCACATATGGAAACCACCCTAGCCATAAATTTTAATGCACGGATTTATTAGCGAAGTGGATAAAGGCGCGCCAAATTTGGTGGTCAGCCCTAATCTAACTCCAGTTAACTGGATTTCTCCACATTTAGTGGATTTTTCCTAAGATATATTGGGAAAAATAACCAGATAATAGATATGAGAATCAGATGCACTGTCAGAAATAAAAATAACCAGAATAACCAAATCAACCATGAGAATCACCATACGTTGCTTCCCCTATGATGATGCATAACTAATCACCAGAATTTATCTCACATCATTCATGCAGTCATTATGATAAATAAGCTTTAGAAGCTGATGACTGCAGTAGGGTCAATATTTCCTACGTTTCTGACCAGTCCTCCTTCTTTTTCCAACTTTGCTTGAACTTTCTAATTGTGTGCTGGAAATTGTCCACTTTCTGAGATCTATTCATCCTGCATTCTTTTTCTACATGTCCATACTTGTTACAAGCATAACATCTTGCGTGTCCAGAAAAGTAAGCATATGGATCATAATGTGTTTTTCTATTATTTCTTCTATTGCAATCAGCTGCTTTATGACCATACTTGTTGCATGAAGAACAATATCCCCTGAAGACACCTAAGTACCTTTCTGTGTATAATATGTTTGTTTGTGACTGATACAATCTGCTTCTGCAATTTGCTGCAACATACCCATAATTATGACATTTAAATCATTCAACATTATCGATCAAAGGAGGGAATGATTTCTTTCCAAAGTTCTTGATTTTCGGTTGACTTTTTGTTTCTTCCAACACTTCAGGTTTTGCATTGATACCCTTTGAATCTTTAGCACTTCCTTGTGAGCTAGATTCTCCTTTAACAGTTTCATGAAAACCAAGTCCAAATTTAACACAGGGAGACCTTTGACTACTAAGAATATTGTCCAGAATCTTATTACTATCTTGAAACCTCAAGAGTTTATCTTTTTCGTCTAATTTACCTTTCAAAATATTTACCTCAACCTCCAATCTTTGGCATTGCTTCTTCATACTTTCTTCGACCTTTCTTCCTTCTTCTACTTGATCATTCAATTTTAAAATCTCTTCCTTCAACCCATTTTCTTGTGCTTCAAAAGTTTGTAAAAGTTCTTCACTCTCTTTATATGATGTTGCTTTCAGAGAGATGATTTCTTCTTTAAGTTATTCATTCTTCTTATTTGATGCTTCGAGATCTGCTTTCAGAGAGATGAGTTCTTCATTCTTCTTATTTGATTTTTCCAGATCTTCTTTGAGAGAGATGATTTCTGCTTCAAGTTCTTCATTCTTCTTGTTTGATTTTTCCAGATCTTCTTTTAGATCGATGATTTATATTTCAAGTCTTTTATTTTGATTGGTCGTATAATTGTACAACCTTTGATACTTGTCTATTTGTCCATTCAGTATTTCTATCTGTCCATTCATTTGGGAGAGCATCTCATTGTAGATAACTTCTCTCTCTTTAACTGATCTGTGTTGATATTCAACTTTAATCTTGAGAGCTTCTTCTAGATCCATAACACTACTTTTATTATCTTCACTATTGCATGCACAAGAAGGTGAATCACAAGAACAAAAATCAGTACCTGTTTTATCTTCTTCATTTTCTGCTGCACATGTTTTCTGAGATATCTCCTTTTGAGTGGCCTTCTTCTTTTGCTTCCTTCCCATTGCGACGGATCTCCTTCAAGCGATCAAGCTTCTACAGAAGGACCTGCTCCGATACCAATTGTTGGGAAAAATACTGAGAGGCGGGGGGGGGGGGGGGGGGGGGTGAATTAGTATTTAGTGCTGACTGATAAACATTTAACTTTTTCTTTCTATAAAACCCATACGCTACTTCAGTTCATCCAACTCGCGTATACACGCGGATATACTTAATAAAACTCGCGTATAACCAGAGATCTCATTATGCATGTAATTCTTTACTTGGATCAGTGCATCATTTATTCATTAGATGTTTAGTAAGCAGTAAACATGTGCAGTAATAACAGAACAAACCATCACACATAAGCAACACACATGAACACCAGGATTTAAGGTGGAAACCCAATTCGTGAGAAAACCACCGCTGCCATCGTCTCAGTCTTCAATATTTTATTATAAAGAAAACATCTTACAACCATGTACTGGCGCAGACTCATACCAGTACGCAGGCACCCACTTGCAGAAGGCTACAAACTTCTCTCGTTTACTAGCCTCTCCTGGAAGGGAGCTACGACCCCCTGCTCTCGTTTACTAGCCTCTCCTGGAAGGGAGGTACTACCCCCTGCACTCGTTTACCAGCTACCACTGGAAGGGAGCTACAACCCCATCACTGAAGGCTTCGACCCTCAGCACCACCATGGACCACGTTTCATCAATTTTCATACTGGATCCAACAACTTCCATACAACACAACTTGTAGGCCACTTTTCATCATATTTTCAGACTGGACCCACTCCACACATTTAAGCTCAATCATACATAAAACTGAAACTCATAACTCCATCAATTCATTCATTGAATCAACAACTAACCAACCAACATCTTGATCTTCAATTAACATAAACAACAGTATATTCATCATTCAAACAACCCAGTTCTATATGAATACATCATAGATAGATAGCAGTAAAACAACAGAATAGATCAGACATTTCATACCACATACTTCAGCAAAACCCTAGTTTCCATACGCGCTTTTACTTCACTGAACCTGCGTATATACGCGCTTTCACAGAAACGAACCTGCATATACATCTACACTAATTTCACATTTAATATGCGCTTTTGCTAAAGACAACCCACGTATACACGCGCCTTTGATGAAGCGAACCAGCGTATCGATCCCTAAATTTTCAGGACTTTGTGCAGCTCTTCAGATCAGATGAATAACTCAGATATCACTATTTACTTCCGCAAATATTCACCAGATAACAGATCTAAACATTCCATAAACAGATCTAGACAATACATGATTATTTCAGATCTAGAGATCCCTCTTCATCATTTTCTTCATCCATCATTGCATTCATAGGTGCATTATATGTTCAGATCTAACTGTAACCCATTTCATACAGATATACTTCAGAGTGAAGTATTCATTCAATCCCCAGACTCTTGCACCACTTTGCACTATGATTTTCGTCTCCTTATATAGATTTAGCCTTTGTCAATACCATGAGCCAAAACCACACCACTTCTAATGGTATTCCTGGATGGGATCAAATAGATATTCAAGTGCTCAATACAATGGGTCAATACCATGGTAAGAACCCCTAGTTTTATAAATTTAGAGCGCAATTAGGCATACGCGACTTGGCACGTACTTTTCCGCGTACATACGCTACTTAGCCTTAACAAACCCGCGTATGCATAGTGACATACCTTATTTATCATTTATTTGGCACTTCCTGAAATTCCTTTCTTCTGTTACTCCTGAGTTGATCTGTAGATACATCATCTTTACATATTAACACATAGGTTTCTTATAGGCAAATCTTCAAGCGAGTTCCCATCAAGAACAACTTCATCAGTCAGGTTGTCATCAAGGACAACACATTGCATCATATAGCCAATAATCTCATTTCATCAAGTAGCCATCAACTTTATCAACTAGGTTGCCATCAAGGAAAACACACGCCAACAATCTCCACATCAGATTTACATCAATATCAAACAAGGTTGCCATCAAGGACAACACTCTGCATCATATTGCCAACAGTTCACGCAATATATATATATATATATATACTTTTAAATGATAAATAGGTAGAATCATATGTATGTATGTACATGTATATATATTTGAATTGATTAGAAATTCTATTTTTTTATGAAGCTTCACTCTTGTCGTGTGAGGGTGGTAGTGGTGGTACACATTCCCCTGGTGGCCAATCAATGGGTGGTCACGCTGGTTCTCAACCAATGGGTGGTGGCCAATAAATGGGTGGTCATGATGGTTCTCAACCATCTCTGGGTGGGCATGATGGTGCTCATCCATCTCTAGGTGGCCATCAATCTCAATCTTATCATCGTGAATATTATTTTTTTAAATTATATAGATAATTTTTTGTATGTTAAAAAATAAATTTGTACATGTGTTCACATTTTTTTTTATTTATACATAATTTTATATATTGATGCAGAGGGTGAAAATATTTCTCGAAAAAGACGTAGGTCAACTCGCGTAATTCAAGAAGAAGGTTGTACACCAACCACAAATTATCCATCTGAAATTCCTGATTATTTAACTTGGGAAACAAACATCCAACAAGGCACATTAAAAAAGTGTGAAAGTCGTT
Organism: Pinus albicaulis; assembly: GCA_034641835.2. Lineage (NCBI taxonomy): Eukaryota > Viridiplantae > Streptophyta > Pinopsida > Pinales > Pinaceae > Pinus > Pinus albicaulis. The sequence continues at coordinate 272,262,231 of CM076580.1, forward strand.
ATTCAAAATTGAGAAAAGATATTGGGAGTTCGAAGCTCCCTGTAAAGAGTTGGGAAATCTTAGAAGTAGTTACACAATATCCAAACACACTTGTAGATGTTTACAAAAATTTTGGGCCAACCACCGATACCTTTGTAGAAATGATGAGGAAAATAAAGGAAGTAGTAACGAGTCTCAGTACATGGGTTGATATTAAAAACAAGGTTACAAAACAAATGGAAAAATATTTGTTTAATTTCAAAGAAGGGCTGAAATGAAAGATGTTGAAGGTGAAATATTTCAAGCACCCTAATATAGCCTACTATTTGTATTATAGGCACCTTGCAGCCTATGGAAAACTACCATGGAAAGACGAGGTTCCTGTTTATTTTGCTTTCACGTTGGATACCCTTATTTCGATAATGAATTAGGTTGGTCCCCTTTTATGAAAAATTCTTTTTTGGAATGAAACCTAATTATAATGACCTTCCTTCTGAATTTTTTGGTCCTGGGAAAGGTCAATTATGTGACCGTAAGGGCGCTAAGTGTGATACTGAGTTGCCTCACCCTTAGCCACCTTTGGTAAGCCGAACTCCTCGTGTGGAGAATTTGCAGTCAGAGATGGATGCCACTTCTCAAATTAGTCGAGAAGCAAGGGATGCCAGTATATACAATGTTCAGACTGGACTTGGTGGAATTGATATTGGTATGAATTGACAAATAGCATGAGATAATGCACGTGCTAATTTTTTATATAATATAGATGAGGAGATAACAACATGAATATTGAAGAGCTTAGAACATATGCAAAGCATTGTCGCAATGGTTGGCAGGACTTAATTCTTCATGAGTAAGAGGGCATCTGATTAGATTGGGATCAGGGCCTAAGGATTGATCAAAATTCAAGTTACATGATTGGGTTCGAAATTCAAAACCGGATCGAATCCGAATTGGTGGCTATCATGGAGTCTTGAACTCTGCATATAGAATTAGGTATTGCACAGCCGTGGAAATGTTGCAAGTGGAACGAACAATAAATTCAAATTGCAGAACGAAGGAAATGAAGTGACATCAAGGATGAATGGACGAGCAATATAAATCGCATCAAAGATTGTTATGTTTACCATTCATTCATCGCAAGTTAAGATATATATCTTGCGATGCGATTTAGATGGGACACGTGTCATGTGGAGTGACTGTGCACATATCGCACATCGACGAAGTTCAAGTTTATGGTTAATTCTTCACAGTTTATGTTATTTATGCTACGATGTGAAGTGAGAAGGCGGATAGATAACAAGGATCGTCAGATCAAGGAACAAACAAATGGTAGAGGTTGCAACATCTCGATTTCACAAATCACAATATTTAGAAGTTTATAGTTTGCAAGAAATGTTAAATTAGTTTTGATGCGGTAAATTTGAAATAGGTGATGCGATGAGGGGAGCCACGTTTCAGCATTGCGCATGAGCACACATCGTAATTATCGGTACCAAGTTAAACTTGCGGAAAAGTGATTTGCGATGTACTATGATTGGTTACATGTTGTTGGACCCAAGCACCCTATTCCACATGAATGTAAGTTTTTTAAGGCTATGTGCGATCTTTTTTAATTGTAAGCATTGTTTGATCATGAATGTATGTATGTTTAATAAACTCTGCAATTGTATTCTGTTGTTTCCGCTAACGCATAAACCACTTAAAATTTGGGGGTGCACATATGGAAACCACCCTAGCCATAAATTTTAATGCACAGATTTATTAGCGAAGTGGATAAAGGCACGCCAAATTTGTTGTTCACCCTAATCTAACTCCAATTAACTAGAGTTCTCCACATTTAGTGGATTTTTCCTAAGATATATTGGGAAAAAGTGTAGAAGGCTCAATTTTCGACCATTCTGAGAAAAGGAAGAGTCATTATTGACTAATTCGAGCATTTTGGAGCCATTGGTGAGGTTTTTAGAGCCATTTGAGGACTTCTGACTGTGATTCTTCAGAGAATTTCCAAGGGCCACCAAGAGAATGAGGCCTAGCCAGGGCAACCAGAGGCCATTCTTAGGAAACCAATAGACATTTCTAACTATATTGAACCTTATGAATATAATGATGGGTTTTTCAGAAGCATTTGGATACTTATAGAGCCGAAGAAGCCACAAATAAGTTTCAGGGAGTCAAGTGCCACCAGGTGTTGGAGGCATATAAAGGGGAGCCAATGGTCATTCTGAGTGAATGAACAACCTAATTTTGATTATTAATATGTGATGGAGATATTAGAATAGTTTTTAGGAGCAGAATATGAATTATAGGAGAGTTGGTGCCACAGAGAATCTCAGGGAAGCCCAAGGACACCGACCGATGAGGTCAAGCCCAAGGGAGCCTAGGTCCATTTCAAGAGATTGAGTAGTCAATCCAGGGGTATTTTGGTATTTTAAACGCATTGGTATAGTCAAAAAAACCACTGGAGTTAAGCATCAACTTGTAAAATAAATTTACCATCTTAATACCAAAGAGCCGAGTCCATTAACAGAGGCTCAATGAGACGTAGCCCAAGTGTTGAGGGTGAACTCCTTTATTATTTTTGTTGTTATGTGTTGTCGGTTAATTTTTTTCAATTTATGGTTTTTGTACATTATTTTAATCATATTAAACAAATTTTTAATTGCTCACACATAAAGCCTTAAACTAGTTAAAACACATACACTTGAATCAAGAATTCAATTCCGCACATACATGTACAAGAAAAATCCTTAATTTTTTTTAATTGAGTGGGAGGTGCTTGCATAGCAAAAAATTTCAGCCACCCATATCATATCAGGTTGGTATCAGAGCACTAGGTTGCTTGCTTGATAGAACACAAGGTTTCATGCTTGCTTGTTTGACTTGAAGGGTGTTTAACAATGCAAAGAATTTAGTTGTTTGCAAATTGATTGATGCTTACAAGTTTGAGTTTGCTAGAGGTGAAGGGGAGATACTGATAGCTAAGTCCAGAAGAGGAAAATAAGGAATAAGGTTGAAAGCATCCTCCTTACCCAAAGGACCTCAAGGAAACCCTTGAAGCACAAGAGGGATTGTTTGCAAAAGAGGCTGCTTGAAGAAGAGATACAAGCTACAGAGAAGAGCTTGAATCTACAACCAAATTGTTTTTGAAGCTTTGTGAATTGATGTGAATCTCTTTCATTCATTACAATTGTGATGGAAACTTCATCAAGTTGTGATTCTAAACCATCCTCCTTTGCAAGACTCTTTGATAAAGAGATGTTGCAGGACTTTCACATCATGAAAGATATGGTGAAACAGTTGTAAGAAGATGTAAGGGAGAGCACTAAACTTCAAGAGCATTTGGTTGCTATGAAGAAAGAGAAGCAAGAAATTCTTCAAAAGATGTATGAGATGGAGATTCAGCTCCATGATGCCAAAGAAGCCTAAGCCAAGTATGTGCTTGAAGAAGAGGTAAATAATTCAAGTTTTTCTTCAATTTCCTCTCAAGATAAATTTGTAGGTTCATTTGAAAAACATACTAGAGGAATAGGGTCCAAATTGATGATAAAAATGGGTTATGAAGGTAAGGTATTAGGAAAACATGCACAAGGCATAGTTGAGACAATTATGGTTGAGGAAAGGCCTAAGTATTTGGGTCTTGGCTATGGACAATTTTATGGAGAAAGTTCTAAATCCATGAAGGCACTTGAAATAGTTCCAAGAAGGACTTTTGTTGCAGGTTAAAAACCTCAAACATGCAAAGTTTGTAATCAAGATGAATGCAATTGTTTGAAACCCATGCTGTAGAAAGATGCTTTTAGAAATACATCTTATGGTGAACAAGAGAGTTGTGACAGCTCTAAGGACATGAATAATGTTGTTGGTCTTCAAAAGAGAGCTGGAACCTATTCAAGCTCATCTTCTCAAGAAGGTAAAAAATATGGACATTCAAAGCAGAATTAAAGGTATAATTCTTCCCATAATCATGTTGTTTATGACTATGTTAAACATGAAAAATTTTCATGCATGAATGGGAGAAAGAGTTATTGTTCCTATTGTGGTTTGTGTAACCATGAAGTTTCAAAATACTGGAAGATAATGAAAGAATACAAGAAACATTTCAAGCAAAGGCGACTTGCATAGAAGATGCAAAAGATTTTCACACATTGCCAGAAAAAGGGACATCTCATTGCCCAATGTTGGACACTGCATCCAACCACTCATCCCAAGCACATGAAGCAAGAGGAAAAAAATACTGGTGAGAATGTGACCAGTGATTCCATCATCGATGTGAGTCTAGATGATTCACAAGAAGAAGATGTTCATCAGGAAAAATCGGCATTGAAGTCGGTTGGCAAGAAATGGCTTGATTTCTTGACCAATTAAGGCATGCATTTACTTTGTACATAGATGAAAATTTCAGCCTTATGTATGCCTAAGTTTCTGTTGAAAGTATGACAAGTTGTAGTAGAGGTTCACAACTTGTAGGATGCAAGATTGCATGTGAATGATGTTCAGTTAAAGGCATTTATTTTTGTTGCACAATCTCGACGTGGAGGTGTAAAAGATGGGTATGTTACTCACTTATGTTGCAGCAATATCATTCAGTTTAGCTCTTATAGTCACCCAAATGTTTTGGGATTATGTACTTGTTTGTACTTGAAATGAAGAGTTGAAAGTGTACATATGCATGAGTTTGTATGTGTAAATAGAAAACGGTTCATTGTACATAGGTACATGCACGAGTGTTGTCAATATGTATCATGTTGTATATAGACTTGTTTCGATTGTGTCGCACACATGTTTTTTCGACTTGTGTCGATTTTGTTTCACAATTTTCATATCGTCTTGTGTCAATTGTATTGCACATTTCATGTCGACTTGTTGTTGATGTCGCATGTTGCATGACTTATGTTCTAGTCAAGGGTGTTTGTCGATTGTGAGTCAATAAATGGATACACCAATGTGCAAGAGGATCACCATGTATGTGATGTTACAGGAAGGTGACAATCAGTGCTTTGAAGAAGCAAAAAGAGGTGGTATTTATTTCAATTCTTGAATAATATTTTCTTTTCAATATTGATCGTGTGTTATTGTGACAAGATGTTGCAGGAAGTTTTGGTCCATTCAGTGAATAAGTGGACAAGATGCAAGGTGTTTTGCAGCCATTACAGAACAAGTTGGTGTTTTTTTTGTTGATAAGAGTTCACGCATCTTGCAAGCGTAATTTGGAAAGTGGATTTCCAAGAGAGAGCTTATATGCCATAATTGCAAGAGGAATTTCATTCTCAGTGGGAAGGCTAATAGTTTGACAAGCACATAGAGAGAACAGTGGTACAGTTGAATATGTATTAGTTTACAACAGCCAGAAATGTTGAAGTGGGCCAGCAATAGCCAGAGAGCAGTGGTCAATAGACATAGCCAGTTGCGGTGCAAGGCATGTCAGGGTGATTGCCAAAAAAAGACTTGTCAAGAAAAATCAGTTGATATAACTTAACAGCAAGAGAGTGTTAAAGCTCAAGGCAGATAATCATCAGATTTTGTGGGTCCAAAAGCCCAACAGTGGGAAGGAGTGATCATGTTGGGATCAGGGCCTAAGGATTTCCAAAAATTTAAGTTACAGGATTGGGTTCGAAATGGTAAACAACTTTAGAGCCAGATCGAATCTAAATTGGTGGTTGTCATGGAGTCTTGAACTCTGCATATAGAATTAGGTATTGCACAGCCGTGTAAATGTTGCAAGTGGAATGGATGGTAAGTTCAAATTGTAGAACGAAGTGAACGAATCGACAATGAGGATGGATGGACGAGCATGCATAGCATCGGATATTTTTATGTTTACCATTCATTCATCGCAAGTTAAGATATATATATATATATATATATATATATATATATATATATATATATATATATATATATATATATATATATATATTGCGATGCGATTGAGACGGGACACATGTTGTGTGGAGTGACCGTGCACATATCACACATTAGCGAAGTTCAAGTTTACGGTTAAGTCTTCACAGGTTATGTTATTTATCCTGCGATGTGAATTGAGAAGGCAGAGAGATAACGAGGATCGTCGGATCAAGGAACAAACCAACAGCAGATATTGCAGCACCCGAAAAAATGATTTCAAAAATCACAATATTTATAAGTAAGAGTTCACAAGATATGTTAAATTGGTTGCATTATGGTAAAGTTGAAATATGCAATGTGATGAGGGGAGCCATGCGTCGGCATTTCACACGAGCACACATCGCATAAATAATGGTTTCTGCATTATCGGTACCAAGTTAAACTTATGGAAAAGCGATTTGCAATGCACTATGATTGGTTACGTGTTGTGGGACCCGAGAACCCTGATCCGCATGAATGTAAGTTGTTTAAGGCTATGTGTGATCCATTTTAAATGTAATACTATTTGATCGCGAACTTATGTATGTTTAATAAACTCCGCAATTGTATTCCGCTGTTTCCGCTAACACATAATTCATTTAATGTTTGGGGGTGCACATGTGGAAACCACCCTAACCATAAATTTTAATACATGGCTTTATTGGTGGAGCATATAAGGGTGCGCCAAATTTGGCGGTCAGCCCTAATCTAACTCCAGTTAACTAGAGTTCTGCACATTTAGTGGAGTTTTCCTAGGAGATATTGGGAAAAAGTGTAGAAGGCTCAATTTTCAACCATTCTGAGAAAAGGAAGATCCATTCTTGACTAATTCAAGAATTTTGGAGCCATTGGTGAGGTTTGCAGAGAAAACTGAGGACTTCTGAGTGTGATTTTTCTTCAGAGAAATTCTAAGGGCCACTAGGGCCACCAAGAGCCATCGGGGGAATGAGGCCTAGCCAAGGCAGCTAGAGGCCATTCTTAGGAAAAAAAATAGTCATTTCTGACTATATTGAACCCTATGAATCCAATGATGGAGTTTTCAGAAGCATTTGGAGACTTCTATAGCTAAAGAAGCCACAAAGAAGTTTCAGGGAGCCGAGTGCTACCATGTGTTGGAGGCATATAAAGGGGAGCCAATGGTCATTCTGAGTGAATGAACAACCTAATTTGGATTATTAACATGTGCCGGAGATAGTAGAATAGGTTTCAGAAGCAAAAGAGGACTTCTAGGAGAGTTGGTGACACAAAGAAGCTCAGGGAAGCTCGAGGTCACTGACTGAAGAGGTCAAGCCCAAGGGAGCCTAGGTTCATTTCCAGAGATTAAGCAGTCAATCCAGGGGTATTTTGGAACTCTAAACCCATTGGTACAGTCCAAACAACCATTGGAGTTGAGCATGAACCTGTAAAAGAAATTGACCATCTTAATCCCAAAGAGCCAATTCCATTGACGCACTAGAAAATTTGGCGGAAATTTCGACGGCCAATTCGTCGCTATTCCGACACATAGTCATCGCAAGAGCGACAGTTCGAGGGCAGACAAACCGTGGTTTGTCCTGCCGTCTCAGTTCCGACGAACGTAAAAAGTGTCGCACTATCGACACCTCTTCCGTCGCTTCCGAACAAGCGTCACTCTTCCGACGTCTCACAAACCGTCACGCCTTCCGAACAAGCGTCACTCTTCCGATGCCTAAAAGCCGTCGTAATTCCGACCCAACGTGGTCCGACATTTTGGACGTCGCTCTTCCAACGTCTGTAAGATGTCACAATGCCGACGATATGTGGTCCGATGTTTGGAACGTCGCTCTTCCGAAGTTTGTAATCTGTCGCAATTCTGACGATATGTGGTCCGATGTTTGGAACGTCGCTTTTCCGACGTTTGTAATCTATCGCAATGCCGACAAAATGTGGTCCGACATTTTCATACTGTCTCTCTTCCGACATTTCTAGGTTGTCGCAATTCCGACGTCTACAAGGCGTCGGTAAACCGACGGAGGGTTCAATTTAAAAAAAAAAATTGAAACTTTAAAAGACGAGAAACGTTGTTTTGAATATATTATATGAAGTAAAACAGTCCATGAAAGTGAAATAGCAGTATGTAGAATAGTAAAGCAACAGATAGAGTACCGACGTCCATTATTCCAAATACAAATTAAAGTACCCAAAACCCTGAAACAGAGAAAAACGAATATGTCCAAAATATAAAAAGACCATCAGACCATATCAATAAACCAGCAACATAGACCAGCATCGCTAGTTTTGAAGGCAGAGTGATAAACATTAATCATTTTTTTTTCACAAGAGAAAAAACGTTGTTTTGAATATATTATATGAAGTAAAACAGTCCATGAAGTCATTACATTTTCACATATGAAGATTGGAATCCAAATATCCATCCAGAAAAGTGGAAGTCCCACCCCAGACAGTGATAGAAAAATACCCCATGTCACATACAGGGACTTGATATAAAACCCAGTAACGGTCCACATGGAGATTATCGACAAATCTGAGAAAGCATCCAAATATGCCAGAGGCATCTATAAGAAAGTGAAATAGCAGTATGTAGAATAGTAAAGCAACAGATAGAGTACCGACTTCCATTGTTCCAAATACAAATTAAAGTACCCAAAATCCTTGAACAGAGAAAAACGCTAATCATGTGAGGAGTGTGATATGTCCCAAATATAAAAAGACCATGAGACCATATCAATAAACCATCAACATAGACCAGCATCTCTAGTTTTGAAGGCAGAGTGATAAACATTAATCATTTTTTTCACAAGAGAAAAAACGTTGTTTTGAATATATTATATGAAGTAAAACAGTCCATGAAGTCATTACATTTTCACATCTGAAGATTGGAACCCAAATATCCATCCAGAAAAGTGGAAGTCCCACCCCAGACAGTGATAGAAAAATACCCCATGTCACATACGGGGACTTGATATAAAACCCAGTAACGGTCCACATGGAGATTATCGACAATCTGAGAAAGCATCCAAATATGCCCGAGGCATCTATAAGAAAGTGAAATAGCAGTATGTAGAATAGTAAAGCAACGGATAGAGTACGTACCGACGTCCATTGTTCCAAATACAAATTAAAGTACCCAAAATCCTTGAACAGAGAAAAACGCTAATCATGTGAGGAGTGTGATATGTCCAAAATATAAAAGACCATCAGACCATATCAATAAACCAGCAACATAGACCAGCATCGCTAGTTTTGAAGGCAGAGTGATAAACATTAATCATTTTTTTTTCACAAGAGAAAAAACGTTGTTTTGAATATATTATATGAAGTAAAACAGTCCATGAAGTCATTACATTTTCACATCTGAAGATTGGAACCCAAATATCCATCGAGAAAAGTGGAAGTCCCACCCCAGACAATGATAGAAAAATACCCCATGTCACATACAGCGACTTGATATAAAACCCAGTAACGGTCCACATGGAGATTATCGACAATCTGAGAAAGCATCCAAATATGCCCAAGGCATCTATAAGAAAGTGAAATAGCCGTATGTAGAATAGTAAAGCAACAGATAGAGTACGTACCGACGTCCATTGTTCCAAATACAAATTAAAGTACCCAAAATCCTTGAACAGAGAAAAACGCTAATCATGTGAGAGTGTGATATGTCCAAAATATAAAAAGACCATCAGACCATATCAATAAACCAGCAACATAGACCAGCATCGCTAGTTTTGAAGGCAGAGTGATAAACATTAATCATTTTTTTTTTCACAAGAGAAAAAAAGTTGTTTTGAATATATTATATGAAGTAAAACAGTCCATGAAGTCATTACATTTTCACATCTGAAGATTGGAACCCAAATATCCATCCAGAAAAGTGGAAGTCCCACCCCAGAAAATGATAGAAAAATACCCATGTCACATACAGGGACATGATATAAAACCCAGTAACGGTCCACATGGAGATTATCGACAATCTGAGAAAGCATCCAAATATGCCCGAGGCATCTATAAGAAAGTGAAATAGCAGTATGTAGAATAGTAAAGCAACAGATAGAGTACCGACGTCCATTGTTCCAAATACAAATTAGAGTACCCAAAATCCTGCAACAGAGAAAAACGCTAATCATGTGAGGAGTGTGATATGTCCAAAATATAAAAAGACCATCAGACCATATCAATAAACCAGCAACATAGACCAGCATCGCTAGTTTTGAAGGAAGAGTGATAAACATTAATCATTTTTTTTTCAAAAGAGAAAAAACGTTGTTTTGAATATATTATATGAAGTAAAACAGTCCATGAAGTCATTACATTTTCACATCTGAAGATTGGAACCCAAATATCCATCCAGGAAAGTGGAAGTCCCACCCCAGACAATGATAGAAAAATACCCCATGTCACATACAGGGACATGATATAAAATCCAGTAACGGTCCACATGGAGATTATCGACAATATGAGAAAGCATTCAAATATGCCCGAGGCATCTATAAGAAAGTGAAATAGTAGTATGTAGAACAGTAAAGCAACAGATAGAGTACTGACGTCCATTGTTCTAAATACAAATTAAAGTACCCAAAATCCTTGAACAGATCAAGAAAAACGCTAATCATGTGAGAATTCTAAGTAAATTTAATCTATTAAAATTGCGAATAAAATTACACCGAAGTCAAAAACATTGCCTGGCCATACTCATGGCAAATTTGTCATCAAAAAATCAAAAAATTAAGAATACTGACCTCATACGGGGAAACCAGTCTTGAATGTTTAATTTACAGAATTCAAAAATATTACAAAGGTCCAGCACAGTAAAATAAACTAAAAGCAGCCCAATTAAGTGGGCCTGCTAAGCAAGAAAAACAAATTAACCAAACTACTCCTCCAGTGGTTCCTCCACGATTCGGCACCATCCTTCGGAAGGTCCAGGATTGCTAGGTGCTACCTCCACATGCATGCCACGACTCCCCTCCTGAAGGCCCGAATGCTGGCTGACTTTTTACGAGCTCAAACCCGCTGGACGGGTGCATTCTTCCTCCGTTTGGGCCTCCTCGCGGAAGACCACAGTGACTAAAGCCGTGATTCTTGGGCGGTTGAGAGAGCAATTAAAGGAAAATTGCGCAGTGCGCGTCGTGGGAGAAGGTGAACACGGTGGGAAGCCGGGGACGAAGATCCATCGGTGGCTTCGAGATGCTACAAGCCGACCCCGCCTCCTAGTATTTGGATATCGACCTTTAAGTAATAATCACTAAAGCGGGCTGGAAGTCGACTGCATTTGAGGGCGGGGAGCGCGCGGGGATTGACCTCTAGTGCTCCCCCTGCGGCAACGCATCCTATGGCGCACGCGAGGCATGGGTGCAATCTCGGGCGTAGTGGGCATGTGAGAGAGCAAACGAATTACAGTGCTGAGAGGAAAACCAGATAAACGACAGGAGCAAGAGAAATGCAAATATCGACAACAACGCATCTAAACGACGATTCGAGTGGCCTTCTCCCTTATAAGTCACCGATTAAACGACCGATGTAATCCCGATAACGGCATACGAAAAACCATGGCTAAACGCCATTTTGCAACCCGTCTGCAATGCAATCAAAGGACGCCCGTCATAATTAATCTCTGATCATTAATAATGAGAGCCGAAGGCCGGATCAAATTGGAGCGTGCGGAATCGCTAAGAGGAGTGGAGGTCCGATCTTGAACAGTGTTAAAAATTAATTAAAGCAGATTTGATGTGAAAAATTAATTGAACAGCGTTAAATGTTAATGCGATTGATATGAAATCTCCATATCCATGTCCCATCACCTTAAACACCATCGAATGCACCCGCAGCCGGGAGCAGGGCAAGTTATTATTGAGGACACGTGGCAGAAATTGATTGGAGCAGATCTTTGTTTGGGCCACTCGCGCAGTGGAAATCCAGACCTGTAAAATATTAGGGCGAATTTGATAAGAAATTCGCGTCACAAAATTGGCCGACGTCAACAGGCTATTTTGGAACGCGAATTTGGTTCGAATTATGGTTTATCGCCGTTTGAAGTCTGGCGGGCTCGACTCAAGAACAATTTTGTTTGATCCCATCTTATAAAATTTGTGTTGGTTTTCTTTGATAATACACATATTTATAATAAATCATGGGAATACCACACTAAGCATGTGGAAAATTTATATAAATAATTATTGAGAACAATCATTTTTATGTAAAAATATCCAAGGCGAGGTCTGTGTAGAGAACCGAGGTTGTGAAAATTGTTCAAATATAAAAATCCCGCTTAATAAAGAGACAAAATTGTTGTGCTTTCGGAACCTGACCCAAGGATTGGACATGAGTTAACAAACAAAAGGATAGCGGAACCAGACTTGCACCCATGGTCAAGCCCTCTACCAAAACCACGAGCAGAATCACAAAAGTGGGTTGCCCATATCGCACCGCTTTTGCGGAGTAGGCGGTATTTCCTATTCGCGAGCGATTCCATAGGGAATGTGACATGTGGCGAAGTGACCCCCGGAAAACCACCGTTTAACCCGCGCCATCGCACGTTAAATCCCGACGTTGGAAGCCGAGCGAAATTGCCAAGAGTTGTTGATTTGGAGAAGGGCCATCGGATGGTGGTCACACGTTGAACTTGCCCGGAGGTTAACTAAGGTGTGCGGAGGATAGCCAGGTACGATACGAGTGTTTGATTGGTTATTGATATATATAGGCGGGGCCGGAGTATAATGAAATTGTTTAATTAAATGATTGGCGGATAATTAGCATAAGTCTGGAGCATGATAGTTGTAAGGCTGGGTGGTGAAATATAGAGCCGAAAGTTCATTACAAGTTATTTATTTAAAAAGAAACGTGGAGTATAAATACAAAGTGTTGAAAGTTAAACATTGGTTATAAGGATTGGAGATAATATAAAGTCGGGAATATAAATTAAAGTCCAACCATTGTGGATATTATTTATTTATCAAATTCTACGAATTTGATAAATAAACCCGAAGAAAGAAGAAGTCAATTAAGACTCAGGCTGGAGGAAAAGAACGGGGTACACCAAGGGAAAATGCTGACAGAGTGATTGTAGACACACCAGCTCTCCTTGGGGGTCCAATTTCAGTTTGTTGCGTCACACGATGATCTCTCTTCTCTGGCATTTACTTGTATTGAAGATCACTATTCTAGGAATAAGGAGTTATTTTCTCCAAAAATAACCCTAGCCAAACATTGACAATGCATCAAGGATATCTTTTTATGCTTCATAAGCACATTTGTTCTACTTCTAAATCATGTCTTGGAAGTGGTTGTTGTGCTGGAAATTATTCACCAGTTGGTTTCATACCAAAGTCTTTTTCACATTTTCAGCATCCAGTACATGAAAAAGATAATGGTTTAAAACAACATAAATATTTGAAATTTTGCAAGAATTGTCTGGCACACTTTGAATATGAATTTTGAAGTCAAGTGCATGATGTTTTTTGAATAGCAAATGTTTCACAAGAAACTTCTCAACATGCTACCCTACAGTAAGGATTAAATGACAATATTGCATCAACTATTTCCATAATAAAAGTGCACCTCGGCCATAAGACTAAACAACTACAAATTTTGTATATCTAACAAGACCACACGATCAAATGTATTCCACAAGGCCAATACTGTATGAAAAATGAAAAGGAGTTTGCAACCAAAAATACCTTAGGCAACTAATTCAATTAGATACACCAAACCATCAGCGAAAAGGAAAACCAGCCTACTCAAAAGGCAAGCGTTTACCTCCTTTGACAAAATTTTGAGTTCCGAAACAAGGGCCTTTATTGTCTTGTCAATGCCCCTAGTAATTTGAATGGGGTTTGCACCTGCCGCAACAACCTAAACAAAAAGGTTTCATTTCAAATTATTTTCCACAAATTTAAGATACAACCATTGTCAGTTTTGTATTTCCTAACAAGCTCATAAATTTTGACAAAAGAACCAAAATTTTTTAATACCCGATAGCAATTTTTTCACTCAAAAACTATCTTAGACTCAATAAACCCAACCCAAAACTAAAAAACCAAACACCATAAGACCCTACAAAAATGAATAGATGATCTTAATCTAGTACTATCGACAAAAAGTTACCTTTACACCCTCACTTATTAAACCCTGTGTTGTTGAATTTTAACTTCAACTGCTGCAGCAGAAGGACGGATGCAGCAACAACATTTTTTTTTGGAGGTTGCTTGCACGCCATCCAGAAATTTAATTCAACATTTAAAATTCCTGCAAGTTTTTTTTGTAGATGGCCGCAGCCATATTTCTGTACAGGATTGTATTTAAACACAACAACCAACATTAACGCAATTCACCAACCAGAAATTAAACAAACAGAAATTTACCCCCCAGTTTTGTAAATTCAAAAGGAGGACACGTGGAGCATTAATATTGGATCGTATGAAATTGAAGGGAATCCGAAAACCTAAAAACTAGACCCGAATTTTTTACAAGGCACATTGGATTGAGAATTCGCGTTACAAATTAGGCAGATGTCAGCATCCCATTTTGGAACGCGAATTTGGTTTTAAATTCAATCTATTCAGACTTTTGAAGTCCAACGGAAAGGGTTCTTTAATGTTTTGAGAGTTTAATTTTATGTATGCTTTAATATATACATATGTTTTAAACATATGTTATATATATATCATATGCGAAATGAAAGGTGGGCCATAGAATTTAGTTTTAATTTTATTTTATTTTAAAGAGGGTTTATTATAATATGTTTTATATGTTACGGCGTATAAAAATAAAAAGGACAAAAATTCTTGGTAGTTTTTTTTATAGACAGTACATAAATTTTTTATTACACAGCAGTGTGTAAAAAGTAAAAGACTGAGTGTAACTTTTTAAGTGTGTATGCACATCAGTGCAAAAGTGAAAAACACAGCAGAGTGTTTTAGAGACAGAGTATGTTTGTTTTGAACAGACAGTGAGTTGGTTTTATGCACTGCGTTTTGTAGCAGTCATAGTTTTTTAATCCCTCTCAGTGAGGAAGAAGTGTAATAGTTTTTTTTTGAGTTATTGAAGGGAATAGAAGTTTGTTTTCAAAGTATTGAAACTCTGTCTCCTGTCAAAGAAATTTTTATTTTCTCTGTGTTAGAGGAAAGGAGATTTATTCTCCATTCATTGCTCTGGAATTTTTCAATATTCCAACATGTGCAAGAACAACAAATGTTGTGGTTCCATCCCCAGCTAAATCATTTGTCTTTGCCGCATCTTGCCTTACCAACTTGGCCCCAATATTTTCAACTGGGTCCTCTAATTCAACCAATAAAAAGGCCAAAACCATAGCATTGAGATACATTTCATTAGACTGTCAATAACAAGAAAATTTGACTCAGCCATAAACCTTTCCTTTTATTTTTGTGAAAAGCTTTATGCATTACTCTAATGTGGCTATTTCATAGGCCAAGTAGACCACTGGGTAACAAATATGTTTCCTTTCACCTTTGATTTTTCAAATTATGCCTACCAAATCTAAGACATTTAAGAGGGGGAACTAATACAACGTTAAAAAGAAAACCAGAGCACACATCTACAAATTACCTCCTTAGCTACTGTCACACCATCATTAACTATTTTCGAAGAACCATGCTTGCTCTCCAAGACAACATTTTGGCCCTCGCCCCAAGGGTGACTCCAACAAGATCAGCAAGTTTGTTCACACCGCCTGCAAGACAAATTGACAATGCTTTCAGTAAGTGTGCAATTGAATGCCAGACCATATGCCAAAACAACCCTCCATGAAAAATTAAAATAACACATTAAAATCAAGTATAAGTGGACAAGGAAAGATCCAACGTAGTGAAGTTTCACGTGCAGGTGACCTTCCTTTAAACATAATTTTTTCTCTGACCTGCAATTTTTTTGTCATTGAGCCATCCGTGTTGAAGTACAGCTCCTTTTCCATAGCTCTTGTATTAACTACCTTCTCTCTGTCACGTAATCTCAGAGTCCCTCTTCTGCTTGAGAGATTAAAGGAAATGGGTGAAAAAACTGAAAGAGAAGACAATTGTCTGCCATAATTATCAAACATTGCACCCAACTTCTTCCCCTTTCCATTGTTACCCAATGAGGTAGATGTGGCAATTGTTGTCATACTACCCACAGCAGAGGCCATCTTCTCTTATCCTGAATATAGAATTACAAGATCTTCATATTAGTATGAACCTTAAAAAACATGACTCCCATTGCTAAAAACCACTTTTAAGTTGTAACAGGAAAACTAAACAACTATCGCAACTTTTGGCAACTTTTGGAGCATTAAGAGAGAAAAAACCAAAGAGAAATACAACCACAATCCTCATTTTAATGAGACCAGACTATATATTTGCATTAAGATAATAAAAATAAATCACGACTATATTAAGGCCAGCACAAAACAATCTTTAACCAGTGTCTCTCGCGGCCTTCAAGTTTCCATGCTAGAGGTTGCATATTTTTAATTTAAATTCTTGACCTCTCGTTCCCATATATGAATGCATCCAATGGGATATCTACATCAAATTCTCCTTTATATCCCCAAAAAAAAATTCCCTACTACAAGAGCACCACTATTGATGGATCACCCCACACCATCCCACCCACTAGAAACGATGAAAAAGGAAACCCGAGAAAACTTCTAAAATATCTCAAGATGACTATATGGGTGGTTCTTATGAATCAACCAACCATTCAGAATATGCTCATCAATCCAAACCATGAGTATTATGTGACAATATTCAAGCAGGCACTGAATCAGATTTCTGAAGCTATGTTAGAGAAACCCTAAACTCTCACCGAAAATAGGTGAAATGTGACACCACTCAGGGATTGACATGTGCCAATTGGTACAAGTGGTAGACAATTGGCATGCTCAAACAACGAGGTGATGCAGGAATGACATGAGGGAGAAAATATCAGAAAAGCCCCAAATCTAGAGAACTAAAGCTCATCACCAACCTGAGATTGACAACTTTACATGATGTAAACTATGAAATCGTAAATGGAGAAATCATAGTAACAATAAAGTAACCTATGTAACAATAAAGTCAGAGTCATCCTGGGAGTGGTAATGGGAGAAATCATAGTGAACAACAGGAAACATGCAGAGTTGCTTACAATCAAATAGATGAAAAAACACATACAAAAAAACTAGATAATAATCATGAACAAGATTAATATTGAATTATGAACTGTAAAGGAACTTACAAAATGTGACATTACGAACCTGGTCAAGCGCACAAGCAAAAATATCCTGGACATGACCCTGGTTGACAAGTTGTATTGCTCATGATGCAAGAGGATTTGTACCTGCACCGCCAAGTCAATCAAAATCCATCATTATCTATACAATAAATACAAGTAATTGATGTAGTATTTTTTACTCTAAGATGCATTCTTATGATAATGTTAGAACATATGTTGAAAATGTCAAAACATACCTAAATAAGCTCCTCTTCGTTTCAAGAACAATTTATTGGAGTCGCATGAACTTGGAACAAGCCTCCCACGATCTGAAAGAGTAGAAACTAAGTCAACAGTGACTTTTTTGTTGCTACACTGGATCAAGGGAGGTTTTCTCCAAGATTAAATCGCTCCAATAAATTATTCTCTACTAAACAGGGCCAACCAAGTGAAGGTGGAAGCTCTTATGGCCCCTCCCCCCCGCTCACATCACTCTCAATTCCCCAATACCCAATCTATATTTCATTTTTTACTTTCATGAGCATAAAAAAAATTATTCAATAACTAATAAAAAAACAATTCAACAAAAAGTACGCAAGGAAACATTACAATTAATGCTTGACATAAAAATAGTATGATAAATGAGTTTTTTATATAACGCAAAAAACGTTCCAAGTATGGTAACGTTTGTCTTATAATAATACAATAGTTTACATTATCAAATTTTCTTTTTCTTCTTCATATTTCTAAAGCTCCTAATTACATCATCAATATCATCATGCTCTGCTCCTGTTTCGTGCCTTTCGACCCGTACTGCTGACCTAGTTGCGTAGTCACGATGTCTGGTCTCATCCAATGACGGGGCATCGCCTACAAAAACAGATAATATTAAATTTTAATTGTCAGTTTTTAAATATCATTGAACTAGTTCGGTAATATTAATAAAAAAATGGCAATGAGATTATTTACCTGGTGCACCAGTTGTCGCCGCTGACCTAGTTGCGTAGTCACGATGTTTGGTCTCATCCAGTGACGGGGCATCGCCTACAAAAACAGATAATATTAAATTTTAATTGTCAGTTTTTAAATATCACTGAACTAGTTCGGTAATATTAATAAAAAAAATTGCAATGAGATTATTTACCTGGTGCACCAGTTGTCGCCGCTGACCTAGTTGCGTAGTCACGATGTCTGGTCTCATCCAGTGACGGGGCATCGTCTACAAAAACAGATAATATTAAATTTTAATTGTCAGTTTTTAAATATCATTGAACTAGTTCGGTAATATTAATAAAAAAAAATTGCAATGAGATTATTTACCTGGTGCACCAGTTTTTGCCACTGACCTAGTTGCGTAGTCACGATGTCTGGTCTCATCCAGTGATGGGGCATCGCCTACAAAAACAGATAATATTAAATTTTAATTGTCAGTTTTTAAATATCATTGAACTAGTTCGGTAATATTAATAAAAAAAATTGCAATGATATTATTTACCTGGTGCACCAGTTGTCGCCGTTGGGACTATTGCCCTGTCTTCCTCTCTGGTGGTAAGATCCTCAAGGGAAACATTCTCTTTCATTTAAACAAAAAACGTTATAAGGACAACCATCAAGGTATAATTAGAAAAAATTATAAGTGGAAATTAATTACCATCACGACCCTCACTGATAGTTGCATTGTCGGCCTGGTCCCCACTACAATGATTAGATTGCACGTGAGGATCATCTACATCTGGCTCTAAAACTGGGTTATTTTCCTCGTCGGTAGTGTTGCTCCCCTAATTTAAACAAAGTTGTTAGACATTAAATTTATGGAAGAAAACAAACATATTGAAAGGTTAATGTTTTACCTTATCAGGCATTCTGGATCTTGGGACCTGCCCCAAGATTCTGCGACATTCAACTACGGCTTGATAGCCGAAATGGAAAGCGATATTTTTATCTTCCTCTGTAGTTTTTGTTCTGAAATCATCACCCTACATTGCATATGATTGTGTATTTTTAATCATATTTGATAGGATTAAAAAAACGTTGGAAGGCGATACAATTAATTATAAGATGTTTAGCTACTTAATTACAATTCTTTCAGCTAATTTCAAGTAGCCGCCCTGGCCTAGCTTGTGATGGCCCTTTTTTTCAATCCTATCTTTGGTTGCCTTTGAGGTGTCAGGAAACCTAGCATCAAAAGATTGAAGTCAGATATGACATAGCACACTTTTATTTTAGACAGAGAGAAAATTAAAGCTATTGAATTAAAGTTGTAATTTACCTTGCGGGTCTAGTTGGCATTTTTCCTTCTTTCTTTGCCCTTTTCTCTTTTCCATCATTGATGAGTGCTCTCCACTCACTCTCTAGAACTGTGAGAGGATGCTCGTATCTAGCGTTAAATTGCAATTGCGTCCTATAGGTGTCCCTGGTATATTTCAAATATTTGTCGGCTACCCAGCCACTGTTGTTTTGTCAAATGTGTCGACCCCAAAAAGGGCTTCTAGATAATCTAGAAGTTCTTTTTTCAGGTTTGAATTATGGGAATTCCACCCTGTGCGTATGGTTGGGCCAAAAATTACCAATGCATGGCTCTCCAAAAACCTGTAAAACTCATTGTTTCCTACACAGAAAACAAGAAAAAAAAAGAAGAAGAAGATAGATATTATCATTAATTTAAAAATAAAAATCATGATAAATATGTTTTAGATAAAGTACATGAAATAGTTAAAATATTAAAATTTACCTGGGAGTTGTACGTGCTTTATAGGGACACCTTCATCTTTCACCAACAACGTGCCATTAATGGTCCCTGTGGAGCTGACACATGTAGCTCCAGGAAACGCAATAATGTAGTTGGCCATATCAGCCTCATCATTGCCAACACATTCAGTGGTTGGTTGGGTGTCTTCTTGGGCAGGGTGTGTTTCTTGGCTAGCACCTAAAGGAGTAGAAGGTGTACGAGAGTGTTGCTGGGAAATCTCTTGCCCTTGTGTTCCACTACCACCAACACTGGGTTCAGCAAGTGCCAAAAAACGCTACATACAAAAGAAATTTTTGTTAGTTTAGTCAATGTAAAAATTAAAAATCAAACTATCACAATTCATCTCATGTAGAACAAAAAAAATTTCCTTTTGACTTTTTATTATTACCTGATATGTTTCTAGCTGGCTCATAATTGTTTTTATCCTTTCTTCTGTTTCAGGTGTTTGAGGCGCGTCTATCAAAGTATTAAATTCTGACCTTGCATCTCGTGCCTTTTTTCGCAACAATAACACTGGAGATAGGGATGAAGAAATCTCTTCCTCAAAGAGGGAATCATCAGGCGTACCATGGCTAGGTGTCTGCATATTTGAACAAAATTAATATTATTTCAATTATGTAAATAACTAAAATACCTGAAGATAGAGCAATGTTGGCACTTTACATGTTCTTCCGCTGGCCTCTTTTCGTGATCATCCCGTCTCGGGGTTGTTCATGTACTGCCCTGATCAGTCTGCCACATTGCAATAAAATTATAAATGTAAAAACTTGAAAACAATATCTAACTTGAAAACACAAAATGAAAACTGAAATAATTTCTAATAAGACACCGGAAGACAGAGTTAGAGTTTCAAATATGCCTTGCATTGAATTCAATCCTGGAAACATGTCATTGCACATTAAGGCACCCAAACAAGAGACGAGTTGACAATGAAGGCCTTATTGAATATATTGTTGGAGAAACTTCTAGTAAACTTGTTGTGAAGACCTTGAGGACATTTTTGGAGCAACATTGTTGAAGTTGATGGTATAGCATTGTTGGAGACGATCTTGAAGGGCCTTGAAGTGAAGCTTTTGGAGCAACTATTGAAAAATCCTTAGAGCATTTAAGTAAGGCACTTTCTATCTTCCATCACTTTTTTCCTTTCAATATCCTTTAAACGATTTTGTTGATATTTAATGTTTGAAATCACATTATAATTCCTTGTTTATATGTGTTTGGGGACTTTCCCTTTGAAATTACCCAAAAATACCCTGGCAATTTTATCTTCAGGATGCATGTCTGACCCTATTGTTCAATATTTTGATTGATAGTAGTAAAAATAGAGAGTTAGGGGGCTCTTGACTTGGTTTGGTTGGGCCATTAGATCCCTAACATCTACTAGGGAGAACCCCCCTTGAGTTGGAGGAGAGCTAGCCGGAAGTGAAAAGAGGTTGGTGAGGTGACAATGGGGCTATTGAATTACACATGGTATCACACTTTAGCTTTAGGACTTTATCTTGAGAAGTGCGAGATTTTGCTATATCAATTCTCAAATTGTTTACAACACTATTTTTAAGAACTAATAAGAAGTGATGTTGAGGGGTTTTTGGGTATAAGAAACAATACCATTTAAAAAATAGGGTTCTCAGTCCTTGGCATTCCTTCACCTAAGCCTAGGGGCACACAAGAATAATTTCACACTAAACCATGCAAACTTAAAAGTAACTTAACGGATCCATAAAGTAATAATAATCATAATTCCTAATTTCCTATTGTACGATATGATGCAAATTATTCAAACATGAAGCAATGAAGACATGCAATGTCTGAATTTCAAGATTGATGAACCAATACAAGAAGTTAGAAACTACAAATTTGATTCAATACTTTTTGTCCTAACTCCAGGAAGGAATCTAGTTTGTAGTACAGAACATGCATCATGTATTATCAATTCTTAATTGACAACAAGTAAAGGACATCTACCTCATCAATTCCTTCCCATTTTGTGTTTTTATGTTATATTCCTTATAAAAGTGTCAAATTTCTCTCAAAGTAAGCAACCACTGAATAAAATAAAAAATAGTTGAGATATGATTGAGAAATGGTCATTTATTTCATGAAAGGATCTTCACAATTTCTTTGGTTGTTTTTCATCTCAAGAAACAGAAATGACCTAAGAAACTATCGTGATGTAATATAAGAAACAACACGGTGCAATGGCCATTTTCAAAGCCAAATGATGTCCATTGAGGACATGGCCTTTATTGGGTTCCTGTTTCATAGGAGTTTCGGGTAGAAATGGAACTTTGTTGTACCATTTCCAGTAGTAAAAGGGAAAACCTTCTTTTTCCATGGGAAATAATTTACCTTTCCTTTTTCAAGATAATCTAAATCACAAAAAATATGAACTATACTGCACACATTCTTGGATAATGTGAAAGTGGAAAATGAATACCCTACACAAGTGATGCACACATGTACATTTGAACACTAATAGATTTTTGTAGTTGAAATGCAATTCTTGTTTTCATTTAAATGTAGGGTTTTTAAAGCAGGGAGAAATAATGGCTGCCAAATTAATAAGCGTTTCTTTGGGAAAAATTTAATCTTGTATTGGGTGATGAAGATAATAGAGGGTATTGAATCTTGATTCTTGACATCTAGAGAGAACCCTACAGCCTAACACAATCCAATGGAATTGACAAAAAAAACCCAAATAGATTCAACCCTACTATAGGAGGAAGGGCCTGCAGTAAGAACTTACCATTTTGCAAGAGCTGAGGGAAAATACTGTTCTGCATGAGATGAGGGCCAATGTTGTTCTGCAAGAGCTGAGGGCGAATGCAGAGTGAATGTTGTTTTGCAAGAGTTGAGGGCGAATGCAGGGTGAATTCTATTCTACAAGAGCTCGGGGCAAATGTTGTTCCGCAAGAGGCGGGGGCGAATGTTAAGAGCTAATCTCGAATGCGAGGAAAATTTTGTTAAAAGGCGAGGCGAATGCGAGGGCGATCTCTAACGAGATTTTTTTAGTTGAAATGCAATGCTTGTTTTCATTTAAATGTAGGGTTTTTAAAGCAGGGAGAAATAATGGCTGCCAAATTAATAAGAGTTTATTTGGGAAAAATTTAAATCTTGTATTGGGTGATGAAGATAATAGAGGGTATTGAATCTTGATTCTTGACATCTAGAGAGAACCCTACAACCTAACACAATCCAATGGAATTGACCAAAAAATCCCAAATAGATTCAACCCTACTATAGGAGGAGGGGCCTGTAGTAAGAACTTACCATTTTGCAAGAGCTGAGGGCGAATTCTATTATGCAAGAGCTGAGGGCGAATGTAAGGTGAATGTTGTTCTACAAGATCTCAGGGTGAATGCTGAGGGCGAATGCTGTTCTGCAAGAGCTCAGGGTGAATGCTGAGGGCGAATGCTGTTTTGCAAGAGCTCAAGGTGAATGCTGAGGGCGAATGCTGTTCTGCAAGAGCTCAGGGCGAATGTTGTTCTGCAAGAGCTCAAGGCGAATGCTGAGGGCGAATTTTCTTCTGCAAGAGATGAGGGTGAATGTTGTTCTGCAAGAGTGGAGGGCGAATGCGCGCATGATATCAGACGTTAATGTAGCTATTGCGATGGATATAAGTTTTGTATTTTTAATAAAATCATTTTTATGTAGCGCGCATATAAGTTTCGTATTTTTATGTAGCGCGCATATAAGTGTCGTTATACCAACAGCGGAAAAATCGTCACTATTGTGGCGGATGCCTCCAAACGTCACAATTGCGACACTTAGACATTGTGTCGCACTTGCGACATTTGGAGGCAGCCATCGCAATAGCGACGCTTTGGGGCATAATGTTGCAATTTCGACGTATTCCTCCAAACGTCGCAATTGCGACACTTTGTATAAGTGTCGGTATTGCGACACTTTTCTATAAACGTCGGTATAGTGACGGTTTCAGGCAGGATTGAAAAAATTTGGGGAAATTTCCGACATTTGGTCAAAAGCATCGGAACCAAGTGTCGAAATTTCCCCCAAATGTAGTAGTGAGTCCTTCAACGAATCTCTAAATAATTCCTTCTCCCGAACAACTTAGGCGTTATCATAGTGAAATAATGTAAAGGGAACGAGAGTTCAGACTAGCCCAACAATGACCAAACAGTAGTGGAAGGATGGGGACCAATTTATAGGAATGGAGAAGAGGTTGGGAGCCCATAAAATAAGGAGGAAGGTCCGCTTTCTAAGGGATCAACCCCCATGGATGATATCAAAGCTTTAAAATCAGAGAGCTCGACTTTATCACAACCATTTAACAACCAACTCGTCACCCTAGAACTTCTAGAGGTCGAAGCTTCTCCTCCATTTGAGGAAACATTGCCAGAAAGGGACCAACGTGGCTTTCCAAGAAATGAGGGCACTGGCAGTGCTAAGACGAAACTGTAAATTTGATATCATCACAAGCATGAAACTAGGAAATGCGTTGACCCAGGAAACTATGGTTTTAACCAAGTTCCTTCAGTAATCTTCCAAGGAAGTTTTATTTGAGTCTTCAGGGGATGTCTTTACATATTTCTTCATGGTGGAAACATTGGACAGGGTATTCCATAGGGCACTTCAGGATTAGGGATGGGAAGTGAGCATGGTGACAAATTACTGTGTAACATATGCCCCCTAAATCGTGAAGGCGGAATGGGGAGTGATGGCCGAAATACTTTATGAACCAAGGCAAATAACTCAGATCACCTCCAGGAAACCTGCCAAATCAAACATATTACAATATATGATATCTTTGGTATGAATATGAATAACCACATAACTCTACACTAGGCATCAAATAACACATGAACCCACGACATGGTCGCAACCATATGTATAAAGAGATCATAGAAATGGATCTGCGGTATGGATGCATCCATCCGTATAGATAGGATCATGTATACAATCATGAATACTCAATAACTCCCCATAGCCTGGATCAAAATCAGATGTGATCCAGGGTCTTCACCATGATCTCAGTCAGCCCAGTGTATGAATCTAACCATGTGAAAAGATGTGTTGATGTTGAAAATGGTAGAAACCACCTGATTATTAGTCAATGATGAAAATCGTTAATAGGCACGAGAGAAACCACCAATAATTACGATGGACCTCAAGGTACAATAGCACAATATACAAGTGTGAATGAATATGTTGAAGTCAAAAACTTGCAGAATCATTCGATCAAAGACCAATGATGTGAACATGTTGTCAAACACAAAGCAATTTTCATTAAGGCATGCAAGCTCCAAGGTACTGAAAAGAAGTTTCTAAACCACCTTCCTAAATAATGAGCTAAAGTTGATAGGAAGTGATTCGTCGAAGGAGGTTCATGAGGATTCCCACATTATCGACACGAAACAACAGATATCTCAAGATGATAGGAGTAATTCAGGATTATAACAGAGGAGGTCAGATAAGCAAAGGATGTTTGACAAAAAAGACTTCTCTTGAACATATTACCAATGCGACTCCAAAGTGTGGTAGCATTTGACTCAAATGATATCAGAGGTCATGATGACAAAAATGGTGATCAAATAGGAGGCAAATGGATTTCCAAAACCTGCGGAGGAAAAATGATGAATGAAGGATATCCCTGACCTGACACAAACTACAAATGAGTGTCATGTTCAAGAGCAACAAGCTACCCAAAATACACATAGGATGTTCACTTTCAATTTTCCCCCGTTATTGCTAACTATTACCTCTTTATTTTTGCTAGCCAACGTGAAGAGGATAGAATATGCTGAGCATGTAAGTTCATTCTTCGAATGAATCCATCCTAATAATTTTAACGAGCCCTAGGAAGGAGGAACTCAGTATCGTCATGGTGACAAGTATTTCGTCATTTAATCTTTAACGAGTCCAACGAAAGGGTAACTCGATAACTTTTCATGTTTAAGGAGTTTGAAAAGAAACAAAAAGAAAACTCCATCATGTCCCTTTTTTTAAATCGTCTCTCGAATATGGAAAGGTAGAAAACAATATCCGAGAGAACCTCTTGACCATGTTCGATCAAGGTATTCCTTTTTCATAAATAGTAAATCCCAGCCCGAGAAAGGGGAAAACATATACTGATATTACATCAATTCATTTACTTTAATGAGTTCGAAATGACAAGTACTCGACAATATTTTCATTTTTCAAGAGTAAAAAAAGAGTTGAAAGTTGATTCCAAGGGGTTTCCTTTTTCATTTATGTTTACTGAGTCTGAAAAAGAGATAAAATAAAACTCGTTTGCATCAGAAATAATCACCAATAGTGTAAAGGTCTTGTTACTGCACAAAAAATGGAAAACATCACTGATATCGAGGAAAAATAATAAAATAATGGCGAAAATATTTCAAAAATATATAAATAAACAAAAAGTAAATTCATTTTCACCTTTCTATTTTGGGTGAATTAGAGAAGTTCATTTTACCCATTTTCCCTTCGAACTTCATATCAGTGGTGCAGCCGATCCAGGACACCATTCAGCGATACACCAGCACCAAGTAAGAGATAAAATCCTCCTCTTCATTTTGATTCCATTCTTTTAGTATTTACCTTTATAAATAGCTAAATGGGGGGAGGATTTCAAACCTCAAAATCTCTCGTGGCCGACACGAGTTCGAGCTATCGGACCCGCGTTGGTCGTACTTGGCCTGTTAAGGCAGCGCACTGCCAATGTTGAATTAATTCAAAGAGTCACGTTGGCTACAGGGAATATTTTGAAATGAGAAATCTACCCATTTCCAACGAATGATTTCAAAAAAAACTCTGATGAAAGATCCTAAAATGTCTTTTGAACATTTTTTGCAGGTGATTTCAGCAAAGATGGTCATCAAATGGAAAGAACGAGGCCATGAGGTGGAAGAACATTGATCACTTCAAGACCATAATTGCATAAATGAATTGCGCAATTGTGTATTACTGAAGTTATTTCAAACATCAAGGCTGAGAGCTCAGCTGGAGCTGCTCCAGTATTTGATTGGAATTTGGGAAGTAGATCGTCAGATATTCATCATTGGGGACGAGGAACTAGAATTAGATGTCATGGACATATATTTCATCACAGGCTTATCTAGGAGAGGGGAGATAATCCAACTCTCTAGAGTTCGAGCGGGGGGTGAGAGTACTAGTATGCTCATCCAGAGACATTGTCCTGGGGCTCAAATTGAGATTGGGAAGATAAAGATATCCTTTGTCGGAGTCCTTCCCTTGCAGACAATCCTCCATTGCATTACTCGAGTGGTGAGAGCCTATGTGTTACATGAGGAAATGAAATCCCAATTCTAGGACACTGTGGATTTTTTGGCCCCTACTATGTTCAACTGGTGTGAGGGGTTATTGGAAAACATGAAGATCCAATTGACCAAGTGAAAAACAGGTCCACTGAAAACGTTTGGGCACGTGTCCATTTTGGTTACCTTTTTCTTGGAGAGAGTACCTTTGTTCCAGTATCAGTGGTTGGAGATTGTAATATTCCCAAATGGCAAAAGCAGGAATATAGTGCATGAATATGGATATAGCAGTGTAAACATCACATTAATAATGGAGAACAATATGGAGCTTATTTATTCTTCATAACAACAGTAAAATAATGAAATACAATGAGGCACAAACCATACAACATGAACTAATAAGCCTCCAATAGATAAATCCCTCAAGAATGAGGTACTGCAACTATATCAAAATGCTGGAATACTACAACAACGTAGTCATAGGAGCACTTCTATAGTATATGAATACGAAAAAGATGAAATGGCTGATATATGCCTCAAAAGATAATATACATGAGGATCAAGGCTCTATACAACCTCAAACAAGAAACCCAAGAGGGTTTTCAGAAATACACCAGTATACAAGAAATGAACCAAAGCCCTAGGGCTGAAGATTCACTGCAGCAATACAATTGGAAAGATGTGGCTGATCTAATATGGAAAAGAATATAGCCTCCTCCAATAGTCTGTCTAGATTAAAGGCTGATCCCTTCACTAGAAAACCTCCTCCCCAGATGGTGTACTGAAACCACCCCTACAACTCCTCCCTAAAATAATGCAGTCCAAGAGTGAAACTATGTTGTAGGGGAAAATGATAGTGCAGCCTGATGCCAAATGCTGCAATAAGGCTCAAGCACCTTCCTCACTAGCCTCCCAATGGAAAGAAACCTTCCTCCACTGACAAACAACTCAGAAATCACCCAAATGTATTCTCCACTGCTGCAACTTGCAACACAGCACAACCCTCTACAGAAACTGCGCTGTAGATGAAAGATGGAGCTTGGCCTAATGCTGGAATGTGGAAATGTAGTGCAATCAATTCTCTTGAGTAGACACTCGAAGTCCCCCGAGGATGAAGGTTGGATTCCCACTCGTGTGCTAAACAACATTGCAGTCTTAGCTAAACAACTGAAGAGAGAAAACAAGTCTTAACAGACCATATCAAAATAATAATCTAAAACATATCCTCTATGGATGCCATCCCCTTCCTTATATCAGTGGTGAGCTTCCTCACCATTGGCCCCACTCATTAAAGCCACTACTTCCGTGCATGGAGTCTCTCTCCAAAACTACGTTGTTCCATAATGAATGCCACTCCTCCATGACAACGTTGTTGATTTGGTCAAAGCTGACCTAGTCTACATGCTCCAACCCCTTTTCACACATAAGGGTGCTTTATCAAGCCACTAAAGTGATCTCCATTCAAACTAGCAGTGATTTTATTCCTACTAAGGAGATTTATGGGTCTCCATACCCTCTTATTCAACAAATTAAGAAGCAAAAACAAAAATTAATATTCCAACTAGCTCATGGCTAATTGGGAATATTACAGTCCTCCCCTCCCAAATGTTGCTTGTCCTCAAGCAACTGTAAATGTGAGTGCTACAACTCTTCTCCTCCTTCCTTTGTGACACCTCCATGTGATAATATCTCCTCATATACCAAGTGTCTCACAATAAATCCCTCCATGAAATGCTCCTCCCAAGTTCTCATGAGATGCAAATGACTCATCCCACAAGGAAGTAAAAGACCCAATGAAGCAATCATGGTTTTCCCAATGTTTTCCCTGAAAGAGGAAGCATAAGAAACATGGAGAATCTCTCTCCCAAAGGGCATGCTAAATCCTCCCATCCTTCCTCCATTCATTCCCATAATAATAATAAGAACATCATCAATGTATGGGATCAAAACCAAGGACACATAAGCTACCATATGCAGTAATGGAGGTGGATCATAGTCCCACAAGTGGAACCAACACAGTATATCTCCTGACTGCCTCAGAAAATGATATGGTAAGTGGTTTCCCCACCACTTACAAGCTTCCATATTATTCTCACATGTTTTGAGAAGGTGAGTGATGTTTGGTGCCTTTGGAGTGCACCCTGAAAGATATATCATCTCCCTATATCCTCCTAGGGAGTGGCCATGCTAAACACTGCTTATGGCCCAAAGTTGACCATGAAGTTTATAAGGAAGAATGCTACCACTTGGAGCAATGGATTGGACATGTATGGTTAAGGAATGCACATATTCATTATATAAATCATTATGCATACAAACATGATCCTTACCATATTATTTGCTCACACAAATGGAGTGGTCCATAGATAGATCCCCTCTCATTCCCATAGAGGAAAGAGGTGGATGTTATAACTCCATCAAAGAGTTATGTATCTCCTCCATCTCCATATGATCCATGGATCTCCTCAAATGATGATATCTCCTCTTCAAAGCCTTCCCAAGTAAACCCCTCCATGATAGTATGGTATGCTCTCATGGAATAAGTGTGGCTGGAGAGAAAATATTCATGTGCTGCTTGTAGCAAATTCTCCTTGAGCTTGTATTCTCTAGATAAGAAGATCCTACTATGATAGTAGATGACCTCATCTCTCATTGAATATCCATCCTTTAGTAGCTGGTCATCAAGTATCATACAAGTAAAAATATCCTTGGAATAATCCACCAATAGCTAGGATTTCCAATAAGGATCTATCTTCCAAAGTGACAACGCTAATGATATATCATGTAAAACATATGTCATGTGTTTTCCCTCCTCTTTGACATATCCCACGCCAAAGTCACATACCGGGATGCTGCTATCCCATCTCTGTTGCTCCTCTTGTAGTTACTCATGCTGAAGTAAAGGTTGAAGCTTTTGGAGGTTAGTCTTCCATGGTAAGCTATCACCTTTGAAAAACTTCTTGAGTTTGGCCAAAGCATGCATGAGTGGAAACCATCCTATACCATGTGTGGAAGATTTCTCCCCAAGTGAGAGCATCTTATGAGCCTCCAAAGTCAAGGAATAGTCTCCTTGCACCATGATAGTTCCATCCTCCATCCCTGTAGCATCATCTCTCAGCGCAAGATGTGGTGTGAGAGTGGGTAATGATGATAGTGGGAGAATGTATCCCTCCTCCTTGAGTCTACCCAAGACTCTCCGCGTTTTACCATAACCTCCTAATTCTCCCACTCCTCATGGATCTATGAGTGGTGAAACATGTTGTGATACATCTCTGACCAACTCCTGATCAGGTGGCCTCCTAGGTGGTTTGCCACAAAAAAGTAATGTATCATGGGCCAAAGTCATGTGCATAATATATGGGATTGTTAGGTCCTTGCTTCCACTCCACAAATCCATCTCTGTTTTTTGTGTGGAAGTTGTTTGTGAGGGATATGTGTGCATGCCCCTAATCATCTAATTTTTTCCACTCTTTCTATCCACCCATTCCATCTGCAAAGTCTCCCAATCTGTGGTGACCTTCCCCAAAGTAATCAAACACTGCACACCCAATATCACATTGGTGTCAGGTATGTAAACAAAAAAGAAGTGATCAGTCAATGTATATTTCCCCATGGTGATAGATAAAGATGGAACATAATGCATGCACTGCATAGTTCTAGCTCCTGGGACCAAAATAGAAAATCCCTCAAAATAATTAGGAGGTATTTCCCTCCTCTACACTAGTTGGGCATCAATAAAGTTGTGGGTAGCCCCACTGTCAATCAAAACTGAAACCCTCTGATCCAAAATGGAACCTTGAACACTCAAGGTCAAGTACTTGGGTACTCCCCTCAATGATGTAAGGGCCCCTCCAATTGGAGAAAATGCTCCATTCCCACCTCTTGGTGGTGGTGGATACTCTCCTTCTATCCCAGCGCTGTGACCTCCTTTTGGTTCTTCTTCATCTCCATCTTCATCATTTGAAAATACCTCTATATAGTGTGCCTTTCCTGCTGCACATCTATGTCTGGGTGCCCATGATTTTTGGCATGTGAAGCAAATCTTCCTCCTCCTCAAATCTCTTCGGACATCATCACTAAGAGGTACTTCATTTTGGCTCTCCTTTGTGTTAGCCACCTATAAAATTTGTCATATCAAATGGTGGCTAAATAATTTTTTGAAGCCTTCAAGAAACAACTTTTATTGCAAAAAATTGTTAATTCTTGAAGTCTTGTGAAGACATCTTGTCTTTGATTAATATTCACTGTTGTTTCCCTTTTAAACTCAGAAATTCTGCTGTTTTCATGGAGAAAATACTGCTGCAAAAATCCCCATTTTTCCCTCATTTTACTTCAAAATTAACCTCCTTTTATTCCCCTTTTTCCTATAAAATTCCTCCATTTTTCATTTATTCCCCTTTCCCCTTCATGAAAATCCCTTTATAAGGTTGAAAACTCATTTTTAAACCTTACCCAAACCCCCAAATCCATTGAAAAACCTTGAAAAAATCATAAAAAATAAGTTTTTTTTTTAACTATAGGCTTAAGCCCTGTTGGGCTAAGTCCTAAACCACTTCCCCACATGTGCCCTAGCACTGGAACCAAGCGCTAATAGTCCCGAGCGCTTATCGCATCAGAAGCAATCGACGAGTGCAAGTCTTTGTGTTTTATGAAACCTCCGATCAGATGAGTCCCTTTGTATTTAACCCCCAATCCCTTGTTTCATTCGCATAACCTTGGGCCCGCAAACGGGCGCTAAAAACATTGTATAAAACTTCCCCAATCATGTTTTCCCATTGTAAAATCATAAAACCCACTTTTTCCTATGTTTATATTAAAACCCGTCGGTTCATGTTTTTAGTGAAAAGAACTATTGATCTTTTCCAGATCAAACGGTCAATACAGTCTCGCATTGGAACAAATCAGCAAGCGCAACTCTTTTTTACATATAAACCTCCGATGCCGATTGAACCTTTTATGTGTAAACCCCGGTTCCTATATCATTTTCATATAACCAAATAGCCCCGCAAACGGGTGCTTAACCTCAAATAAAACCCTCCCCGACGCAATAAATCCTTTGTATTTCATAAAAAATACGTTTTATATGTTTTACACGTAACCCACCATTCATTGGTCGGAGCTCTTCTACACCGTTGATCTTAGACCGATCAACGGCCTGCGCAATCCCGCATCGGAGTTTTTCCATCGGGCGCATTAATATGTTATCTGCCCCCTCCGATTGGCGGCCTCCCGATGTAATATCAGCTGTTAGATCTATCCGCCAGATCCAGATCTAACGACCCTTATCACTCCTTCCCAAAGCTCCATTCCTCCGCCTTTCAACCTCTCGATTCATTTCCCACCGTAGATCTGATCCGCAGATTGACGGCCCACAGCTAATCGCATCGGCACTAATTCTGTTCTGCCCCCGCCGATCGAAAAACCTCCGATTACATCTGGGCCGTCCACGTGTCAAGATCCGACGGTCCAGATTGTACCTCCCCACTTTGGTTAAAATTCATATACCCCGCTGTGTAATGTTTTTTAATCAGCCCCATATATTATTCATTTGACCCATAGATCAAATCTCCACCGTTGATCCATTTCATCCAACGGCTCATAATAAGTGCGATCGGCCCAACTCCTTTGGGTCCTACCCGCCTCAGATTTGATCTCAACCGTCCAAATCCCTTATCTAACAGCTCAAATTAAAACCACTATTCCCCGCTCCCACCTCTTTCCGTCCTTGCTTCTTATCAATATTGCGCTCACTCCCCATCGTTCGATCTGAGGCCCCAGATCTAACAGTTGACGTGCTTTTTCGCGTAAATTCAAGCGCGAAGGTTAATTCCCAAAGAGCTATGCGATATGGGCAGTATTGAAATGCTACGTGTCGCCTTCTAACGCATATTGCATTCAAAAAGGTGAAACCACCTTTTCCCATTTTGCTGCGCGATACCACCTGTTTCTCAAAGCCAAAACCGCCCTTCCCATTTACACTATGTTTTATCACGTCCTCTCCCTGCCGTTGATCTCTCCAGATCAACGAGTCAGATTCAATCTGGCCTTTGAACTATTGCCCTCCACCTTTTCCAAAGGGCCTTCATCGATCAATCCTGACTGTTGATCTTCATGGGCCAAACTAATCCGACGGCCTACGATCATTTGGAAACCCCAATTTCCCTTCCAATGCTTTTTCCTCCGCAAAGGATTTTAAACCTATTTTCTTCGCATTTTCCGCCTATCTTATTGTAAAGCGATATTTTCGCTTTATATTATTGCTATTTCTCCCGACTGTTGATCTTTGCAAGATCAACGACCCTAACTTAATCTCTGCACCGTTCACTCCACCGCTTTCCTCTTTTACCTCCTGCGATCGATCTCCATCGTTGGATGCTTTCATCCAACGGCTATGCTCCTAACCGAAACCTCCAAAGCAGTCCTACCCAAATAACACAGGATTTATTAAATTTTCTTGGTTTATGCAGGTTTTAAAAGTTTTTAATTGATTTTAAAAATAAATTTGAAAGCCGAGGATGACGATCCTCCAGGCTTTTGTTTATCAAAAAAATTGTCCCACAGGGTTGCAACACCATGTTTACCGGTGCCTCATGAACGCTGGCAACATTATAAAGCCCCTGCAGCACCT
Organism: Pinus albicaulis; assembly: GCA_034641835.2. Classification (NCBI taxonomy): domain Eukaryota; kingdom Viridiplantae; phylum Streptophyta; class Pinopsida; order Pinales; family Pinaceae; genus Pinus; species Pinus albicaulis. Next base: position 272,295,871 of record CM076580.1, read on the forward strand.
GCACATCAACAAGACACATCAATATTAATTAAAACAGAGAGTATTAGTGTTGAAGACCTAGCCACAGCCGAGATGAAGAATTAAAGACTGTTTTCATAGTTTTGAGGGATTATGGCTAAAATTGACAATCAAAAGCCTAATCCACTCAATTAAACACAAAATTAAAGCAAATTAACAGTGTTTAAATAAAATAAAAAATATCTATCAAACAAAGAAATCCTCCACTGCCACATAAGAGGTTAATTGATTCCTCTCAGCTACCAAAGCCACTTGTAGCCTCAAAGAATTCAACAGAGGGCCGAGTAATGACCAGAACAGAGGATATTTTGCCTCAAGACAATCGAAACAATTATTCCAAGCCAAACAGAGTTATTGCAAAGATGACACAGAGCCTTGAAGTCAACAAAAGCTTCCAGCAAGCTTAATACTTAATGTAAAACAATTAATACAGAGGAAATACCTGTAAACTTCTCCATTGAGCCCCTCAAAAGGCCTAGAATCATTAACTATATTAATTAAACCCATAGATCTTTTCTCTCTTCGACCTCCTCATTTTCCTATAAAATCTTCTTGAGGAGCTCATTGTAAAGGGTTTTTGGTTGCAGAACTTTGAAATATACTTGTGCTCGAAACTTCTACATGTAAACAGTGTTCAAAGTCTCTTGAAGCTCTGTTTGTGATTAAATAAGTTAGCCTGAGAAGTGAAGATGATTGCTGAACTGAAACATTGGACTTGAAGAATGTAACTGGATTGACATCAATATACAAGCTGATTCTTGGGATCCTGGCCTATATCACTGGTGAAGTGCTTCTTTCTGTGTTATTGTTTTTCCCTTCATGTATGCCATTTTGTCCATTATTCTATGATAAAGAAAAACAAGCATAGAGTTAGGATTTACTATTTATAGTACCCTTCTCTGACTGATAAGCTTTATCTCAATGTTTTCCTCTAAACTATTTATTTAAGAATGATTCAATACAGTTCAAGCAGTTAGGAATGCTGGCGTTCCCTCGTCCTACTGTTTAATTTAAACATTGTTCTTGAATGTTATTTTCATTATTTGCTTAGTAAAGTTAGACTAGAAAGTGATGGTGTGCCCTGTTTTCTAGCTTCTTTCTCCAAAGGTAGTTCTGAAAGTTTCCCTAAGTGTATGCTGAAAGCAGTCTAGATTTAAAAGTATCTTAACTGATCTTAGGTTGCACTTTGTTCTTCTTATCTGTTTTCATACTTTCTGAAAGTAATTATGTGGATTACTGGATTTTTTTTCTGTTGAGTTATCTTTCATACGAACTTGTCCAAAGAGGTTTTATGGTTAACCCTGCCCTTTGGTCAGTTTTAAACAGTTACTTAAAAGGCTTTTCTTGTTTGGACAGACTGTTAAATCCTAGTTGATATTAGTGTCTATTTCCACCCCTCCAACACTTTTATTATTTCCATTCCATCATTTTATCTCAAAGATCTTGTGATATAGATGACTTGCCCCTTGGACCACTCTTGAAATTGTTGCACAATTAAACCCTTTTATGACTCCATAGCCTAATGGACTAAAAACCAACGTTATATCTATCTAATCAGCCAAAGCTTGTTTCGATTGCTTGCAACTTCACATCTTTGGAACTCTTTCCATTTAGGACTTTCCACTCAACTAATAATCATGCTCAACCATCCAAAAACAAAAAAAACCCATGCTCTTAATAAATAGCCTAATATCATACCCAAAAAGCCTTAAAGATAAATCAATATTTGCACTTATAAAGAGATCCCTCTCTGGAATCAGGAGGGCTAGATCCTAGAATCCCAAAGTGGTTCAAGTGTCCTCTCTACAGTTCTGGTCTCACTAATCTGCTGGAATTACGGGGAGCTAACACTTTGATAAAGGAGCCTTCTCATCTTTTCCCTTTGATGGAAAAGTGGGCTTTTGATGAAATTTTTCCTTTTCTTTTGGCAAGGCTTCTTATAGATCTCCAGACCCTTTCAATGGAATATTGAAGGGTAGTGGGCTTGGTAGATTTAACTAACCCATGAAGAGGTTATACTAGCCCAACAATAAACATATAGACCCTCCTTGTTGCAGATAAATCATGAACCATAATAGAAAGTCTTAGAAATTGAAAAATATAAGTTTTTGGATTCCCTGATTGTTTGAGCTTTGCTAGCCCCATGAAAGGTGCCTCCGGATCTCTTCGATCAAAGATCTCCACCAACCTCCTTGTGAAATCTGAATATGCAGTTACATTGGCATGACCCAATGTAGAAAGACCATGAAACCACCAATCATGTGCCTCACCCTCAAGGTGCATTGCTGTTATTTTGATGGTCTCCATATACGGTACTTGGTTCAACTAGAAGTAGATGTATAGCTTCTCTACCCATGATTTGGCAGTGCATTTAGATGACCCATCAAAGTTGGGTAAGAAAAATCTGCTAGAAATATTGAAAGCTCAAATGGTCATTGAAAGCTCTGAGATTGGGGGTCTCCTATTGTCCTTAATCTGATAGAAATATTGAAAGCTCAAATGGTCCTTGAATCTCTGAGATTGAGAGTCATACTCAAGAAAATAATCTTCAAGAGTTTCTTGTTCTTGAAACCCTCAATTTCCTACTGCTAAGAATGTAGGCATTGTAGAGCGTTGGGAAACCTACTGCTTCACTAGTTGATCACTCCAGTTATGAGAAATTATGGAGCCTTCACCATGTAGAAACCCTTTAGGGGATTCTTTGTGTCTATCAATCCTCGTCTCCTTAATTTCTCTTGCAATTTCTTGCATAGTTCGAAGAAGAAGCTTAGGAAACTCCTTCTCCTCATCTTCTCCTAATAAAGGGGTTTTACCCTTGTATTCTCTATCATCTGTATAGTCATACTTCCGGTTTCTTCTGAGATACCTCCTCTCTCTATCTGTGAGAGGATATAATTCTTTTGATGACATATTGGCTTAAGATTCACATGCTGAGCCAAGATTATGCTCTAACACCACTGTAATATTCCTAAATGGGAAAAGTAGGATATAGTGCATGAATATGGATATAACAGTGTAAACATCACATCAATAATTGAGACCAATTTGGAGCTTATTTATTCTTCATAACAACAACAAAATAATGAAATAAAATGAGGCACAAACCATACAACATGAACTAATAAGCCTCCAATAGATAAATCCCTCAAGAATGAGGTACTGTTATTATATCAAAATGCTGGAAGACTATTATAACGTAGTCATAGGAGCACTGCTACATTATATGAATACAAAAAAGATGAAATGGCTGATATATGCCTCAAAAGATAATATAGATGAGGATCAAGGCTCTATACAACCTCAAACAAGAAACCCAAGAGGGTTTTTAGAAATACACCAGTATACAAGAAATGAACCAAAGTCCTAGGGCTGAAGATTCACTGCAACAATACAATTGGAAAGATATGGTTGATCTGATATGGCAAAGAATATAGCCTCCTCCAATAGAATCTCTAGATGAAAGGTTGATCCCTTCACTAGAAAACCTCCTCCCCAGATGGTGTACTGAAACCACCCATGCAACTCCTCCCTAAAATAACGCAGTCCAAGACTGAAACTGCATTGTAGGGGAAAATGATAGTGTGGCCTGATGCCAAATGCTGCAATAAGGCTCAAGCACCTTACTTACTAGCCTCCTAATGGAAAGAAACCTTCCTCCACTGACAAATAGCTCAGAAATCACCGAAATGTATTCTCCACTACTGTAACCTATAACACAACACAACCCTCTACAGAAATTGCACTATAGATGAAAGAAGGCGCTTGGCCTAATGCCGGAATGTGGAAATGTAGTGCAATCACTTCTCCTAAGTAGGCACTCAAAGTCCCCCAAGGATGATTGTGGGATTCTCGCTCGGGAACACCTTGTGCTAAACAACACTGCAGTCTTAGCTAAACAACTAAAGAGACCAAAAAAGTCCTAATATACCATATCAAAATAATAATATAAAACATATCCTCTATGGCTTCCATCCCCTTCCTTATATAAGTGGTGAGCTTCCTCACCCTTGGCCCCACTCATTAAAGCCACTACTTCCATGCATGGAGTCTCCCTCTAAAACTGCACTATCCCACAATGAATGCCACTCCTCCATGATAGCCTATTGATTTGGTCAAAGTTGAACTAGTCTACATGCTCCAACCCCTTTTCACACATAAGAGTGCTTTATTAAGCCACTAAAGTGATATCCATTCACATTAGCAGTGATTTTATTCCTACTAAAAATATTTATGGGTCTCCATGCCCTCTTATTCAGCAAATTAAGAAGAAAAAACAAAAATTAATATTCCAACTAGCTCATGGATAATTGAGAATATTACAGCCATTTCCCACTGCTAAGAATGTAGGAATTGCAGAGCGTTGGGAAACTTATTGCTTCACTGGTTGATCACTCCAGTGATGAGAGCCAGAGCCTTCACCATGTAGAATCCCTTTAGGGGATTCTTTGTGTCTATCCATCCTCATCTCCTTTATTTCTCTTGCAATGTCTTGCATAGTTTGAAGAAGAAGCTTAGGAAACTCCTTCTCCTCATCTTCTCTTGATAAAGGGGTTTTACCCTTGTATTCTTTATCATCTTTATAATCATACTTCCGGTTTCTTTTGAGATACCTCTTTTCTCTATCTATGAGAGGATCTCCTTCTTCTGATGACATATTGGCTTAAGATGCACAGGCTGAGCCAATATTATGCTCTGATTCCACTGTAATAGTCCCAAATGGGAAAAGCAGGAATATAGAACAAAATGTTTGAAGTAGCAGTGTAAAACATCACATTAATATATGAAACCAATATGTAGCTATTTAATTATATAGAGCAAAAGAAAAATAGTACAAAATAATGGGGCACAAACCATACAACATGAACTAATAAGCCTCCAATAGATAAATCCCCTCACAATGAGGTGATGCTACTATATCAAAATGCCGAAAGACTGCTACAGTGTAGTCATAGAAGCACTGCTACAACATATGAACATACAAAAGATGAAATGGCTGATATATGCCTCAAAATATAATATACATGAATATCAAGGCTCTATACAACCTCTAACAAGAAACCCAAGAGGGCTTTAAGAAATACACCAATATACAAGAAATGAATCAAAGCCCTAAGGCTGAAGATTCACTGCAACAATAAAACTAGAAAGATGCGGCTGATCTGATATGGAAAAGAATATAGCCTCCTCCAATAGAATCTCTAGATGAAAGGCTGATCCCTTCACTAGAAAACCTCCTCCCCAGATGGTGTAGTGAAACCACCCCTGCAACTCCTCCCTAAAATAATGTAGTCCAAGAATGAAACTGCACTGTAGGGGAAAATGTTAGTGTGGCCTGATGCCAAATGCTTCAATAAGGCTCAAGGGCCTTCCTTACTAGCCTCCAAATGTAAATAAACCTTCCTCCACTGTCGAACAACTTAGAAATCACCCAAATGTACTCTCCACTACTGCAACCTGCAACACATCACAACCCTTTGCAGAAACTGTGCCGCAGATGAAAGAAGGAGCTTGGCCTGATGCCAGAATGTGGAAATGTAGTGCAATCACTTCTCCTGAGTAGGCACTTGAAGTCCCCCGAGGATGAAGGTGGGATTCCTACTTGAGAACACCCTGTGCTAAACAGCACTGGAGTCTTATCTAAACAACCGAAGAGAGAAAACAAGTCTCAACATACCATATCAAAATAATAATCAAAACATATATTCTATGGTTGTCATCCCATTCCTTATATAAGTGGTGAGCTTACTCACCCTTGTCCCCACTCATTAAAGTCACTACTTCCATGCATGGAGTCTCCCTCCAAAACTATGTTTTACCACAATGAATGCCGCTCCTTCATGACAACACTGTTGATTTGGTCAAAGTTCACCCAGTCTACATGCTCCAGCCCCTTTTCGCACATAAGGGTGCTTTATGAAGCCACTAAAGTGATCTCCATTCACATTAACAGTGATTTTATTCCTACTAAGGAGATTTATGGGTCTCCATACCCTCTTATTCAACAAATTAAGAAGCAAAAACAAAAATTAATATTCCAACTAGCTCATGGCTAATTGGGAATATTACAGTCCTCCCCTCCCAAATGTTGCTTGTCCTCAAGCAACTGTAAAGGTGAGTGCTGCAACTCTTCTCCTCCTTCCTTGGTGTCACCTCCATGTGATAAGCTCTCCTCATATACCAAGTGTCTCCCAATCAATCCCTCCATGAAATACTCCTCCCAAGTTCTCATGAGATGCAAATGACTCATCCCACAAGGAAGTAAAAGACCCAATGAAGAAATCATGGTTTGCCCAATGTTCTCCCTGAAACATGAAGCATGAGAAACATGGAGAATATTTCTCCCAAAGGGCATGCTCAATCCTCCCATCCTTCCTCCATTCATTCCCATAATAAGAATACGAACATCATCAATGTATGGGATCCAATTGACCAATTGACTGCCTCAGATAGTGATATGGTAAGTGGTTTCCCCACCACTTACTTGCTGCCATATTATTCTCACATGTTTTGAGTGGGTGAGTGATGTTTGGTGCCTTTGGAGTGCACCCTGAATGATATATCATCTCCCTATATCCTCCTAGGGAGTGGCCATGCTCAACACTATTTATGGCCCAAAGTTGACCGTGAAGTTTATAAGGAAGAATGCTCCCACTTGGAGCAATGGCCTGCACATGTATGGTTAAGGAATGCACATATTCATTATATAAATCATTATGCATACAAACATGATCATTACCATATGCTTTTCTCACACAAATGGAGTGGTCCATAGATATATCCCCTCTCATTCCCATAGAGGGAAGAGGTGGTTGTAATAACTCCATCAAAGAGTTATGTATCTCCTCCATATCCACATGATCCAAGTAGGGAAATGGGGGGAGCACAGGCGTTGCATGAGGCAACTAAATCCTAATTCCATGAAGCGGTAGATTTTCTGGCCCCTACTATGTTCAACTGGTGTGAGGGGTTATTGGCAAACATGAAGATCCAATTGACCAAGTGAAAAACAGGTCCACTGAAAAAATTTGGGTACGTGTCCATTTTGGTGGCCTTTTTCTTGGAGAGAGTACCTTTGTTCCATTATAAGCGGTTGGAGATCCATGATCCAGTCCTGAGAGACCCAAGACTGATGAGGTGGTGTGAGAACATGCCTCGTCAGGGTGGGGGCTAGCAGATGCATTTCCCTACAACGTTTTTCAGTTGGCTACGTGGTCAACTCATCGTGGTTGAGGACTATCCATATGCAGGCATTGATTTCAGGGGAGATCCAAATCTATCCATTCCGCCAGGCACACAGTAGACTGATGCGGGTAAAAATTATTTTTTAACATTTTTTACTTTTTGAATGTTTTTGTTATGTATTATGAGACTTAAACTTATGATGCTCTTACAGATATGTGTCCTCATAGACCACCACGTATGTCACCGATCGCGAGGAGGGTAGGCTGCCTGACGGAGGATGTCCCTTATGAGGAAGGAGCATACCAAGTAGCTGAGTTAGAGCAAAACTTGGTAGGCCTTATGAGAGGCATCCCAGAGTATGCTACCTTCGATGATATTCCTCTTCTCTTTTAGAGGCATACGGTCGGGGTTCCAAGCAGTCTGCATCGTTTACTATGGCAAGTGCTCCGAGAGGTCACCTGCTATCATGAGCACCATGTGGGCAGATAACAACCCTGTTTCTACATTTTTTTACTGATGTGGGCTCAAAGAGGCATTTTTGTCCTAGAACATGAGATTTTGATGTAACACAATTGATAGACCTGATATATATATATATGCATGTTTCTGGGGCTACTTGTGTATCAAAATGATGTGTTGGTTCTTTTACATGTTGCGTAGATGTCTATATAATACATGATTTGCTAATATATCTGTTAATGTGTTTAGACATTTTGGAAAATTGTTACACCAATTTTTGGTCATCTAACTTCTTACTATTAGATGGACTAAATTACACCATGTAAGACCAATTTTACCATGGTAAAATTGCTTTCACTATGAAAAATAATTTAATACCCCATAGTTTATTAAGTTATTTCTAGTCTAAACAGGAAACCCCATGAGGAATAATTAAATAAATCCTTATTTGTTTGATTTTCCTCCAGGGATAATTAATTAAACCACTATTTAATTAATATTCCTGGTCATATTTAACCCAAAACAAGAAAATTAATTATATAAATCATCATTTATCTTATTATTTTATAGGAATAATTATCTAAAACACTATTTAATAATATTCCTTGTTAAATTTGACTAAATAATTTATAAATAATTGAATAAATAATTATTTATTTAATTATTACTTAACCACATTCTTAAAATAATAAATAAATCATTATTTTTTTCTTATTTCTAAATAAAGGGATTTGACCAAATTCAAATTCCTTTTCCCACCAACAAAAATAATAAAATATTCCATAAAAGTTGGATCTAGATTTGGTTAATAATATTTTAATTATGCATCAATATATAGACTAACTCAATATTTTGTTATAAATAGAAGGGTTTTTCCATTCATTCACTACCTTTTGTTACCTAGAGATCACTATTGATCTATACTTTTGGTCTGACTTTGATCCTCCCATCATTGTCATATTTTTCTACTTTTTTCCTGTGAGCTCCCTTTGAGTTCCATTTTTGTATGCGTTTTCTATGCCATCAAGAGAGAAAGATCTTAGATATGAAGCGCTGAGGACATACAAGAACCCATCCCATTGAGGGGGACTGGTAACACCTTTCTATGTTCCCTTCCTAGGTGTCATAATACAAAAAATTCTTGTCTTGTTCATTGGATGCATGGAAAAACTCTTGCTTATTTTTGTTGTTGAATGTTTTTAACTGCATAGATTTTGATTTTTGTAGCATTTATTTTGATCATTAACTACTGATCTAAGGAAATTGACAGCCATCTTTGATGTTACGGTTGTTTTTTATGAACAACTAAAGTGAGATTTTTTCGTACGCTTGCAATTAGAATTCACACTAACAACTGACGACTCCACAAGGGTTTATAATTACGACCGTTGTCATTTTTCAGATCCCTGAATGACTAGGTGCTTCAACCCCTAGGGTTTTTCTTTAGCTTCTTATTTTTCATTTCTCGATGTTGTTTTTAACCTTTTTAACCCTACAACAGTAAAAATTCTAACTTCCGTGTGTTTCTGGGCCCTTTGCACAAGTAATAGGTATTAGCCGCAACAAAGACGTCACTTTTTTCTGAAACATGCTCCTGAGACAGCCGGAAGTGCAGGTCGCACTTTTTGGCCCAAAACCGGTGACCTCAGCTCTTAGGTAGTGGATAACAGCTTGAAAACTATGACCTCAGTGAGAAACAGGTCAGAACATGCGACCTGTACTTTTTGTGGGATTTTTTCTGTGATTTTTCTGGGTTTGTCTGGGGCACTTTTCAGGGTTGTCTGACCTCCCTCTTCACCCGTATTGGACCTGTACTTGCTTAGTTTTACTCATAGAAGTAGGAACCAAGCCCCTTATGGCTTTAGTATGCTTCCACCTTTTTAGGAGGAGCTTAGCTGAAGCAGGTCTTCTGAGATTTCAGTGTTTTGCAGCCATTTTTTCAGATATGAACCTGTATTTTCAGATCCATTTCAAATTGGTTATTTATCCATCCAAAACACCTCTTTTCAATTTTGTTTTGTCCTCCTTTAATTTCCCCTCCGTTTCCTTTCAGGTTGTAGCCTTTCGCCACCTATTTTGCAGCATTTTTCCCTTTGATGTTTTGTTGTTTTCTGCCCCTCTTTCCAGCAGATCTAACCTTTAGATCCTTGTCCCTCCCGAACTTAAATCCATTCGCCATTTTTTGTGTTTTTGAGTAGATTTATTCCACCCATAGAATAGTTTTTGGGAAGCCTTACTCCTTCGGTTTAAATTTATGCATTTTTAGCTGTTTATTTTACTGTCGCATTCAGTTTCCTTTATTGTCGCTTTTAGTTTTATTTACAGTTTATTGAGGCCTCAGAAATCTGTGGCAACAACAAGGGGGATAACCACCCGGTCCGGACCTTAAGAAAACTCCTTTTCCATTTGGAATAGTGGCTCTAACTAGATATAATGGGACCAATTTCCTAGATTTTTTTTTTTTTTTTTTTTTTTTTTATTTTTTTTTTTATTTTTTTTTATTTTTAAATTGTTGGGTTTCTCTAAAAATATTTTGCATGAATAATTACTAAAAACTAAAAAAAAATTATTCTAAAATGCAAAATTTTAAATTTAAGCCTAATTTAATCTAACCCGGGATAATACTAGTTTGATGCGATCTAAAATGATATCTATTCAATCTGTGATGATGAAGATCAACACAGATTTAATAGAATTATTACTTTGTAAGATGATTCTCTTGAAAAAATATTTAATCAAAAGAAAATAAGAAATATATCACATATATCTGATGATAATATATAAAACATATCAATTTCTACCTTTATATCGTAAAATAGTGCAACTGATATTTCAAATAAAAAACAATAAATTTCATATATAATTCATGAAAGCTGAATTCATCACTAATATTAAAAAAACAGATTTAGCATACATGATAATAGTACCATATGTGTACTTCTCTGTTCGTTTGACCAGTGATAATAGGCCACATTCAACTCTTCTACCAATAATTTTTTCAAAGAATACAAAAGTGCATCAACATTGATCAACAAAATGATATATATAACTGAAAAGGCCATGTTCCATTACTTTATCAAGGCATTCACAAACTTACTTACAATTAAGCATTCTTTGCAAATGTTCTCAATAAAATTATGGACCCTTCTTTAAATGCATGAGAAGGGTTTAAATACTAAACTAGCTACAAACTAAAATTAAATTATTACAAAAAAGTAGAGGAGGTTTCAAACAACCTTCCTCTAAAAACTTAACTTAAACAATAATCTAGTAACTTTGAACTAACAATCTTAACTTTGCGAATCCTGCCTTTCTTTCTGAGTGTGATCACGAAGTTGACAAATATCTAGCATTGCTTTAAGATGAGCTGGCTGTGATATCCATGACTGAATCTATCCCTTGAAAATAGCATTTGAAATTACTGACTGAGATCTTTTTGCTGAATCTGTAAGAGACTGAAGAGTTTGATGTTGATGGTAAGGTTTGATCATAAAATTTCAGTAATTTTCCTGATCAAACTTATAAATTTTTTTGATCAATTCCTCTTGTGTATCTGCTTTCTGTCTCCACTTTAATTCTACTTCCTTTGTTCCTAAAAACACATCAGACGTGTTTTCTTTAAGAATTTCTATTTTAAATAATTGATCACATATAGACTGAATAATCTCATTTGATTTCTTGAATGTCTTGGTTGCTGCTTTCTCTTATTGATTAATTTGTTCTCTCCATTCTGTAAATAAAAATTCTTTGTGTAGCTTATCTATTTGTGGTAGATTAGCTTGTTTTATTGTATCTGAAATTTGCCACTGAATGTGTTCTTCGATTTTCTTTTCAAGTCTTTCACATTCCAATTTCTAAATTGCTATTTGCTGAATCATTATCTTATTGGAATCACAATAAGAATCAACCATGGAAGCTTGGTGACAAAACATTTCTTGTTCTTTCTTTAACATATTATTTACATTAAGTGCTTCTTTGATGAATTGTTATAACTGTGGTTGACTCTGTAATTCAGCCATTGCTTTTTCTAGATGTGCTTGTTTTTCATTAAGCTTTGTCTGAGACTTCACTTTGAGGTTTTCAATATCTTTATGAAATTGAGTTGTGCTTATTTTGATTTGCTTAATGGACTTGGCTTTCTCTTCGTTTAGCAACTGTTCTAATTTTTTTTACTTTGGCTTCCTTTTGTTTCAAAAATATTCTAACCTCAGTAGATTTATCAACAGTAGCGGTGGCATATGCCCCTGCATATTGTGATAACTTGGTTAGATGTTCAGTGGGATCATCTAAGGAATCCTTACAAAATACATCAACTGATTGATCTGTTGGTTTTGGAGTTGTTTCATCGATCCTTATTCTTTTATTCCTTTTAACCACAACTTTGTAGCTAGGACTGTAGAAAATGTCTAATGACGGAATATCTTCAATCTGTAGAACTATTTGATCTGTAGGGTAGGTCAGTATGATTTCTTTGTCATGCACTACTGGAACTCTTTGTAACGGATTAACATTTTCAACTATTTTTTGTGAAGGTTCTAGTGTTTGAAAACTTGATGTCTGATCAATATTGGGATTTTCTTTTGAAGTCTTATTGCTTGAGAAAATTCTTCCCATTCATTCACCAAGTCTCTCACTTGAGAGGGCTTGGATTGATCCAACATGTTATGAGTATGTTGAACTGTTTCCAAATTTGATTTTGTCCCATTGTTGTTTTTTTTCTCCAACACTTCTAGTTCTTGAAGAATTTGGTCAATTTCTGAATTTTCTTTCTTAGATTCGTATTCCTCAGATTGATCTGAATTATCAGAATACTGCTGTGATTGACTTGATTCATTTTTAGATACCTCTTTCATTTCATCATCTATACTAACACTTGGAGCATGTTTTTCATATCCAATAGTTAACATATTCAAAGGAACCTTTTCTAGTCTGTTGTTTCTATATGTTTGAAAAGATTCAACATCTTCTTGACTTATTAACTAGAAACATATTTGATAACATCAGAGAAATTTTCCATGCCTTGGAAGAAATCATCAAATTTATCTTCTTCCTTTACAAAAGGCTTCGTTTTTAGCTCTGTGATGTAATTTTTAATCACATCATTGGGATCATATAATCTTCCTGGCATAAATGCCAATCTCAACAATTGAATCTTAGGAACTTCTTTGTATGTTTGGCCAATATTAGCCAGAGCAAAGGTGACGCACTGTATTGGGAAAGTAGGCCAAATATCATTTTTACCATCTCTCAACTGCTTTGTGATATCGTTGACAAGCTGATATGCTATTTCTTCTGCAAGTAATTTGTCTGGAACATAGTTAGGTAAAACATGGGGAGAAGCATAACTCCCAAATACTCTAATATATGTGAAATTTTCTTTAGCAAACCATCTTGCTACGTGAAGAATATTTACATTGGCTTCTTCATAAACCCTTGGAGCCTTTTTGTTGAAAATCATTTGATGCATGGCCAATATGACTCCGTAGCATATTTTATAGAAGTGTAAGTGGAACTTGGAATCCCAGAGTTCTATATGGTAGATATGTATCGGGGTAGGGTTTTTGGTGGTCCATTTCCAACCCATGGTAGGAAAATTAGAAGTAAAACAAATGGCATCCATGACATAAGCAGACATATAAAACAAAGGTATTTCTTTGAGCGAAACACTTCTTTTATTCCTATATTTAGTGATATGCTTGGCTATGCAATTGGATAGAATGTTTGCCCAATTTAAGATAGAGGAATTGACGATTGCATCAATTAAGGGAACCCAATCTCTTGAAAATCTAGTACTATCAGGCTAGGAAAATATTCTACGCAACATACCAGCGACATAAAAATAAAGATTGGGAATTTGTGCAATCGGGTACGTATCAGACTTGTCTTACTTCCATTTCCCTTCATTGTCCTTCCATTCATGGATGGCTTTGATAAGATCTGGATGTTTTGCTTTGAAAGTTTGCACATACTTATTATCGTATCTCTGCTGCGGGGTTGGTAGATGATACATTGCTGCTAAATCTTCTGCTTTGAAATAACCCATAATCTCTCCTCTTGAATTTTTGAAAATTATATCTTCAATGTTTAAGTGGTCAATTGCCCACTTGACCATGTCTGTATAAGGAAGAATATTTGGTCTTGCTGCTATTTTGTGAATGATCAAGCATGCAACATCAAAAAGGATTGCATCAGAGATCGAAGCAGTGCCTGTAGTAGAAACTTTGTCTATCACCATTGGTCCTTCATCTTCGAAGAGTTTGTACATTGCCTCCCATGACGAACTACCATAGTCTTTGTTGCAGATGGTGTCTGAGAATAATGAAGACATATCTGCGTCCTCTGTGGAAGATGTTTGAGAAATTTCCTTGCCTCTTTTTCTCATTTTGAACTTCTTCAACCAAATAATTTATTTCCTGAGAGCAGAGCAAATTTAACATATAAGGAGTCTCATAAGAGTAAATTAATCATTTATTTCTAATGCACATGAGAAGATTCCAATCTATCAATCATCTTTCATAATTCCTAATTTAATATATCACATGGCCTTGCACGTAAGATCTATTAATCGTTTTAAAGTCGTTAAGATCTTAAATTTCATTTGGTATGACATAAGTTGTTTTCACACGCTGAATTCATTTAATATGCATTTCGCAATTATTACTTATAATATTTCGTGATACTTAATCTTTAAAGGTTGCGAAATGCGATCTGCGCAAATCACAGATCGCAATTTTTATAAGATAACATTTGAATGTATAGTATAAGTTGTGCGCGATGCGAAATGTGAAAAACTTAAAGTGGACGCGGTCGCGAAAGGTTTTATATTACCTAATTTATTTTTATGTCGGGTCCGTGGGTATTGCGACTTATATCATTTGCTTCTTATGGTTTTGTTGATTAATTGAAATGCGATGCAAAAAAGGAAGAATGAAACGGTGATTTTGATATTTTACAAGGTTTTTTTTTAATTATTTATTTTTAGAAAGGCTTCGAGCGCATTTTGCAGTTCGCATATATTAATTTTTATAATTCTAAAATAAGATATGTAATATGCGATGTGCTTTATAAAGGAAAATAACAAAAAATTATTTTCTAAGTTTTTTATTTTAAAGAAATAAAAATAATTTCCTATTTTATTTTTAAAGGGTCCCTATTTATAAAAATAAATGAGGGGTTGTTGTATATCACAACAATTGGTGATTCGCTTGGATGAACCAGATGTCTCTGATAAAAATTTTGAAAATTTTGAACCTTTTTGAAAACAAAATAGTTAAAGGAAGAAAATTTCAAATAAATAATATCTTTGCCAAACAATGAAAATTTCTTTTATTCACTATTCATGAGAATTCCTCTATAAAGATATAAGTATGCAAATCTATATCAATCCTTTTTTAGTTTAAATAGGATAAAGTAGATAACCTTTGCAGATCAACTTTATATAAATTTACTCTTTTTATCACAGATAGAGCCTCTGTTCCAATAGGCAATTTTAAGATTTTGGTAGCGTTACCTTTTACCTAGCTATGATCCATCTTTCCATCCAGTATTTCTTATAATTTTCATAAGTAAATTCTAATTTATGAATTTTTTTTTCTTATATATTTTTATCTGCTTAAAAGCCATTGCCTTGGCTTGGTAACCAAATAATGACAATGCCATTCACAAATAGTAATTAAACTGATCAAGTTGGCTCTTGATGAGATCCCTTATCTATATGATATAATCTCAAGTCATTACACTGTTTTGGTAGACAATATTAGTAATGTCAGTTTAACTATTTCTTTATGAACATGGTAAAAAAGCTCGTAATGAGACTTATTATCTTTTAAGCTTTTCTTAAAATCATCTCTTTTTATTTTATTTTAAATTCCTTTTGAAAACTTATAATATTTTCAGGATGGGATGAATCATAGGTCCTTTTAAGACACTGGATGATAATGTCGAGTTTTAAATTGCCTTTCTGCAAGAAGGTTTCTTACTATATTAAAGTTTCTTTTCTAGACTGAAAAAAGAATATTCACACTATATAAAAATGAGAGTTCATCAAAACAAATAAGTGTTTTATTGAAATTCTATTTTTTAGAAAGATAGAATCAATTTGTCTCTCTAAATCTTTCGGTTTTCCTTCTTTAACATTTCTATTTTTTATAAGTAAAAAGAAAAATCAAAAGAAAGCTATGTGAGGCTTGTTTTGAAAGGCCAACTATCAATACTAATCAAGCTTTTATTTTTTCAAGAAAAACAAAATATTTTAATTTACAAAGATAGAAGGGGTTACCTCCTACGAGAAATATTTTTTCAAAATTTTCCCATTAACAGGCAAAGAATCCTTTTTTCCTGCTAAATCTTGCAACAAAAATGTTGATGGGCCTATTTCTTTAATTATTTGAAATGGACCGAGCCAGAGTTTTTGAAACTTTGTGTTTACCCTTTTCCTCATGCATTTTGTCCCACTTCAATATCAAATCACCAATTTGGAAATTCTTTGGACTGACAAAAGTCGAATCAAATGAAGCTTTTATTATTTGTTGATGATGCATATGAGTTTGTTTGGCTTTTTCTCTTTCTTCTTCCAATTTAAGAATTTGATCTTGTCTAAGTTGAAGGGAAGAGGAAGGATTCTCTTCAATAAACTGTACTAAAGCAAATGATGGTATTGTTACGTTTGTGGGTAAAATTGCTTCTGTCCCATAAACTAACACAAATAGAGAAGTACCTTTTGAAGCTTTGTGTGTGATTCTATCTTCCCAAAGAGAAAATAGTAGTGCTTTATGCCAATTTTTATTATTTTGTTCTACAGTTCGTTTAATGATTCTGATAAGGTTTTTATTTGTAGATTTAGCTAATCCATTACCTTGCGGGTAATAGTTAGCTGAATATTTTAGTTTAAAACCTCTTTTCAAAGAAAATTCTATCATGGCATTTCCAGAAAAGTAAGATGCATTATCAAATATTAAAGTTGATGGGAGACCAAACCTGGTGATTATAAACTGATCAATAAAATCTGTAATACTTTGTGTATTAACCACCTTTAATGGGATAGCTTCTACCCATTTTGTGAAGTAATCAGTTGCAATTAGAATATACCTGTGTTGTTTTGAAGAGTTAGGAGTTATTTCACCTATAATATCTAACCCCCATTGTTGAAATGGTTGTTGGATATTTATTGGCTATAATGGAAACACTGCTTTCCTTTCTCTTCCTGCTGCAGTTTGACATACTTTAAATTTTCTGGCATATTCATGTGCATCTTTAAATAGAGTTGGCCAATAATAACCAACATGCAGCATTTTATGAGCTGTAGTGTTTCCTCCGAAATGACCTCCATCTGGACCATCATGTAATTCCTGCATTACTTTTTCAGCTTCAGTTTTTTCTAAACATCTCAATAATACAGAATCATATTTTTTCCTAAATAACACATCATCTATGAGTTAATATTTATTTTCTTTAAGTATCAGAGAATGCTTTGTTGTATAGTTGAGATATAATGGAGCATATCCATTTTTCAAGAAAAAATTCAAATCATCATATTGTGATTGTGAATTTTTTAGGCTTACCTCAGACAGTTGTATTTCATTTGATTGATCTTCTTCTGTTGGTAGATGACAAGATCCGGTTAACATCCTGCAAAGACCTTGTCCTTTAACAATTTTAGCCGAATGTATCTCTACATCATATTCTTGAAGTGCTGTAACCCAATTTGATCTCTTTTCTCCTACTTCCCGTTGAAATAATAATTTCCTTATTGTTGAGTAAGGTACTATTATTTTAGTATGTGTTTTTAGGAGAAAAGGTATGAAATGTTTCAAAGCTTTAAATACAACATAAGCTTGTTTTTCCACAGCTGAATAATTTAACTCAGCACCTTGAAGGTTAGAACTAAAAAACACAATCGGTGCTTCAATGTTTTCATTATTTAACTGTGTCAAAACTGCTGCGTATGATGTATTAGAAGAAAATTTATATAATACAAATGTTTTAAGAAAATCAGGGGTGGTCAAGGAGGGAGCTTAAATGATGGATTTTTTAATCAATTCAAAGGAATTTATTTCTTCTTTTCCCCATTTAAAAATTGAATTTTTCTTGATCATTGATTGTAGGGGTAAGATGATCTGGGAAAATCTGGAACAAACCTCTTTACAAAATTAATTTGTCCTAAAAATGATTGCATCATTTTTTTATTGTGTGGTAGAGGAATATTTTCAATTTCTTGAATCTTATCATGATTGATATGGATTCCTTGTTTAGAAATGATGAATCCCAATAATTTACCTTCTAATAAGGCGAAATAAAATTTCTTTGGATTCAAGGAAATACCGTATTTTATATATCTTTCAAAAATGTTTTTTAGGTGATTAATGTGATTATTTCTATGCTTAGAATAAGCAGTAATGTCAGCTAAATATATAACAACTGAGCTATTGATTAATCCTCTGAAAGCTATATCCATAGCACGTTGAAATGTAGCACCAACATTAATCAGTCCAAAAGGAATTTTTTGATATGCGTATGTTCCCCACTTTGTTCTAAATCTTGTCTTTAATCTATCATCTGGGTGTACCATGATCTAATTGTATCATGAAAATCCGTTGAGAAAATACATCAACTCAGATCCTGTAACTGATTGTAATATTTGTTCCATGGTAGGCAAGGGAAAATTTTCTTTCTGACAGGCTTTATTTAAGTTTCTAAAGTCTATGAAAATCCTAATTTCTCCATTATTTTTTCTAACTGGAACCATGTTTGACACCCATTTCGAATGTCTAACAGGAAAAATGACTTTGGCTTTGAGCATTTTGTTTAATTTGGATCTTTAATTTGACTTTCTAAATTGGGATGAATTTTTCTCGGTTTTTGTTGAACAGGTTTATCATCTAAGATCATAGGTATGGTATGCTGAATTATGGAAGTATCATATGTCTTAAGATATGAATAATCCCATGCAAATATATCTTTATATGTTTTCAGCAATTTAATGAATGACATCCTTTCTTCGGGCTTTAAACCGAGACCTAAGTTGATATTTTGAGTTTTTTCTAGTATACCAAGATTAATGAATTCAAACTTTAAAGTAGAACTTTGATTTTTTGAATTGGTTACCTTCTTAAACCTATCTTTCAGATCATAGAGATCTTCGATTTTGACAACAGAATTGGGAATTGAATTAGTATTTGATTTATCTTCAATCTGTAAATTATGTTCATGTTCATCTATGATCTAACCTTCATAAGCTTTGTCAGATGTAAGAAAATCTACTATAATTGCATCATTATTAAATACTCTCCAATTTGTTACATTGTTAGGATTGAAAGGCCTAAAAATTAACTCAATTGAAAATCTATCTGGGCTAAATTCTTCAGCTGGGATGAGTCTAGATGCTACATTAGCAAGTAAATAAGCACTTGCATTTTGTAATCTAGGAATTGTAGAGATATTGAATGCAGTAAAATGGGAAGTAAGATTCTGAGCTAAGGTTTGATAATGTTTTAAATGTCCCGAAAAAGAATGAATCATATTTTTGACTTGTTTAACAATTATTTTAGAATCTCCATATACTTGCAAATATTTAACATTCAATTCTATAGCTTTATACAGACCTTGTATCAATGCTTCATATTCAACAATATTATTTGTACACTGAAACTAGAGTCTACAAGCTAGCATTGTCTTCTCTCCTTGTGGATCAATTAAAACGCAACCTGCTCCTGCACCATCTTCTGATTTTGTACCATCAAATTACAGAGTCCAAAATAAGGATTGTTTTGGAATTTGATTACTAAGATTGACACATCTAGAAGCATATATTTGAGAAAAGTTTTCAATTTGAGAAGTAACAGTGTTTATTGAAAAAGGTGAAACCTGAGAATTGAATGATCTAAGAAATGATTCAGCTGAATAATTTCCTATGATATTATTGGTGAAGGCTACAGGTTCATTTGCTTCTTCTAGTTCAATAACTGCATGTTTCATGAATTTTTCACGTTAAATTCTAATTTGATTTGGTTTTCCATTGTATGGTAACCACATGTGTGACCAATCGGTAGCAAAATATCCATGTAACTTTTCAGACCAATCCCTGCTTAAAATAAGACCATAAAATTCAGGGATGTCTACGACTAAGATATCAATTACTTGTAGTACCTTTGGATTATATGATAACCTAATGGATACTGACAACATTTCTCCAATAACTTCAACTCTTGTTCTATCCAACTGAACTATATGTACAGCTGAATTTTGAGGAATAATATTAAATTTTGTACATATCGTTCTTGGCATAATTCTTGAAGAAGCTCCTGAATCAATAAGACAGTTATGAAAATTTTTGTTGAAAATCTCACAAGTCAAAAGTAAAGGAGGAGTGTGTGAAATAGATCTATCACCAATTAAAACTAGATCATTGGGATTTACCTTGTTTGTAGATGATGGAGGTTTCCTTGCATATTTAGGTATAACTAGTGGTTGTATAGGTTCTACGGGGATTGCCTTGAGTTGTCTAAGAAAAATTTTCTGTTGTTGCTTGAGTTTGGTCATTTCGTGAAATGAAATTTTGCTTTAGTATTTTTCATATCTTCAATTATATTATATTCCACTGTATCTGAAACTATCAAAGTTTTGGAAGTTGTATTGGGACCTGGTGGAATAGGATCTGTCTGAACAGTTTTAGATTTTCTAACTGATGTTTTCTCCTTGGTGGGGAGAGATTTTTGCTTCTGATTTGAAACAGTTGAATCATAAGAAGATTTATTTCTTGTGGAGACGGGCATAGCTTCACTTTCTTCCTCTGTGGGAAGAATGAAATCCCATAAACCATTTAATTCAACTTCTTCCTTAGATTCTAACTCTTGTTCAGATGATGAGGGATCCTCAGTATCTTGATCGGATTCAGCATTCAAAATTACGTTTGGAAGTTGAGATGTTGAAGAAGGATTTCTCTTAAATGGGCGAAATGATTTTTTAGGGGTTGAGGTTTTAGCGACTTGTTTCTTTATTTCAATCATATCATTTGACATAGTCTTTAATACTTTAACACCGTTACCGATGAAATAGGTAACCACACTGTTACCTACTTTTTTTTGGTAGCATAAAAAGCACCCGATTTTGAAAAGTGGTGATGCAGAATCACCCCTTTTTTTGTGCACATTTTTGACACTCTAATATTTTTATTTATGAAGTATGAATATTTGTTTTAAAATGTTAGTGATTTTCATGCTAATTTTGAAACGTATTGATGTAGCATCAACTTTTTTTTTTTAGAGCAGTGATTTTCATGCTAATTTTGAAACGTATTGATGCAGCATCAACCTTTTTTTTTTAGAGTGGTGATTTTCATGTTGGTAATAAAACAGAAAACTTAGATAAAAAAATATATATAAAAACAATAAAAAAACAAAGAAAAATGTAAAAAAAAACAAAATTAACTCGTAAAAATAAAAAATTTAAACAAAAATAAATAAATAAAACAAAAAAAAACAAAAATATTGGAAAATTATATCAAAAGAAATGACAAAATTTGAAAAAAAAAACACATAATTTAAAGAAAAAAAACAAAAATTAACCAAAAAAATTTTAAAAAAAAGAACATCAAAAACATTTTTTTCTAAGTTATTAAAAAAAACCATATAATTAAAAAAAAAATTAAATAGAAAATTTAAAAATAATTTAAATTACAAAATTAAAATTTAGATTTAAAAAAAAAAAATACAAAAAAGAAAAAATTAAATTTAAAAATTTAAATTAAAAAAAAATAATAATAAGAAAAAAAAAATACAAATTTTAAAATTAACAAAAAAAACAAATTTAAAAAAAAAACAAAATTTAAAATTGAAAATGAAAATTAAAAAAAAAAAAAAAAAACTATCATTAAAAAACAAAAAAAATGAAAAAAACCACGTGCAAATAATTAAAAAACAATTTAAATGAAACCATTTATAAATTTTAAAAATGAAAAACTAAATAAACTAAAAATTAAAAAAAAAAAAAATTTAAATTAAAATTTAATAAATTTAATAAATAAATTTTAAATTTTAAAAAATAATTAATCTAAAATATTAAATTTAAATTCAAAAAAAAAAAAATTTAAAATAAAAAATTTGAATTAAAAAAAATAATTTTAAATTTTTTGAATTAAAAGAAAAAATCAAGTTAAAAAAAATATTAAAAAAAAAAAAAAAAGAATTTTTTGATCGTGGTGGCGCCTGACCCGCTTCGCCTGTGGCGAGCCCAGCGTTTGGTGGGCGGGGAGGCCGAGACAGAAGCCCCCGCCGCCCAAAGGTCGTCCGCGCGTCATTCGGGTGGGGACAAAGGTCGATTCGGAATCTCCTCCCGTGGTGGAGGCCACCTTGGGGAATCGGGCTCAAGAGCGGGGAGCCGGCCCCCGGAAGCCGCCCTCCCGCGGAGGCAGACCGATTCGGGGAATCACCCCCCACCGTGGGGGCCGATTGGGAATCGCCCGCCCGTTGCGGGAGGGAACTCCCGAATCGGCCCCCGCGCTGGAGGGCAACCGCACGGGCTCGCCTGTGTGGCGGTGAGGTTTGGCCACCGGGCGCTGGGGTTATTTTAACCCCGTCGCCTAGTGGTGGGCCTCCGCCGCCACCTGGGCGGGAGGCTGATTGGTGGCGCCACCACTATCAAATTTTTATTTTATTTTATTTTATTTTAATTTTTAATATATATATATATATATATATTTAAATTTAATTTTTATATTTGAAATTTAATTTGTTTTGTTTTTTTTTTTTTAATTTTTAATTTTTTTAAATTTTATTCATTTTTTTTTGTTTTTAATTTTTTTTTTCTATCAAATTAATTTGTTTTTTATTTTATTTTTTATTTAATATATTTTTTTAATTTATTTTTTTTGATTTTTGATTTTTAATTGATTTTTAAAGTTTTTTGACTTTTTATTTTAACAATGTTTTTTTTTTTAATTTCTTTATATTTATTTATATTTATTTTTTTTAATTTCAAAATTTATTTGTTTATTCATTTATTTATTAAAATTTAATATTTTTCTTTTTTGAATTTAATTTGTTATTTTAATATTAACATTTTTTTTTTAAATTTAATAAAATATAATATATATATTTTTAATTTAAGTTCATATATATATATATATATATATATATATATATATATATATATATTTTTTTTTTTTTTTTTTTCATTATTTTTTTTTTATAATTTTGAATTAAATTTATTTTTTAAAATTTATTTGTTTTTTTAATATATATTTTTTTAAATTTAATATTTTTATTGTATTTTATTTTTCATTTTTTATTTTTAATTAATTTTTAATTTTTTTACTTTTAATTTAAATAATGTATTTTTTTTTTTTAATTTTAAATTTATTAAAATTTAACATATTTCTTTAAATTTAATTTTTTATTTAAAAATTAATTATTATTATTATTATTATTTTTTAAATTTAATTTAATAAAAATTTTCTTTTTCTTTTTTAAATTTAATTTCTATATTTTCTTTTTTATAATTTCTTTCTTTTTTTAACTTCTTCTTCTTCATTTTTTTTAAATTTAATTTAATATTTTTATTTTGTTTTTATTTTTATTTTTTTATTTCTATATATTTTGAAATTTTAATCTTTAGATTTTTATTTTTATTTTTTATTTATTTATTTATTTTTTAATTTTAGTTTTTTTTTAATGTTTGAATTAAAATTTTTATTTTGTTTTTATTTTTATTTTTTTATTCCTATATATTTTTAAATTTTAAGCTTTAAAATGTTTTTATTTTTAAATTTTTTTTTTTTCTTAAATTCTAGGTTTTTTTTTTAATGTTTGAATTTTAAAAATTAAAAAAATGTTATTTCTATTTTTTAAAATATAAAAAATATGACACAAATTTTTTTTTTTTGTTATTCTAGCATCAACTGGTTTTGTTTTGAGGGTGTTTTTTCAATCCTTTTTTCAAAAAACAATTATGTTTTTAGCATAATTTTATAAAATGTTGAAATTTGACCTTAAAAAAAAATCAAGTGCGTTCTGGAATACACTTTTTTGGTTTTTGGGGTGTTTTTTCATGTTTTTTGAGTCTTTTTGGGCTAGAGTTCCCGTTTTGAGGTCAGGTTACCTATTTCATCGGTAACAATGTTCTTTTTGCAGACCTTCAAGATCAAATGGATCTTTCGAGACCTTCTTTTTTGAATCTTGACTGAATGTCACCTTCTTGGATTTCCTGTCTTCTATTTCTGAACGTTTTTCTAATTCTAAATTCTTTCCTCTACAACAAGAGCTTCTTTTCTGTTTTCTAAAAGGGTGGCTTTACCAGCTCTATCTACAAAAATAGCTATATTAGAAGGCAAAGAAGAGATATACCATTCTATTTGTACATCAACACAGGTTGGGAAGCAGTTGGAATTTTGTTTAATAACTTGTTAAATCCGGAGTTCAAATATTTGATCCTTTCCTCTGAATTTGTTTTAACATTGGAAAGGGCATTGATTAGGGATGCAACAATTCTATCATCTGCAAATTTTGCAAGGAAAACTTGTTCAAAATTTTTCCAATCGGCAATAGATCCTGCTGGAAGTGAAAAATACCAGGATCTTGTAGATCCTTGTAAAGTATAAGGAAACAATCTAACTACAATATCTTCATGAGAAACTCCATTTAGATTCATGGCTAACATAAAATTATTTATATGTTCTTCGGCAGGAAGACCATCATCTAGATTATATTTAGGTAACCATTTTTCTGGATGATCCAGAAGAGGATTTGGATTGGCTATTAATACAACACTAGGATTTGTCCAAGGTCGATTAGCCATAATTGGATTTGAACTTTTTGAAGATATAGAAGTAGATCCAGAAATGGGGGAATGAATGAAGAACTTACAACTGGAACAGTACTACTTGTAACAACACTGATTGTTTGAGTAGAAGAAATGGAAAACTGAGAAAATGGAGATTGAATCAGAGGATGTTAAGAAGTAACTGAAGGGAAATTTGATGTAACTTCACTTGTGTCTGACTTTGATATGGATATAGGAAATTTTTTGCAAAATTATTCAATTGGAAATTAAAAAGGTGGAATTCCAAGTTTCTCACTTCTAGATCTAGTTAATATACCAATTTCTCTAAATAGAGAAGTAACACTTTCCTCAGAAGCTTCTGGGTTAGCAGGCTTTTCAACAGAAATAGATATTCCTTCTAATTTCTGAATTAAAAACTGAACTTCGGGACACTTGGGAGTAAATTCTGAAACAGATGACTGTCGAGATACTTCAGGAGATGATGGAAAGGTTTCTACTATTTCCGATTTATGAGTTGGTTATCTAGAGTGTGATCGGGAAGTTGTAGAATGCTTTTGGGGAGATCGACTCTTATGAGGGCTTCTAGTTTGAGGTTTAGACTTATATGCCATTCATAGTCGCCCTCCGTCTAGCGCCACAAATGTTGAGGCCTTAGAAATATGTGGCAACAACAAGGGGGTAACCACTTAGTCCAGACCTTAAGACAACTCCTTTTCTGTTTGGAACAGTGGCTCCGACTGGATATAGTGGGACCGGTTTCCTATATTTGGGTTTTTTGTTTGATTTTTGGGTTTCTCTAAAAATATTTTGCATGAAGAATTACTAAAAACTAAAACAAATTCATTCTAAAATGCAAAATTTTAAATTTAAGCCTAATTTAATCTAACCCGGGATAATACTAGTTTGATGCGATCTAAAATGATATCTATTCAATATGTGATGATGAAGATCATCACAGGTTTAATAGAATTATTACTTTGTAAGATGGTTCTCTTGAAAAAATAGTTAATCAAAAGAAAATGAGAAATACATCGCATATCTCTGATGATCATATATAAAACATCAATTTCTACCTTTATATCATACAATAGTGCAACTGATATTTCAGATAAAAAACAATAAATTTCATATATAATTCATGAAAGTTGGATTCATCACTAATATTCAAAAAATAGATTTTGCATACATGATAATAGTACCAGATGTGTACTGCTCTGTTCGTCTGACCAGTGATAATAGGCCACTTTCAACTCTTCTACCAATAAGTCTTTCAAAGAATACAAAAGTGCATCAACATTGATTAACAAAATGATATATATAACTGAAAAAGCCATGTTCCATTACTTTACCAAGGCATTCACAAACTTACTTACAATTAAGAATTCTTTGCAAATGTTCTCAATAAAATTCTGGACCCTTCTTTAAATGCACGAGAAGGGTTTAAATACTAAACTAGCTACAAACTAAAATTAAATTATTACAAAAATGTAGAGGAGGTTTCAAACAACCTTCCTCTAAAAACTTAACTTGAACAATAATCTAGGAACTTTGAACTAACAATCCTAACTTTTTGAATCCTGCCTTTCTTTCTGAGTGTGATCACGAAGTTGACAAATATCTAGCATTGCTTTAATCTGAGATGACTGTGATATTCGTGACCTAATCTATCCCTTGAAAATAGCATTTGAAATTACTGACTGAGATCTTTTTGCTGAATCTGTAAGACACTGAAAAGTTTGATGTTGATGGTAAGGTTTGATCAGAAAATTCCAGTAATTTTCCTGATCAAACTTATCAAATTTTTTGATCAATTCCTTTTGTGTATCCGCTCTCTGTGTCCACTTTAACTCTACTTCCTTTGTTCCTGAAAACAAATCAGACGTGTTTTATTTAAGAAGTTCTGTTTTAAATAATTGATCACATATAGACTGAATAATCTCATTTGATTTCTTGGATGTCTTGGTTGCTGCTTTCTCTGGTTGATTAATTTGTGCTCTCCATTTTGTAAATAACAATTCTTTGTGTAGCTTATCTATTTGTGGTAGATTAGCTTGTTTTCCTGTGTCTGAAATTTTAAACTGAATGTGTTCTTTGATTTTCTTTTCAAGTCTTTCACATTCCAATTTTTGAATTGCTATTTTCTAAATCATTATCTTATTGGAATCACAATAAGAATCAATCATGGAAGCTTGCTGACAAAACATTTTTTGTTCTTTCTTTAACATAGTATTTACGACAAGTGCTTCTTTGATGAATTGTTCTAAATGTGGTTGACTCTGTAATTCAGCCATTGCTTTTTCCATATGTGCTTGCTTTTCATTAAGCTTTGTCTGAGACTTCAATTTGAGGTTTTCAATATCTTTATGAAATTGAGCTGTGGTTATTTTGATCTGCTCAATGGACTTGGATTTCTCTTCATTTAGAAACTATTCTAATTTTTTTACTTTGGCTTCTTTTGTTTCGACAATATTCTAACCTTAGTATCTTTATCAAAAGTAGCGGTGGCATATGCCCCTACATATTGTGATAACTTGGTTAGATATTCAGTGGGATCATCTGAGGAATCCTTCCAAAGTACATCAACTGATTCATCTGTTGGTTTTGCAGTTTTTTCATCAATCCTTCTTCTTTTATTCCTTTTAACCACAACTTTGTAGCTAGGACTGTAGAAAATGTCTAATGACAGAATATCTTCAATCTGCAAAACTATCTGATTTGTAGGGTAGGCCGGTATGATTTATTTTTCATGCACTGCTAGAACTATTTGTAACGGATTAACAGTTTCAACTATTTTTTGTGAAGGTTCTAGTGTTTGAAAACTTGATGTCAGATCAATATTGGGATTTTCTTTTTAAGTCTTTATTGCTTGAGAAAATTCTTCCCATTCATTCACCAGGTCTCTCACTTGAGAGGGCTTGGATTGATCCAACATGTTATGAGTATGTTGAGCTGTTTCCAAATTTTATTTTGTCCCATTGTTGTTTTTTTTCTCCAGCACTTCTAGCTCTTGAAGAATTTGGTCAATTTCTAAATTTTCTTTCTTAGATTCGTATTCCTCAGATTGATCTGAATTATCAGACTGCTGTTGTGATTGACCTGATTCATTTTCAGATACCTCTTTCATTTCATCATCTATACTAACACTTGGAGTGTGTTTTTGATCTCCAATAGTTAACAGATTCAAAGGAACCTTTTCTTGTCTATTATTTCTATATGTTTGAAAAGCTTCAACATCTTCTTGACTTAATTGACTAGAAACATATTTGATAACATCAGAGAAATTTTCCATGCCTTGGAAGAAATCATCAAATTTATCTTCTTCCTTTGCAAAACGCTTCATTTTTAGCTCTGTGATGTAATGTTTAATCACATCATTGGGATCATATAATCTTCCTAGCATAAATGCCAATCTCAACAACTGAATCTTAGGAACTTATTTGTATGTATGGCTAATATTAGCCAGAGCAAAGGTGCCGCACTGTAGAGGGAAAGTAGGCCAAATAGTCTTTTTACCATCTTTCAACTGTTTTGTGATACCGTTGACACGCTGATATGCTATTTCTTTTGCAAGTAATTTGTCTGGAACATAGTAAGGGAAAACATGGGGAGAAGCATAACTCCCAAATACTCTAATATATGTGAACTTTCCTTCAGCAAACCATCTTGCTACGAGAAGAATATCTACATTGGCTTCTTCAGAAACCCTTGGAGCCTTTTTGTTGAAAATAATTTGATGCATGGGCAATATGACTCCATAGTAGATTTTATAGAAGTGTAACTGGAACTCGAAATCCCAGAGTTCTCTATGGTAGATATGAATCGGGGTAGGGTTTTTGGTGGTCCATTTCCAACCCATGGTAGGAAAATTAGAAATAAAACAAATGGCATCCATTACATAAGAAGACATATAAAACAGAGGTATTTCTCTGAGCGAAACACTTTTTTTATTCCTATATTCAGTGATATGCTTGGATAGGCAATTGGATAGAATCTCTGCCTAATTTAGGATGAGGAATTGACGATTGCGTCAATTAAGGGAACCCAATCTCTTGAAAATCTAGTACTATCAGGCTTGGCAAATATTCTACACAACATACCAGCGGCATAACAATAAGGATTGAGAATTTGTGCAATCGAGTACGTACCAAAATTGTCTTGCTTCAATTTCCCTTCATTGTCCTTCCATTCATGGATGACTTTGATAAGATTTGGATGTTTTGCTTTGAAAGTTTGCACATACTTATTATCGTATCTCCGCTGTGGGGTTGGTAGATGATACATTGCTGCTGAATCTTCTGCTTTGAAAGAACCCATAATCTCTCCTCTTGAATTCTTGAAAATTATATCTTCAATGTTTAAGTGGTCAATTGCCCACTTGACCATGTCTGTATAAGGAATAATATTTGGTCTTGCTTCTATTCTATGAATGTGCGAGCATGCAACATCAAAAAGGGTTGCATTAGAGATCGAATCAGTGCCTATAGCAGAAAATTTGTCTATCACCCTTGGTCCTTAATCTTCGAAGAGTTTGTACATTGCCTCCCATGATGAACTACCAAAGTCTTTGTTACAGATGGTGTTTAAGAATAATGAAGACATATCTGCGTCTTCTGTGGAAGATGTGTGAGAAATTTCCTTGCCTCTTTTGCTCATTTTGAGCTTCTTCAACCAAATAATTGATTTCCTGAGAGCAGAGAAAATTTAGCGTATAAGGAGTCTCATAAGAGTAAATCAATCATTTATTTCTAATGCACGCGAGAAGATGTCAATCTATCAATCATCTTTCATAATTCCTAATTTAATATATCACATGGCCTCGCATGTAAGATCTATCAATAATTTTAAAGCCGTTAAGATCTTAAATTCCATTTGATATGACATAAGTTGTTTTCACACACTGAATTCATTTAATACGCATTTCGTAATTATTACTTATAATATTTCGTGATACTTAATATTTAAAGGTTGCGAAATGCGATCTGCGCAAATCGCAAATCACAAATTTTATAAGATAACATTTGAATGTATATTATAAGTTGTGTCGATGCGAAATGCGAAAAACTTAAAGTGGGCACGGTTGTGAAAGGTTTTATATTACCTAATTTATTTGTATGTCGGGTCCGTGGGTATCGTGACTTATATAATTTTCTTCTTATGGATTTGTTGATTAATTAAAATGCGATGCAAAAAAGGAAGAATGAAACTGTGATTTTGATATTTTACAAGGTTTTTTTTTAATTATTTATTTTTAGAAAGGCTTCGAGCGCATTTCGCAGTTCACATATCTTACGTTTTATAATTCTTTTTTCGAATAAGATATGTAATATGCGATGCGTTTTATAAAGGAAAAGAACATAAATTTTATTTTCTAATTTTTTTATTTTTAGGAAATAAAAAGAATTGACTATTTTATTTTTAAACAGTCCCTATTTATAAAAATAAATGGGGGGTTGTTGTATAGCACAACACAATTGTACAACATCTTTTTTCTTTTTTCTCTACGCACATCTATGCTTAATTAAAATTAACACACTTATCACATACACGCACAACCTAAGTGAAGAGCGCTTGGTTTACACCGCCAATCCAAGACTTAAACATTGTAATCAATTGATCCTGCACTTCGTTGCCCTTATTTACCTCTCTTCCTTATTTGGTTTCATGTCTCTTTAGCATCATTGTGCCCCCAAGGTGTTTATCCCGGAGACTCCAATGCCTTCATCCTTAGTTTCCGTTAGGAAGACTTACTCCTCCGCGTAGGGTTAAAGTTCGTCCTCCACAGAGTCCCCATTCTGACTTTGATTTTGGTTCATCGGTTTTCCCTTCTGGTTCTATTCCCGGCTCTCCTCCACCTTTCACCTTCATCATGTATGGTTGAGGACCTAATGCTGGTGGTGGCCCCGGTCTTAACGCTGGAAACGCCACTAGTGGTGCCGCAACAAGAATTATTTTGGCTTCTCCCTTGGTTCCTTATATGGTATGCCTAAGCCTTCCTGATTTCAGCCAGTTGATTAATGACCCCATACACCATGATCCAGGTTGGCCTACTATGCCAACCAAGCTTCCTTAAGACATCCCCAATTTTGAAGGAAATTCTAGAGAGGATCCTACCAACCATGTTCGTTCTTTCCACATGTGGTGTTCATCTAACTCCATCGCCAATGATTATGCCCATCTTTGGTTATTTCTATGTACGCTTACTGGAGAAGATTCCAAGTCATATTTAGACTAGGCATCCTCCCCTCATACTACTTTTGCGACCCTTGCCAAGGATTTTCTTTCTTACTTCCAGCTTCCCCTTCGTTATGACACCTGTACCAAACTCTTGACCTCTTTCCGTCAAACTTCTGCTACCCACTTATCTGACCATATTCAAGAATGGTGCAGAAGGACGAGCCTATGTCGAGC
The DNA here is from genome assembly GCA_034641835.2 of Pinus albicaulis. NCBI lineage: Eukaryota > Viridiplantae > Streptophyta > Pinopsida > Pinales > Pinaceae > Pinus > Pinus albicaulis. Next base: position 272,326,711 of record CM076580.1, read on the forward strand.
CCTTGTTTTCGAAAACCGTGTCTACATGGACTGGTTTCTCATATCCCTTTTTCCTGCTATTGGTAAAGATGTCGCATCCCACTTCCCTCATACCGAGGAAGATGACCTCTAGATTGCATTGAAATATGACCTAATCTACACACAATATGGTTATGTTTATACTATCTTACCTGATATCCCTAGACCTGGTGGTGCCAATGCACCGAGGGCATCCCAAGCTGTCGATGATATCATTGGATCCCTTTTGCATCCGTACACTCATCCTCCCATGGGTTATGGTTTCCCTCAGGGAGGGGCCAACTCCTCCAGCACCTTTCCCACTCCCTACAACATATATACAAGATACGACATGCCTCATGCTTTTTCCTGTTTACCCCAATGTTTCCCAACCTCCTTATTATCCATATTCGCACCCTGGTGCTCTAGCTCCTCTAGCACAAGCACCTCAACCTCCCTTGCCTTCTCAAACTCCGCAACAACAACCAACCCCCCCCAGGGTCAGGTGTATGTGAAACAGAGTGTGACTAATCCTCCCACTTCCAAAAAAAAGAGGAAATGCAACCAAAAACAACGTTCCCCGAGTAATCAAGGAAACAATACCCAAGGGAATACATCTAACACTGCGACCCAACAACAGGGCGCTTAGCCCAAGTAGGACATGCCTATTCGCGCAAGTAAGCCTTGTTCTTATTGTAGTGTCTATGGTCACTATACCCATAATTGTCCCCTTTTACCTCAAATGCGTAAGATGTGGGAAGCTCAAGAATTTTCCCGAGAACAACAAGCCTGAACTTCAATTCCTCCTAATGTTGTCCCTACTCAACTGGCTGTGTTTACCAATCATTTCCCCCAGCAAGGATATGTGGCTGCCCAACCGTCTAAAAGTTAGATGGCCACTCAACCTCCCCCATCTGGTACCTCTGATTACCAGATCCGCATGATGAACTCTGACCAACCCAATACCGCTGACCTCAACCTTCAGACTTGGTCCAGTTAGTACAACAAGCCCCCCGCTCTGTTTGCCACTGAGCCCCCGTCATATGATCGTTTGATTGTCTTCGATATTGACACGATATTAAAAATTCAATGATGCCCCCTTAGACAACAACATTCTATTGGTTTGTAGCTACACTTATGTGATGTCTGTTGTCCCACCTGTGGTTCACCATAATATGTACTTTCCTCACAATGTAAAGATCATCACCATCGATCAGTTGACATATTACGAACCAAAGTCTCAGACCTCTCTAGAGCCCATTATCTCTTCGATGGCCAATAAAAAAATAGTCGAACCTCCGACCAGTGTCTCACCTAGAGTCCTTAAAGATTCCTCTTTTCTTGGTTAATTCCCTGCTCTCCCCCTCCTATCTCTGACCCTATCTCGTTGAATGTTTGCATGATGCAATTGTCTCAGTCTGACCTCAAGCGGATTGGTTCGACTAGTCATCAACCCCGCCCTCCGCAACCTGCTCTAGTACCTCGAATCAGCCTTCATGACCTCCTCGTCAAGGCCCCTCATCTGTAGCTGGTGTCCATGATCCTCTCTATCCTCCTGGAACTGTTCCCCCTAGCCTTAACCATCCCGGAGCTGTCTTTCCTGGCCATTACCGCTCCAGTCATATACCATCTCTTGCTCCCCCTGCTGGAGTATTTTCGGTAACTGTTATGGATACCTTGTCTATTCCTAACATGACCCTCGGGATACCAATTTGGTACATTGATCCCCCATCCAATACCCCAACTTCTTAGCCCAAACCGTACATTGCTTTGACCCCGGTCCAACCGGTTGTCATGACCCCTCCCTTTGCTTCTATGCCTCAGCCACCTCAACAGGAACCTACTCCTATTGCAAAAGCCTCGGGTGAGGGGGAAAAAGCTCGAAAAAAGGCACCTAAGGACAAGGCTGCCCAGACAACCCCTGCTCCTACTCAACCTCCAAAGCATACACCTTCATGTGCTTTGTGTGATGTTGTCGGTCATGCTACCCATAATTGTCTTGAATTTCCTTGTCTCAAGCCCATGGTCAATGAAGCATTTCCTGAGTCTGATATCCCAGAGGTCCATGTTACTTTGCCTGATTCAACCCTGAAACTCAAGACTTTGTGCACAAATCATCCTTGTTCTTTGTGTAATTTCCATGGCCACTATACTCACCTCTATCCCCGCCTCCCAAACTACCGCACCTCTTTGGAAGCGGTTCGCCAATTCGAGGCCAAGCGCAATGAGTCCACCTCTCCCTTATTTACGCGTTATGCTTCGGAAAAACTAGAGGACACATCCACTCCTGACTTTATCTATCCTCCCTTACATCGAAACCATGCATTCGAACCACATGCACCTTATGGTCATTACATTGACACCCAATTTTTTGGTAAGGGGGTGTTAGAGTCGGTATCTTCATCCCTCCGTCAGAGATCAAAGTTCTCTTGTTGCATTTCATTTTAGGTGTCTCATTCAGTTCAGTCAGCTGCAGTCCATTAGGAGCATGGATCATCTGACGGAAGGGTCTTTTCTCTCATATCCCTCATGTCATGTACCTGTTGGTCCATGTCTGTTCATCGAAATCATTTTAAAATCATTTACAGTCATTTTTGGTCTCTTGGTCAACAAAGAGTCATTTTAGGGTTTTTTAGTCTCATTAGGTCTAGGGTTTCGTTAATTCAGTCTTCAGAATGATTAATAATGTCATCAGGCACATGAGGGAGGTTCGAAATAAGTTTTCATCGCAAAAATTTCATCGTCATAATGCTTGATAATAATTTTTCTTCAAAACTCTGTTTTGAAGAAAAATTGTCTATTTTATCCTTTTGTAATAAATGCAATGTAATTTTCAAAGTTTTTTCAGTTGTGAAGTTCTTCAGGCGCAGCCCTAGTCGCCTTTGCCAAAATACCATGCCAACTATCCCTGCAAAGAACAGACAAGAGATTCATCATCAGTTCAAAAATCAAAGGAAACAAAAACAGATTCTATTCAAAAAGTGCCAAAGTTTTCAGACTTTAGAAAGTGGGTTTTTTTCAAATAAAAAATCAAAGTCTATGGTATAAAAGATATTTTTGTGTTTTCATAATTCATTTTCATACCAAGAGTCATCAAAGATCCAAGACAAATTGTGGAGGGCGAAATCAGTGTTTGGAGGCCGAATTGTTGGTGAGTTTACCTACGCTGCGCACTGGGTGGAGGTCGCGATGCATAAGCCAGAGGCGGCGCATAGGGCCGTTTTTCACTGTGCATTTCTGAACGATTGCGGCGCACAGGGCTGGAACACTTAATTTGTTGCCATCTCTCTCAAAATTCAAAACGAATCTGCCTCCTATGTTTCAAGTAAGTTTGTGAGACTTTGAAATTTCTATTACTCAATGTTTGGGTTTGTTTGAAAAGGGAATATGAGAGTTTGAATGTCAAAACCATAAACCCTATCACCTTGTTAAAATTTGCTCCTAAGGGTTTTGAATTTGAAGTTTTAAAATTTGATTTTGGTGCCAAGTACTCCAACTCCATTCCCCACCTGTTTCTCCTTTCCCATCATTGTTTATTATATCATTACAGTCCTCCCCTATTTCCTTATATCCAAAACCATTCATATCATTTCATTTCCATTATCCCTATCCCTAAATCCTTTCATTTCCTATTATTCTCCCTTTCCCATTTCATTTGTAAAATTCCCAAACCCCAAGAATCCCAAAAATTCAGTGGCTGTCCCTTGTCCCTAAGTTTGTTAAATTTTCAAAGGAAAAATTATCATTTGATTAAACCCCATTGTCCCCACTGCCCTATATCTCCTACAATCCCTCTCCTTTGACACATATTTGGCAATTGAAACAAAGCACCAAATTCTCATTTTCATCTCATACAAGCCAAACATAGACCTTGAAGCACAATGGAGACAGACACTGATACATCATATGACAGAGATAGTGATTCTACCACTGAGCTACATGCACCGAGAAGGCCTCATAAAGGTGGCAAACATGTGAGAGAAGAGCCCGCCTCATTGACTCAATTGCAGGCTTGTCCACTTGCAATGGCATGTTTTCGTGAGCAGTCATGCTATCAGTATTGTGAGATGATTGCTAGGATTCATCATCATCAGGAGTTGGCTTATTTGTTTGTATTGCATTTACATGATGGTCAGGTAACTCTTGCTGGTGTAAATTTCACTTTGACACCGGAAACCATCTCTCAAGCAACAGGAATACCGAATGTGGGTGAACAGTGGAACAAAAGACAACAAGTGGACAGAGTGCATTATGAACCATACATCAGACCTAGCTATGTCAGATAGCTCAGCAGGGTGTTCCCATTCCGGTTCCTAAAGGAATCCTATGTGCCTTTGATGAAACTTATTATCAGATACTTCAGTTGTGAGGGCCGGTTTTCATGCCTCTATGCCTACCACATCAGATTATTGATGCATTTCATGAGAGTCAGAATGATGAACATACCTTATTTCATGTGCCGGAATATTGAGAGGATGACCATTCTTGTGCAAAAGAAAACTCTCGAGTAGCAGTACAACAGTATTTATCACTATGCACTCATCAAGATCGTGGTTGTACATCAGCTTGGATTGCAGGGCATTTCATGGTAGGATTTCATTTCCCGTGATTTCTTCACAGTTCCTCAGGTTCCTCCAGAGGTTTTCCATGATGCAGGTGAACCTTCACATCAGCCTGAAGGTCACGAGACAGAGCCTATCAGTGTTCCAGTGTTTGTTACTTATCAGAGAGGCACTAGAGTATTATTTGCAGCAGCCCGACGAGTACTATCTCCACCCGGGGTGGAAGGGGTCTCGTTGCCATCATCAGCAGCACAGGTACAGGTACAGGACAAAGGTAAGAGGCCTATGCAGGATGAGGGCCCTTCAGGAGGCCATGATACCGATTTCATATTTATTGATGAGGATTTGAGCTCTCCAAGCTCAAAGTTGAGAGAGACCATTCAGGAGCAGAAGGCTGAGATCGATACCTTGACCGTCAAGCTGCAGAGAGCCCAATGGATCATAAACTACCTGGATCAGCGGAACAAATAGTTGGAGGATCAGCAGACAATCATGGAGTTTCAAAACATCCGTGAGAACCGGCAAGCTACTCGAAGAAGCCAAGACGAGATGACACCCATTGAGCGGCAGATTGAGGCTGATAGAGAGACTTGGCTTGAGAGGGCCAATATACATCTTGAGAAGCTGTTGGAGAAGGAAAAAAAGGAAAAGAACATGCTCAGGCACATGAAGAACCACTATTGGGCACGAAATCATGTTTGTAGAGCAAGGATCAAGATCCTGAAAGCAAGGCTAAGGAGGGCACTAAAGCGTCGTAAAAGGCATGATAGACTCCAAATTTTGGCCGAAGCTTCTTTGGCCCAGCATAGTGCTTGATGGTGGGTATTCAGCCCAAATTTCAAGTAATTTGGGAAAAATTTTGTCAATTTTGAATTTTTGGGTCTAAACACAGATTTTCCTTCCCGACGCGTAGCGCCACTTGGCGCGCGATTATAATTGGCAGCTCTTCTGGAGGAAAAATTTACATTTCTAGATTTTTCATCAAAATTTATGCATGCTTATGGATTACCTAAGGATTTCATCAAGTTTTGGGTTGCCTAAAGGGTCAAAAACACCCTAAAAATGGCCTTTCTGCCACTTTTTGCACACACATGAAGTAGTGTTGGGAGATTTGATTTTTGGAGGGGAAAATGGAAACCAAATCCAGAAATTCCACTTGGGTTGGAAAGTAGACAGGCAGGGCTTTCCAACGAGCTATCCTGCACTCAATTTGGACTTCGGGAAGGCCCTCAAAATCAGCCTCAAACTTGTGTTATGCATAGAGATTTCAGGCGCGACGCATAGGGAAATTTGGCCTATTTTTCACTCAGCAGCTTAGAATTTCGCCTAGTTTTGTCTAGTTTGACTTTTTCATGTAAATCTTGATGTAGCTTGATGTAATTTCATGACCATGATGTAATTTTGGTACATTTTTACTTATATTAGTGGATTCATTCACCAAAAAGTGAAATGTAAGTGAATGAATCAGTTTCCTATCATATAGAGGCAAGTTGTTTCATTGCCTATTTTCCAGTTCCTAGTTTAGATATGGTTGAAAAAACTCCTAGAATGGTGAGCTCAACCCCTAGAGGCATGGGAATGAGTTAGGCTTGTCTATATCATGTAATTCATCAGTCATTTTCAAGGTTGGACTCTTGGGATTGCTTGGCACTTCATTGTACATTCATCTCTGCAATTTTGGCAAAGGAATAGACCAGGGTTTGCAACACTCTTTGGGATCCATGTGACTCTGTGTTTTGATGGTGTGTTTCTCTATGTTATTGTAAGTTCATTGATGTTTATGTGCATCATTTCCCTTCTCCTTTCTTCTTAAATTAAACAAATGAGTTATAAAGGTGGAATTCATTAGATTGCTTTGCTCTGCCTTCAGTTTTGTTTAATTTTCCATGTTTTCATCTGTTTGAAGAGGATTCTTGAAACCTCTTTCCCTCTTCAACTCCTCACTGGTCTGAACTATCCATTCATTCAATCCAAAGCATCAAAACAATTTCCTTCCTGGCCCCATTCAGAACTCTGCAAAAAATAGGCCTCATCCTCGAACCCAAAACTGCCTTTCCCTTTGTTTCCAACAAAACCCCCAAAAATAAAAATCAAACTCCTTCACTTATATACCTAGCCTAAAATTAGCCTTTATTTCAAGTCATATCAAGCCCCTTCGATTATTTTGCTGAGATTGACCCGGAGAGAGCCCTCTCCTGTTCTGGTAGGGCTAGCTACCAGACTGAGCATGGTTTGATGTTACCCTGAACTTTTCCTTCTTTCAGCTTGAGGTAGATTTAGGCAATAACATGGGGCACCCATATTTGAGAGTCGAGGTGAAGAAATTCTCCACAACCCTCCTAGTGCATCTGGTCGTGTTGACTCTAGTACCATTATTATTCCCCATTTAGAAGAACCTCTAGAGTTCAATATCACTTCAGATCACTCTAAGGATGATCCAATTCATCATTCCTTCATCTTACATCAACAAACAAATCCCCTATACATTTATTTTTACCAACTTGTGTGTTTTCTAAGTGAGAAACAATTCATTATATCCAAATCCACTATTTGGGATAGTGACACCATGTATGAAAACCCAGAAATTTAGTCCATTTGCTACATATATGCAGTAACAAAATAGATTGGTAATCCTCCATTCCCTTTCTTGAACTGCATCTATCCATTCTTCCCACAAAATATAACCATAACATAAACAAAAGGCGAACCAAATCATGAAAATGTGTTTAGATTCCACTTTTCTAAATACATTTGGCGTGGCCATAACATGCTTGCGGGAACCTATGCCCCTATACCTTCTCATCATCCTCTTGAGGATTTAGTGCCTATGATACTGAATGTTTGAATCCATTATTTCAGCTTGGAACACCATGGTGCTCCACAAAGTCCTCTAGCTAGGGGCATCATTCCCACCTTTGCATACTAGATCACTCCCCTCCATCACATATGCTTGGGGGAAGTATCCCATGCTTGGGGGCATGATGGCACCCCTGGCCCCCTTCTCAATTTATTTTCATAAGTCTCGGCCTAGACCCCATCAATATAGGTATGGTCGATTGTCCTCCCATTCCTTGGATAGTTGGACCTACCAGCCTCTCCGGTGAGCCATATATTGTAGATGTTTGATACCTTATCTTAAAATATTCTACTTTGTGTGATACCATGTTTACCACTTGGTCCCCATGTTTGACTTTGTGGGTGGGGATGATTCTACACCTTCTCTAGCAATTCATTCTCGTATTCTTTTTTTACCTTGATTCTTCACCATGACCATCCTTCCAAGAAGCATTAGGGACATCCTTAGAAAAGTAAGGTTGCCTACCTAAAAGTCCCAGATCCTGATTCCAATGGTTGGTTTGTCTGCTATGATCACTGCAAGATTTAGGGCCTTTTCTCCTCTCTACATTCACCACAGCTACACTTGCAAATGAATCATATTGGAGGGAAATTGCCTTATTAAAAGAAAAACCTAAGATTTTTCTTTTGCCAATTACGACCAAACCATAGCTCAGTTTGAAAAACTGTCAGTGTCATTGGAAATCTATCACCTAACCCTTAAATGGGTATCCTTTCATTTTTGGTGATTTTATACTTCACCCGGAAGCCTTTTTTCGAAGAAGGGTCACTTCACTGCTTCTCAAAATCAAATTTCTTCACTTGAGACACTTGTACTTGGGGAACCATTTTTCCTTCATACTTTTTGATACTTGTGTTGCTTTTTGTCATGAGTAACCATCTTGTACTCATGATTTTATGGTCCCCACCGGTCCTCTTCTGTGTGGCAGCATCATCAAGTTGCCCTTATTTAGAGCATCCGAGTTGAGTCATCATCACATCTGTGGAGTCTGTCCTGAGTCCCTTTTGTCTCCCACCACATTCTTCCATCCTTCATTTCTTTGTACCTCTCTCGTGTCGCACATTTTGGCCCTCAGTCATACTGTCTGCTATCCCCTCCGAATTTGAGTCAGTAGCTGCCAGGTCATCCATGCCCTTCATTCTCTAACAAGGGAAGTTGTCAGCCCGCTACTCAGTACCCCCCATTCCACCATCATACATAGTGTCAGTCTATCAGTTGCTCTACTATTATCTCTCGTGCCTTAGTTGAGGATCCCTTATTGCCTCACCTATGGCGGACCTGCTTCTGTCAACATTAGCTTATTCATTACAGAAGATAGGTCTAGAGGGCTGTGTACCTTGGTTCCAGCTTCCACTCTTGTTTGGTGCCTCGGATCAGGAAAATGGACACTTTATTTCCCTTTGACTTGATTGTTTCTTAGTTCCAGCTCCTCATGGCATGATCGAGATCCGTATACTTGATGGTTCAGTGATGTAGTCAATTGTACCAGTGATTCCTGGGTGTGTGTGGGATGTTTCAAACCTCATGAGGGGTGGCCCTTCAGGTAGCCCCCCACATGCCTAGATGACCTCTCTACTACAGCCTTGGATGCAGCTCCATAGATTTTATGGTTTTGACCTCAGCCGCTTGCAACACCTTTTTAGTTTGCATGTATCATTCAGATTTTTAGATCCCTTTCCTGTTTTACATGGCCTCTTTGGTTGTACTTATATCTCATGTACTCAAATATTATTGTATGAGTCCTAGATGTTTTCCTAGGCATAGTATGTATGTGGGATCCATTATCATGTTTTTTATCTAGCCCATGTTTATGCCAACATGTACTATATAGTTCAGTCCCATGTTTGTTGGACGTACCATTATTCTTTGTACTTTGTTATCTCGGCGGGCATAGGTATGCCTCCCCCACCTCATGTAGAACATGTAATCACTCATAAAAGAGACTTGTCACACCTGTAAGTCTTGCCTCCTCAGGGTATTGTCCTCTCGCACTTCAGTTCGCCTTATATTTCTCTCTCTCTTACTCCCCTTCGGTGTTTAGTGATTGTGTTCTTACAACGTACTTCGGTCATACAATTAGCTCCTGACGCTTGCACGTTGGGGGAAATATGTTACACCAATTTTTGGTCATCTAACCTGTTATTATTAGATGGACTAAAGTACACCATGTAAGACCAATTTTACCATAGTAAAATTTCTTTCACTATGAAAAATAATTTAATAACCCATAGTTTATTAAGTTATTTCAGGTCTAAACTGGAAACCCCATGAGGAATAATTAAATAAATCCTTATTTGTTTGATTTTCCTCTAGGGATAATTAATTAAACCATTGTTTAATTAATATTCCTGGTCATATTTAACCCAAAACAAGAAAATTAATTAGATAAATCATCATTTATATTACTATTTTCTAGGGATAATTATCTAAAACATCATTTAATAATATTTCTTGTTAAATTTGACTATATCATTTATAAATAATTGAATAAATCATTATTTATTTAATTATTACTTAGCCACATTCTTAAAATAATAAATTAATAATTTATTTATTTATTATTTCTAAATAAAGGGATTTGACCAAATTCAAATTCCTTTTCCCCCCAACAAAATAATAAAATATTCCATAAAAGTTGGATCTAGATTTGGTTAATAATATTTTAACTATACACCAATATCTAGACTGAGTCAATATTTTGTTATAAATAGAAGGTTTTTTCCATTCATTCACTACCTCTTGTTGCCTAGAGATCACTCTTGATCTATACTTTTGGTCTGACTTTGATCCTCCCATCATTTTCATATTTTTCTACTTTTTGTTTGTGATCTCCCTTTGAGTTCCATTTTTGTATGGGTTTTCTACGCCATCAAGAGAGAGAGATCTTAGATCCGAAGCGCTGAGAACATACAAGAACCCATCCCATTGAGGAGGACTAGTAACACCTTTCTATGTTCCCTTCCCAGGTGTCATAATACAAAAAATTCTTTAAAAATTCTTGTCTTGTTCATTCGATGCATGGAGCAACTCTTGCTTATTTTTTCTATTTAATGTCTTTAACTGCATAGATCTGAATTTTTGTAGAATATATTCTAATTACTAACTATATATCTAAGGGATTTGACAACCATATTTGATGTTAGGGCTGTTTGTTATGCACAAATAAAGTGATATTTTTTCGTACACGTGTGATTAGAATTCACACTAACAAATATGTTGATATGTAATCAAATCAAAATGCCTTTCCAATAATAAAAAATGTAAATACATATACAAAATTTGAGGAATTTGCACAAAATAATGGCCATTTAACTATAAAAAAATGAGTTTTCAGTCTAATTTAAGAACCAAATATTTAATTTCGAGATAAATAACATCAGATAATAGCTCGATAACCGCACTATATTTGGAGATATTGTTAGTTTTTCAACCCAAACATATACTTTGTAAATTAATCAAATCGCTATTAGGGGAAAATACTGCCCATGCTACGGAAGACAGGTTTTGTGTGCTATGGCAAGCACCATCAACAAAACCGACATAAAGATTCGATGACATCTACAAACCAAGTGGAGCACAAGGTGAGCAAAGGAAACATGTCTGCAAAGAAAACAATCACACCAAAAATCCAATAAAGTCACACTAATGAATAAAACACTAATGTACAAGGCATCACACTCATGATCAAGTGTAATACTTCTTTAGGTAGAGTTCAACAATGAACTCAGATGATTGATTTCTCTCATGATTAATAGAAATAAACCCATGGTTCTACTATTGATATTGCATTTAGGCATTACCTCGGCCAATATTGTGAGAATATTCACATCAGCAATGAAGTGGCCATGTCCCCTAGCCGACTAAGGGTTAAGAAGCATGGAAATAATGTGGGTAATTGACCAAACGGTAAGAACATGGTCGAAGGGAGTGGGTGGATCTCGTTTTTTAGGAAAGTAGTGTAAATATTGAGCTCATGGGGAGAACAAGAAACCTGGAAAAAGAAATTCTCGATAATCCCTACTTTGACAGATATTTCGATCGGAGTGGTTGGAATAATATTTCCCATGTTCCCTTCAAACAAAAATTCATGAATCAAGATAGGATTCTGAAATGGGCCAGTCGGTACAAACGAAGCATGGGATTCTAGACAGGTAGAGATGTCACCTAGGGGAACGATTATGTCCATCATCCCATGGGGTTTATTTGAGAGACATTACCTCCACGATACTTTCGTTGGTGGGGAAAATCTTATTTAAGGGATCATCAAATTCCCAAGAACCAAACCAGGGAGATTGCGCATAAGTGTCTAGAGAAGAAACCAATTAGTCGTTTGTTTCAGATGCATCCTCAAAAGCCATGAGAATAATATGATACATTTGTTCAGCAGGGCTAAAAGGCATAAAGTCATCAAAACTTTCAATTTGGTTGGGATAGGGAACAATCCATGGATTGTTACTAGATGATATCATATTGATAGTGGCGACATTCAGAGGTGGGTGTGGAAAAATTCCCATAAGGGACAAGTCTTTGAATATAACCAACTCGACATTCTCATAGGGGGTAGTGGTATTCCCAACATATGGAATGTTTCCTGCTAAAGAATCAGAGGAGAGGAAACCTAACTGATCAACAATCATGATTTTTCCTTGATGAGGAAAACGTAGGACACGAAAAAGCGTAGAGACCACACAAACCATGGCATGAGTCCAATTGTGTCAAAGAAGGATATTATAATTCAAGTTGGCATCTTCCACCTCAACTTCTAAATTTACTATTTTTCCCTCCAACAGGATGGGCAATGATTTGAGAATGCCATAGGGCTAAGAACCTCTACCATCGAAAGCTTCCAAGGTATTCGGGGACTGGCTCAATGAAGGAGAGTCTATTTCTTTCCAACAAGCGATAGAAATGATGCAGGTCGAAGCACCTTCATCAACAACAGTCCTATGAATGGTTTTCCCCATCACAATAACATTAATAAGAAAATCCACCTGAGATGGGAGCCGAGGAACGAAGTTCTCAAGATCGAAAGTAATAATATTGGAATCTATAGGATCAATCCCTCCAATAGCAGAAAGTAGTTCCTTCTGTTGTGATGGACACAACTGAAGGACCTGCAAAGTCGACATCACCAAAGGCGCTTGAGCTAGATCCTCTTCAATATTGTAGTGTTGTGTAATGCTTGCATTCCAATTTTAGGACTATTTCTGAAGAACACATTTTGGGGGTGGTCGGATGATGGATTCACTACTAGGTCTCTCAATTTGGAGATAACTAGAAGTAGGAGACATAGAAGAGGAAGGGTGATCTGTGACTTCCGATTCCATAGGATCCTTGGATGGATTGGGGTATTCTTTCAATATCATGATAATAGAGATAGGTTCCGTGCCAACCATAAAAACTTGAGATTTTCTAGACGATTGGGGTTGATCTACCATTTGTGTCTGTTGAGAAGGGAAAGACTCTTTCAACACATGTGGGGTCCCGGGGGCACCTTTCAGAAGATGAGAAATGTCAACATGCCGAGGAAAATGATTGGTGTAATGATCATCATCACATATTAGACAAGGATATTTAGGCTTGCGTGTAGAAGAATCATCAACAGATGACTTCTTCGAATCCTATTTAGGGTTGTTGGATTTGGATTTTCCTTTACCCTTTTTCTTACCTTTCGAGGATTTTTCTGTTTCAATAGATTGGACATAATTTACCTCGAAGGTTTTACCAGGATTCTTTTGGGTACTAAAAGGAGTGGAGGGTGTAGCAGACCATAGTGGACTTAGACTTCAAAGAATATTTGGGTGCACTACTATTAGCATGAGCCATAGCCCCAATAACGTCATTAACGAGAGGCGTAACATGAGACTAAGATGATGCTAGATCAGTTGAAAATCACAGTGTGCTAGGCAAGAGCTTGTATAGTGTTCCATATTGGGAATAAACCAAATAGAGGTATTGAGCTATGGAAATGACTTCCTCTTCTGTGATACATCCACCCATGGCAATATATTTAGCAATCCTAGGAAAGAATTCTTTTGTAAACCATTTAGTCAACAGTTGATCGGGGATCTCAAATTTTATGAGGCAAAGGCGATGCTGCCATTCGTGAATGTAATCCGAAATGTGAGTAACAATTGATTGCTTCAACGAGGTGAGGAGGTGGGTGTCGGTTTAATACCAGGTAAGTAGCTAGAAGTGAGTAAGGAAAGCCATAGAAAAAGAGTTGAAATCAAATAAAATACCTCGAGGGAGCTCCATATACCACTTGGTTGTAGTACTAGTTAGAGTACGCTGGAAAAGACGAAGACGAAATGAATCGTTGATCCAAAATTTAGAAGAGCACCACAAGTGGTATGTCATGATATGGGTTTGGGGGTCTTCCCGAGACTTACCTACAAATTTAGGACAATTTCCTGGGATTTTGGTCAGAACTGGCGGCCAATACAACAGATGTTGGATGGGGTCATTTGTAATCTTTGACACATCTCGCAGTTCCAATGTAGCCGAAAATGGCAGGGGAGGATAATGAGGAGAAAAAGGTCGGGGGTTCCAACCTTGTTGATGGGGATTCTACCCCCAATTGGGTAGATTTTATCGTGGATACACATATTTCCCCCATTGCTGGTAAGGACCTTGCTAGATATAGGGTCTAGGGTGAGGTCCTTGCTAAACACGAGGTCCGACCTGTGGTCCCTACTGGGCCTGATGGTACTGAAGAATTTGCTGATATTGAACACCAGACTGAGGCCCAGGCTAGGGTTGCTGGTACTGACCATGAGGAAGTGACTCGTACTGAGTACCAGGTTGGCTCAGAGGGAGATTCAAATTAGTTTTCATGTAAAGACCAAATTGAGGGTTAGTCGCAATATCACTCACGAGAAGCTCGGGTTGTTGGACATACTACTGAGAGGCACTTGGTCAAGGAACATACTGATATTGTTCATTCAGCTATTGAACATACTGATGAGGGACGTTAGGTTGCTGTACATACGAATATGGTACGTTCAGTTGCTGAAGAGGTTGTTGAACCTGAGAATATTTAGTGTGGGGTTGGTGAAAGACTAATGCAGCTAAAGTAGGCTGACCACTAGAAGTAACGATGCCTATGAAAGTGTTCGTCGGTTGTGAAGACCATGTCCCACTTTCTAATCCAAATATTTCTTAAATAATATTTAAAATGTGACAAGAAAAGAGATAGAGGTACCTTTTTATTGATGCTATGTTGTAACCCGTTGATGATGACCTTGATCCATGATCCTTTTAGGCTTGCTCCTTGCTATCGGTGACACATGAATGCCTCTGGATAATCAAGAGGAAACAACAAACGTAATCCAATACATAATAATAATTAAACATTAGCTATCTAGCAGATCAAGGAGTACCAAAATATTTGCATAAAATATTAGAAAAATATAGAAAGAAAAAATCATATGTTTTATTAATAAATATGAAAATAAGAACTTACAATCTAGGCCTTGATGTTGGAGGCCTCCCTTTGGTGAAAATATGAGTCCTTAACTGAAGCTCTAAGGAATTCCTTCTCCCAAACAACTTAGGCGTTATCAAAGTGCAAGAATGTAAAGGGAATGAGAGTTCAGACTAGCCCAACAATGACCAACCAATAGTGGAAGGATGGGGACCAATTTATAGGAAGAAAGAAGAGGTTGGGATCCCATGAAAGGAGGAGGAAGGTCCACTTTCTGAGGGATAAACCCCCATGGATGAGATCAAATCTCTAAAATTAGAGAGCTCAACTCTATCACCATCATTTAACACTACCAAAACAAGATCAATGTGGTTTTCCAAGAAATAAGGGCGCTGGAAGTGCTAAGCTAGAAATGTCAATATGACCTCAGCGCCAGCATGAAACTAGGAAACACGCTGACCCAGAAAACTAGGGATTTTACCAAGTTCCTTCAGTAATATTCCAAGGAATTTTTCTTTGAGTCTTTAGGGGATGGCTTTACATTTTTCTTCATGGTGGAAAAATTTCACAGGGTCTGTCACAGGGAACTTCAGGATCAAGGACGTGAAGTAAGCATGGTCACCAATTACTATGTAACACTTTTTACAATACAAATATCTAAGTTTTATCTTATTTCATTTTAACTTTGATATGGATGTACTTCACAAATTCTCTACTCTTTTCCTGGACCAACCTCTAGCCACTATTTATTTTGGTGTGGTGGTTTCAATACTCAATTTCCATCGTACCTCTTTAGAAAACAATGTTTAAAAATAATAATATAATTCAAGAGTTTGAATTGTACTAAATATAATGGAAGTTACAAAATGATCCCATGATTCAAGAAATGAACACAAATGTGAAAATACCTTATCTTCGGTATCGAATTTAACATCCATGCAATTCAACTCACATAAAAAAGTATTAAACACATTCAAATGATGTACAATTTTTGTACCTTCTTTAGTTTTTATATTTTATAGTTTCCTATTTAAGTAGATTCAATTTGTTAAGGACTTCATCATATAAAGGATTTCATCTTGCTCCATAATATTACCATTATTACTTATCCAATAATGTTAAACACGACATCATACAAAAGACATAACTGAATTGTGTTGAGGGCTTTAGCATCCAAGTATTCCCACTCTTCATCAGCCATAATTGTAGATTTCTTCATCTTGTCACCTAACACCTTATACAACCCTTGTCGTACTAACAATTCTTGCATTTTAAGTTGCCATAATTGGAAGCTTCTTTTACCTTTAAATTTTTCAACATCAAATTTAACATTCATCATCTTTTATATTACCCTATACACACATACTCTACCTCCAAATTAACTATTTTTTTTAGAGTGTCAATTCATAGATTATAAAAAAATAAATTATTTTCAAAAACCCTATTTCTCAAAACTTGTGGTCTAGACTTGATAGACTTGATTTCTTAAAAAAATGGGATGCATGTTGTATAAAATTTTTATATACCTCCACATCTATTTTAAAAAATATGAACTTCCTTGAAAAATAATTTTTTTGGTATCTCCATATAATTAAGAATGGTCCCACAAGCAAAGGTTCACCCATTTAAATTTTCATCATTCCAAAAAATATTCTCCTCAAGATACAATGAATGCTATAGAAGTGTTATGTGTTCTCCTCTCCACACACCTCCACTAGGATTTCTCTGCATGCAACTCTTCAACTGAACAAACCATATGTGTGGCATCCTCTCAGCTTCTGCAAAACCTAATGCACCACTTACTGAAAAATCTTCACAAAATGATAGCTCTACACAACCTCTTCTAGCTTGATTCCTGCAATCAACACTATGTGTATCATCTTCTAGCTTCATTTACAGATTCAACATTATACATAGCGTCTTTTGGATTTATTCATGGATTATAAACTCTACATGGAAACTTCTGTGAGTTGACTCTAGAAAATGCATCCTCCTTGACTCCTTTCCCCTATATATTTTCTCATGATGCAACATTGTGTACTAAACTCAAAACAAATGGCGGTTGGGCTCTCCTTCCTGTAGTTCCTTTGAAACATGGATAGGATTGCACCATAATAGAATTTCCCTCCATGGCTTCGAACACATCCCTGACTATTCATCTTCCTCAATGCATGTGTTAGCCACCTATAATATTTTGTTATACCAAAAGGTGGCTAAGATCTTTTTTGAGCCTCCAAGGAACAAATTTTATCACTAAAAATTGTTGGCTCTTGAAGACTCCTTGTAGGCCTCATGCCTCTGTCCAAAATCTTCATCACTTTCCCTATTTTAATTCTGCTGATTTCCTGTAAGAAACTGCTGAAGAAACCATCATTTTTACCCTTTCTCCCACTCATAACTAACCTTCATATTTTCATCATTTTCCTTTGTTCTCCATTTTCCTCACCCTCTTTTCATATAAATTTACCTTTGCAGAGTACCAAACTTCTTTCGAACTCTGTCGAAACCCTCAGAAACCTTTGAAATTCACTGAAAATCTGTGTAAAAAACCCATTTATTTATTAAAGGTTTAAGCCCCTTGGCTTGAGTTTCCAAACCACTTCCCCAATATGCCCTCATCATAAAAACCAAGCGCCAAACCCATAAAGCGCTAATCGAATCGAAAAGATTCAAGTGTGCGTGTTTGTGAGCCATTTCAAAATATCGATTGCGATCAGCCCCTTTGTCCTAAACCGCAGATCGTATTATCATTTCATCTGCCCCATAAGCCCGCAATCGGGCACTTAACTATTGAAAAATCCCTTTCTGATCAATATTTTTCTTTGTAAAACTTGAAAACCCATTATTCCAAAGTTTGTTTTAAAATGCCAAAATCACGTGTTTAAATAAAATGGGTTGATCAAAAAGACCGATCGCGCAATCGCGATCGGAGAATTTAAAATGGGTTGATTGAAAGACCGGGCCTGAATGTTTCGATTACGATTGGCCCTAGTTATATAAAGCCCGGGACCATGGTACTCCATACACCCAGTGGCCCCGCAATCGGGCGCCAACCTATCATATATATATTCCGCCCATTTCACTCAAAACCTTGGTTTTTATTGAAATTTATGGGTTTCTTACGAAGTATAAGGGTCCCGCCGGTGCAAGAAAACAAAGGATCTAGACCGTCGATCTAGACCCAATCGAACGGTTATCACCCAATCGAAATGTTCCAATGGAAATGTTTCAATCGGAATGTTTCAATCGCACAGAAATTTTCAATCGCATCCCCTTTTCTACCACCTCCAATTGAATCTGGACCGTCCACGTGTCCAGATCGGACGGTCCAAAACTACTCCGACTTGTTCATATCCCCGCTCTCCTTTTCGCCTCATCTACGCAAATCTCCACCGTTGGTTGCCTTCATCCGACGGTTACGCTACTCCCCCGCCATCTGAAGCAGTTTAAACCTATTCCCACAGGATTTCTTAACTATTTTTGTGTTTTGCAGGTGTTTTATTGGTTTTCCATTGTATAATGAAAGAAAGCCGAGGGTTTGGAAAGACGTTTCCTGCGCCTTCGAGCTGTTAAAGAGAACCATCTGAGGGGTTTCTCTCCATTGTTTTCTCAATTCTTCATGGGCATTGATGCCTTTAAAAATCCCAGTGCGGCCTGCACATCGACAAGACACTGTTTTAATTAAAAAACAGTTAAAGAGTATCATTTTGAAGACAGAGCACAGCAGATGAAGATTGAAGACAGTCTTACGGGGATTACGGCTAAGACGGTTATCAAAAGCCTAATTCCCAACTCAAAACACAGTTTAAAGAAAACCTAAAGTGTTTTATCAGACGGAAAGCCTCCACCGCCACATCTTGAGGCAAATTGATTCCTCAGCTACCACCGAGCCACCTGTCGCCTCAAACCTTTCAAACAGAGGCCGAAGTTATTGAAGAAAATCAGATATTCGCCTCCAGCGCAGCCAGGGAGTTACTTCTGCAAGGAAATCAATGCAGAAAATATCTGCAGAGTTACTCCAAACATTACATAAAGCCTCAAAGTCAAATAAAGCTCCCACCGAACTTAATCCACAAATGTAAAGCAGTTAATACAGTGTTCCACCTGTGAAATACTTCATCGAGCCTCTCAAAGGGCCGAGAAGTCTTGAACCTGTATTAATCATCCTGAGAGATATTTTCTCGAGATCCTCCTCATCCTTCCATATAAATACAAGAAGATGAGAAATCGTTGGTAATAGAGCTGAAATACATTTGAGCTCGAGACTTCTATTTGTACTTAGTGTTCACTGGCCCTTGAAGCTCTGTTTGTGCTAGAGTAGTTAGGTTGAATAGTGAAGATGATTGCTGAACTGAAACATTGGACTTGAAGATTGTAACTGGTTTGACATCAATATAAAATTTGTTTCTTGGGATCCTGGTCTTTATCACTGGTGAAGTGCTTCTTTCTTTGTTAGTCGTTTTCCTTCTATGTATGCCATATTGTTCATTTTCCCTCTGTAAAGAACAGTTTAAACAGGGTTAGGATTTTCTGTATAGCAGTAACCTTCTCTGGCTGAGAAATCTTTATCTTAATGTTTTCTTCAGATTTTTTTGTTTAAGAATGATTCAATACAGGTTAAACAGTTAGGAATGCTGCGTTCCCTCGTCCTACTGTTTGCTCAAACATTGTTCTCGAATGTTATTTCCATTATTTGCTATTAAAGTTAGACTAGAAGATGATATGGTTTGCCCTGATTGCTAGATTCTTTTCTCCAAAGGCAGATTCTGAAAGTTTCCCTTGGTGTTGACTGAAAGCAGACTAGGTTTAAAAGTACTTTATCTGATCTTAAGTTACACTCTGTTTTTCTTATGTGTTTTCATACTTTCTAAAGGTAATTATGTGGATTACTAGATTGTTTGTCAATTAAGCTGCTTTAATAAGAACTTGCCCAAGAAGTCTATGGTTATCCCTGTCCTTGGTTGGTTTTAAAACAGTTACTTAAGAGGCTTTTCTTGTTTGGACTGACTATAAATCCTCTGAGAAATTATTATCAGTTTCCATCCCTCCAACATTTTAATGTTTCCATTTCATCATTTAATCTCAATAATCTTGTGGTATAGATGACTTGCCCCTTGGATCACACTTGATTTTGTTGTTCAATTAAAGCCCAGATATGACTCCATAGCCCAATGGACTAAAAACCAGCGTTATATCTATCTATCTGCCAAAACTGTTCTATTTGCTTGCAACTTCTCACTTTTGAAACTTTTGCACTTAGGAATTTCCCCTCAAGTAACATTTCATGCTCAACCATCCAAAACAAAACAAAAACCTTGGCCTTCATAACTAGCCTAATATCATTACCTTAAGCTTTTCAAAGACAATATCCATCTTTGTACATATTGGAGAGATCCCTCTCCGGATTCAGGAGGGCTAGATCCTAGAATCCCAAAGTTGGTTGAAATGATGTTAACTCTGTGATTGGACTCTCCCAATCTTGCTAATAAATTAGAGAGACCTGACATTTCTGGCGACTCCACTGGGGACATCGAACCCAGAATCATTTTCATTTAAAGATAATCATACGACGTCAGAGATTTGGTTCATAAAGCATTTTCTTTATTAACCAGAGTAAAAAGCATCCTTTTCAAGCACTGCCTATTATAGGTAATCATGATGGAACTTGTTTGAATCAGTGACAAACTAGGTAAACCCTAGGTTTCTCTTAAGACTTCATCTAACCTTGAAAAATCAGCTGGCTTAGCCATAAGAGTAGACTGCCTTTGTCTCGCAACCTTAGCTAAGTTTTGAAACAAAGTTAGGACATTCTTAACAACCACAAAACTGAAAAATGACTTAGAAAAACCTAAAAATATTTCAGATTGGAATTAAATAAACATGGTGGTGGACCATAAGACCTTTTACCTCTGAAAGGAGCTAAAAATTTCCACTTGGCGACTCCACAATCCTAGCAGACCTTAAGACTCCATTGGGAAGAACCCTTATCATTATAAAATCATTCAAACTCAGTTAGAGGACTGTGGGATTTAAAATTGTAAAAACAGATTGGTTAACCTCTCCAAGATTGTCATATCTGGTTGAACTTTTCTTGTTTTAGGACTAAACAACATAGCATAGTGGCTTCTAAAAATATTCACACTAGAGCCCACCCAGACCCTAACCCACCTGAGATAGTTGATAATCCAGAAATTATCCTTTGGAAGTCTCCTAAGGTTAAATTATTAACTGTTTTCAGATCACCCTTGAGAGCTAATTCAGTCCCTGAAAATCTTTCAGCTCTGCAACAATCATAAACTGACTTAGTGAACCCATTTAGGACTAGGTCATTTGATGATATAATCCAGTTAGACTCTGAATCTTCACTTTCATCTCCTGAAACAAGTGAACATCTTGGTAGCAGGGAAACAACACCTCCTGATTTACATTTCCTTCACAATCTAGGTGTCTCTCATCCAAGATCATCTCAACAGTCTACTCCTGGTCCATCCACTTCTACTCACCCTACATCCACTGTTCAAACCACTTCACCTCAGCCCACTTTCCCTTCTGTAAATCCACCTCCACCTCCTTCCATGGCAACATGGTATGCTCCCTTAGTCCTTCCTGTACCATTAGCCAATCTTCCATAGGACTATCAGTCCAAAATTCCATTATATGATGCTAGTAATACTATAACAACATCTCAACATGTGGACAAGATGAATGACTACTTTGATAGAAATGAAATTGATAATGATTCTGTCAAGTTGAGACTATTTGCTCAAAGTTTGGGGGGAGAAGTAAGAAAATGGTTTAAAGGTTTAACCCCCCATAGTATTAACGATCTCCAAGCCTTCCATCAAACATTCTTAAACAAATGGGAAGTGAGAAAGAATCCTCTCCAAGTCCTTGCTGACTATAAAAATCTCCATAGGAACCCTGGGGAAAGTGTACAATCTTATTGTACCAGATTTAACAGCGTCTATAATGCACTTTCCCCTGAACTAAAACCTCCTCAGGACTCAGCTTTAAACAAATTTCCTGAAGGGTTTGATCCAGACATGACATATTCACTCAGAGAAAGAGTTTTTGCAACTCTTGAAGACATGCAAAGGGGTGCTCTTTCTGTGGAAGTGAACTTGATGGAGAAAAGAGCAAGAATGAAGAGCGATAAGAGAGTATCTTTTAGAGAGGAATCCACACCTTCTACTTCCAACTCAAATATGGAGAGAATGATGGAATAAATGATGAAAGAGATGAGCATAATTAAGAGAGCACAAGAAAATCAAAATCAAACTGCTCCTCAAAATAGGAACCAGAATCAGAATGTTAGAAGGAACCAACCTCCAAACAGACCCAGGGATGATGATCAACAAATCACCCCTCCCTTTCATCAAAACTATGTAAGTGAGGTTGAAGAAACAGAAGACATAACAGAGGAAGAGGATATCAACATGATTGGGGAAGAGGATGATGACTTTGAGGTTCATTATGATAATAAACAAGGTCTTTACACACCTTACGACGACAAAAGAGATGATAATGAAAATTATTATCACGACATGGAAAATGTCATCATAGAACCTCAAAGAGAATATGACCTTAGAAGCAAGACCAGTCAACAAGCCCCCAACACCAAAACCTCTGACAAATCCTCTCAAAGCAGCACCGCAACTAAACCCAAAACAACCAAACAAAAAGACAAAAAAGTGGATGTTAATTCTGATAAGGATAAGGAGAAAAACACTCAAAATTCTGAAAAACAGAGTGAAGACATCAGCAGTACTAACACTTCAGCTAGTACTCCTTCTACAGCAGTTGTGTCAAGTAAAACAAATCAGCAAGCTGTAATTGTTGATAGAGTGACAGCTAATAAGGTTGAAACAAGTGCTTCAAAGAATCAAACCCCTTTCAGCCTGGAACATGAAATCTTAAAGCTCAAAATCTCTGTTCCATTAACCGAGTTAGCTGCCCAACATGTATGTAGGAACCAAATTTTGAAGGCTTTAAATATAGAGGAGAATGGAGATACAGTTAATCTTATTGACGACCTACCAGAGTTGATTTTTGGCCCTAAGATTGAAGGGAAGTTTCAAGAAGGACCAGTTCCTCCCTTTTATGTGAGTTTGAACATTCATGACAAAATTCTACACAACGCTATGCATGATTCCGGGGCTTCTCATAATTTAATGCCTAAAGCTGTGATGGAGAGCCTTGGTTTAGAAATTACCAGACCCTACAAGGACCTATACTCCTTTGACTCAAATAGAGTAAAATGTCTAGGATTGATCAAAGACCTCTGTGTTAACCTAGCCCAGATTCCAGCCAAATGTTTACTCATGGACATTGTTGTGGCTGATGTTCCCCCAAAGTATGGAATGCTATTATCAAGATCCTGGGGAGCTAAGTTACAGGGGACTATGCAGATGGACATGACATATGCGACCATCCTAGTTTTCAATCAGACCAGAAGACTTTACAGGGAGTCTCATATGCAATACACGGTTACAAGTCAAGACAGACCACGAAACTCTCCTATATATTCTGTCAATACAGGCCTTGATTCTTTTATCATGTTTAACAATGAAACCCCTAGTGGGCAAGTCACTTTAACAGAATTAAAGGCCGACAGGGAAGAAGAGTATAATAACGCAGAAGTGTCCAAACAGTTTGCCACATGTGAAAACATTAGTAAACAAAGCATAGGTCTTGATTTACCGGTTATAAGTCCATTGTTTTTAGGACTTAACAACCCAGAAAATACCCCTAACATTTCTGGCATCATACCTCAATCTATTGAAGAATTTGAGGAGTCAAAACAAATTCAATTGGGTGCTGCTAATCATGAACAGTCAGAAGGCACCATAGTTAAAGGGGACAATCGCCAAACAGACGAAACCGAAAACAGTCCTTTATGGAGTATGTATTTTGATGGGTCATGCACTAGAAATAATGCTGGTGCAGGGGTTTGGATCATTAACACTGAAAACAACCACACAGAATGCATTTCATGCAAATTAAACTTTCAGTGTTCCAACAACATAGCAGAATATGAATCCCTTCTCTTAGGCTTGCATCTCTTGAAGAAATTAGGAGCCAGAAGAATTGATGTGTACGGGGATTCTGAGTTAATCATTAGGCAAGTCAATGGGGAGTATAATGCGAATCATCCCAGACTTAGAGCCTATCAGAATGATGTCATGGATCTGTTGACAACATTTGAGGAGTCAAACCTGAGTTTCATCCCAAGGAAAAAGAAATTTATGGCCCACAATTTAGCTTTTGCAGCCAGAACATGTCTAACGCCATATGAGACTGGAGACAACACAACTCCGATAAAATTTAGACCGACAGTGCCTGATAACGAAAAATATTGGCAAGTGTTTGAAAATGACAAACAAATAGAAGACTTCATGCAATTCAGAAATGAGTTCGAACTGCACAGTTCAGATTCAGATTATGATACAGACTGCAGTGAAGAAAACTTTCTTGGTGAAGAAGAATCGTCTCCTCAACTTGCCAATATTAACCTATTGTCTAGCAAACTTAGGAGCAAAACAGAATTAAGTGCAGAGTTAGAAACGGAAGAATTACAAACTCTGCATTCTAAAGATGAAAATTTGCCAAGTGGTCTAACGCCTTTAGAGGAGTTGTTCGATTTTAACGATGTGGCCAATAAACCAAAACTGGAACCTGTAGAGACTGAAGTAGAGGAGTGAAATATAGGCAGTGAGGAAAAATCGAAAATGATCAAACTGTCCAAAACTTTGCCAGCTTACATTAAACTCAAATACATAGAGTTGTTCAAAGAATTTTCTGATGTTTTTGCATGGAGTTACGAAGATCTTAAATCCTATGACACTGAAATAATACAGCACAAAATCCCTCTTGAAGAAAACCAAAAACCATTTAAATAGAAACTGCGCAGAATAAACCCTGTCCAGTTGCCATTGGTTCAGAAGGAAATCATGAAAATGTATGAGGCTGGCATTATTGTCCCTATTAGATATTCTGAGTGGGTATCTAATCTGGTGTCTGTTAGGAAGAAGACTGGAGAAATCAGGCTTTGTATAGACTTTAGAGACTTAAACAAAGCTTCGTTAAAAGACAACTACCCTTTACCAAAAATGGATCACATTTTACAAAGGGTGGTGGGGTCTAAAAGGATTTCGTTGCTTGATGGCTATTCGGGGTATAACCAAGTCTTATTCCACCCTGATGATCAATTAAAGACAGTGTTTACTACACCATGGGGCACTTTCATGTATGTGAAAATGCCTTTTGGTCTAATGAACGCTGGAGCAACCTTTCAGAGAGCCATGGACATAGCATTCTCGGAAGAATTGGGCTTCTTCATAATTATCTATCTAGATGATGTCACTGTGTTTTCAAAAACAGATGAAGAACATTTAGAACATTTAAGAAAAATTTTCGAGAAGTGCAAAAGGTTTGGAATATCTTTAAACCCTAAGAAGACACTATTCGGTCTCCAAGAAGGTAAGCTTCTTGGACACATTATTTCAGAAGAGGGTATAAAGATAGATCCAAAGAGGATTGAGGCTATATTGCAAATCTATCATCCTCGAAATATCAAAGAGTTGCAGTCTTTCATTGGAAAGATTAACTTTTTGAGAAGGTTCATCCCTAACTTGGCAGAGCTCCTTAGAAATATCACAAACATGTTGAAGAAGGAGCAAGGGATAAAATGGACCTTGGAAGCAAAGACATCCTTTGAGCTGGTGAAACAAGCATTAACCAAAACACTGATTCTCATAAGCCCTGATTTTTCAAAAGATTTTTATATCTTCTCGTTTGCATCAGAACATACCATTGCTGCTGTCCTTTTACAGAAAAATTCACAAGGACAAGAGCAGCCTATTGCATTATTTAGCAAGGCATTGAGGGATGCCCATTTGAAGTATAATATTATGGAAAAGCAAGCTTTTGCTTTGGTTAAAGCATTGAAAGACTTCAGAGTATACATCCTTCACTCACACATCATTGCCTTTGTCCCTAATTCGGTTGTTAAAGACATTCTAACACAGGACCCAGATGGTAAGAGAGGTAAGTGGATTGCTGTTATTCTCGAATATGATTTAGAGATAAAACCCACTAAACTCATCAAGGGCCAAGGTCTAGCTAGATTAATGGCTGAATCCAATTTTGAAGTTCTTGATATTAATATGATTAATGCTTTGGACAGCCAAGAAGAATTCTCAACTCCCATTATTGAAAACCATTTTATGAATTCTCCTTGGTATGCTGATATCGTTTGTGTTTTGCTTAATTTAAATACACCTCCTTGTTTGTCGAAAACAAAGGCAAGGTTCTTAAAACTGAAAGCAGTAAACTATTGCATTGTAGATAGGTGTCTTTATTGGAAAAATGCTAGTGGTATATTGCTTAAATGTTTGCCTGAGTTTGATGCAGAGAAGGTTAAGCGGGAATTTCATGAAGGAGAGTGTGGAGGCCATTTATACTGGAAGTCAACAGCCAACAAAATTTTGAGGGCTGGTTTCTATTGGCCCACCCTTTTTCATGATGTTCACAAAATGACAACTACTTGCCATAAATGCCAATTGTTTGAGGGCAAGAGAAAATTATTACCCCTTCCTCTGCATCCAATCACTGTTGAAGCTCCTTTTCAACAGTGGGGACTTGACTTCATAGGTGAAATCCATCCCTCATCTTTTGCCCAGCATAGATGGATCCTTACTGCCACAGACTATTTCACTAAGTGGATAGAAGCCATTCCTTGTAGGCAAGCCAATGATTCAGTTATTATAAAGTTCATAGAAACCAATATCCTTTCCAGATTTGGTTGCCCTACCAAGATCATCACAGATAATGCAGCAGCATTTAGAAGAAAGAAAATGGTTGACTTCTGTCATAAATACCAGATAACACTAGGGCATTCCACAGCCTATTACCCTCAAGGTAATGGACTTGCAGAATCTTCCAATAAAAGCTTAGTGAACATAATCAAGAAACTGTTGGAGGACAATAAAAAGTCTTGGCACACAAAGTTGATCCATGCACTTTGGGTTGACAGATTAACTTTGAAGAAATCTATTGGTATGTCACCCTTCCAGCTTGTGTATGGTACAGATGCAATTTTTCCTAACAGCCTTGGTGTACCAGTTATGAAGTTTATCCAAGAATTGCAGACTGAAGATAATGACATGATCAGAAGAATAAATCAGACCATTCATCTTCAGCAAATCAGAGAGGAAGTGTACAGCAAAACATTGCAGAAACAGGACAGCATTAAGAAGCTTTTTGACAGAAGAACAAAGGCCAGCAATTTCAAGATTGAGGACAAAGTTTTAAAGTGGGACTCAAAGAGGGAAGACAAGGGAAAGCATGGTAAATTTGACAATCTATGGCTTGGCCCTTACTCTATTCATTCAGTTGCTGGAAACAATGCATTCTTCTTACAAGAGCTGGATGGAACAGATTTGTTTGAGGGTCCTGTCAATGGCAGGATGCTCAAGCATTACTTCTCTTGATTCATGATATGTTTTTAAGCCTTCCTTTTTCTTTTTCATTATGAATATTTCATCCACCATTGCATTCAAAGTTATGAAAAATCAAAAAATACAAAAACAAAGAAAGAAAGAAAAGAGGGCAGAAATGAAAAACAAGAAAGGCACAGCCCCATGCCAAAAATAAAATAAAATAAATAAAATAAATAAATAAATAAAAAATAAAAAATAAAAATCTGAAAGTGTGCAAGCTTAAATGCCACTCCTACAAAAGACACTTCTAGTTAGTCAAACTGTTTAATCTTGACTAATTAGCTTTCAATTTTCTGCTGATAGGGTAGTGAATTTGATTTGCCAAACTGTTTAATCTTGGCTTATCAGCAGATAGATTAGGATAGAAATTAAGGTTCAAACATGTCCAAAATCTGAACCAAAGTTTCCAAAAAGAGATGACTCAAAACTGTTTTATTTTTCTGAGTCATAAAGGAGAAAAACTGGTTCTAATTTGCCCAAAATCTGAATCAGATATCAAGAAAGAGACATCTCAAAACAAAATGAAAAACAGAGCTGTAAAGAAAAACAAGGCCATAATGAGAAACTTTCAGGTCTTAAGCCTTCCATTTTGATTTAATTTTCTGCAAATAATAATCTATGTGCAGCTTGTTCTTATGCCATAGATCATAGCAAGTCGAACAGCTCAATCTTGACTTGACTATTTTTAAATTTCTGTTGTAGAATTTAGAGAATGAAAGTTGGTTGGACTGTTTAATCCCAACAAACAGTAGACTAGGTAGAGAAATATCTGAGCTCAACTGTTTAATCTGAGTTCAGGGAGAAATAAGGATTAGAAATAGATTAGATTTCCTGCTTTCAAAAGAATAAAATGTTGTGAATAGAGTTTGCCAATCCAAGTGCACTCTGATGAAGAAATTTTTTTAGATCTGTAGGATTGGGTAGGTAGCAAGCTGGTCGATAAAGCTCCATTGTTTTCATGGCTGCCAAATATGTTTTTAGAAAACAATCATTCAATCATAGAAGGACAGCCCAATGGATGAGGCAACTGATCAGCCTCCTAGAAATCAAGTCTGAATTCTTGATGCCTTCAAGAAGGCACCATCCCCAGGTGGAGCCACTGTTAGCCACCTATAATATTTTGTTATACCAAAAGGTGGCTAAGATTTTTTTTGAGCCTCCAAGGAACAAATTTTATCACTAAAAATTGTTGGCTCTTGAAGACTCCTTGTAGGCCTCATGCCTCTGTCCAAAATCTTCATCACTTTCCCTCTTTTAATTCTGCTGATTTCCTGTAAGAAACTGCTGAAGAAACCATCATTTTTCCCCTTTCTCCCACTCATAACTAACCTTCATATTTTCATCATTTTCCTTTGTTCTCCATTTTCCTCACCCTCTTTTCATATAAATTTGCCTTTGCAGAGTACCAAACTTCTTTCGAACTCTGTCGAAACCCTCAGAAACCTTTTAAATTCACTGAAAATCTGTGTAAAAAACCCATTTCTTTATTAAAGGTTTAAGCCCCTTGGCCCGAGTTTCCAAACCACTTCCCCAATACGCCCTCATCATAAAAACCAAGCGCCAAACCCATAAAGCGCTAATCGAATCGAAAAGATTCAAGTGTGCGTGTTTGTGAGCCATTTCAAAATATCAATTGCGATCAGCCCCTTTGTCCTAAACCGCAGATCGTATTATCATTTCATCTGCCCCATAAGCCCGCAATCGGGCGCTTAACTATTGAAAAATCCCTTTCTGATCAATATTTTTCTTTGTAAAACTTGAAAACCCATTATTCCAAAGTTTGTTTTAAAATGCCAAAATCACGTGTTTAAATAAAATGGGTTGATCAAAAAGACCGATCGCGCAATCGCGATCGAAGAATTTAAAATGGGTTGATCAAAAAGACCGGGCCCAAATGTTTCGATTACGATTGGCCCTAGTTATATAAAGCCCGGGCCCATGGTACTCCATACACCCAGTGGCCCCGCAATCGAGCGCCAGCCTATCATATATATATTCCGCCCATTTCACTCAAAACCTTGGTTTTTATTGAAATTTATGGGTTTCTTACGAAGTATAAGGGTCCCGCCGGTGCAAGAAAACAAAGGATCTAGGCCGTCGATCTGATCTGCAGATCGAACGGTTATCGCCCAATCGAAATGTTTCAATCGAAATGTTTAAATCGGAATGTTTCAATCGGAATGTTTCAATCGCAATGTTTCAATCGAAATGTTTCAATCGCATTGAAATTTTCAATCACATCCCCTTTTCTGCCACCTCCGATTGGGACCCTTCGATTAAATCTGGACCGTCCACGTGTCCAGATTGGACGGTCCAAAACTACTCCGACTTGTTCATCTCCCCGCTCTCCTTTTCGCCTCGTCTACGCAAATATCCACCGTTGGTTGCCTTCATCCGACGGCTACGCTCCTCCCCCGCCATCTGAAGTAGTTTAAACCTATTTCCGCAGGATTTCTTAACTATTTTTGTGTTTTGCAGGTGTTTTAATGGTTTTCCATTGTATAATGAAAGAAAGCCGAGGGTTGGGAAAGATGTTTCCTGCGCCTTCGAGCTGTTAAAGAGAACCATCTGCGGGGTTTCGCTCCATTGTTTTCTCAATGCTTCATGGGCATTGATGCCTTTAAAAATCCCAGTGCGGCCTGCACATCGACAAGACACTGTTTTAATTCAAAAACAGTTAAAGAGTATCAGTTTGAAGACAGAGCACAGCAGATGAAGATTGAAGACAGTCTTACGGGGATTACGGCTAAGACGGTTATCAAAAGCCTAATCCCCAACTCAAAACACAGTTTAAAGAAAACCTAAAGTGTTTTATCAGACGGAAAGCCTCCACCGCCACATCTTGAGGCAAATTATTTCCTCAGCTACCACCGAGCCACCTGTCGCCTCAAACCTTTCAAAACAGAGGCCGAAGTTATTGAAGAAAATCAGATATTCGCCTCCAGCGCAGCCAGGGAGTTACTTCTGCAAGGAAATCAATGCAGAAAATATCTGCAGAGTTACTCCAAACATTACATAAAGCCTCAAAGTCAAATAAAGCTCCCACCGAACTTAATCCACAAATGTAAAGCAGTTAATACAGTGTTCCACCTGTGAAATACTTCATCGAGCCTCTCAAAGGGCCGAGAAGTCTTGAAACTGTATTAATTATCCTGAGAGATATTTTCTCAGATCACCTCCTCATTCTTCTATAAATACCTCAGAAGAAGATGAGAAATTGTTGGTTGCAGAACTTTGAAATACACTTGAGCTCGAGACTTCTATTTGTACATAGTGTTCATTGGCCCTTGAAGCTCTGTTTGTGCTAGAGTAGTTAGGTTGAATAGTGAAGATGATTGCTGAACTGAAACATTGGACTTGAAGATTGTAATTGGTTTGACATCAATATAAAAGTTGTTTCTTGGGATCCTGGTCTTTATCACTGGTGAAGTGCTTCTTTCTTTGTTAATCGTTTTCCTTCTATGTATGCCATATTGTTCATTTTCCCTCTGTAAAGAACAGTTTAAATAGGGTTAGGATTTTCTGTATAGTAGTAACCTTCTCTGGCTGAGAAATCTTTATCTTAATGTTTTCTTCAGATTTTTTTATTTAAGAATGATTCAATACAGTTTAAACAGTTAGGAATGTTGGTGTTCCCTCGTCCTTCTGTTTGCTCAAACATTGTTCTCGAATGTTATTTCCATTATTTGCTATTAAAGTTAGACTAGAGAAGATATGGTTTGCCTTGATTCCTAGATTCTTTTCTCCAAAGGCAGATTCTAAAAGTTTCCCTTGGTGTTGACTGAAAGCAGACTAGGTTTAAAAGTACTTTATCTGATCTTAAGTTACACTCTGTTTTTCTTATGTGTTTTCATACTTTCTGAAGGTAATTATGTGGATTACTGGATTGTTTGTCGATTAAGCTGCTTTAATAAGAACTTGCCCAAGAAGTCTATGGTTAGCCCTGTCCTTGGTTGGTTTTAAAACAGTTACTTAAAAGGCTTTTCTTGTTTGGACTGACTATAAATCCTCTGAGAAATTATTATCAGTTTCCACCCCTCCAACATTTTAATGTTTCCATTTCATCATTTTACTCTCAATAATCTTGTGGTATAGATGACTTGCCCCTTGGATCACACTTGATGTTGTTGTTCAATTAAAGCCCAGATATGACTCCATAGCCCAATGGACTAAAAACCAGCGTTATATCTATCTATCTGCCAAAAATGTTCTATTTTCTTGCAACTTCTCACTTTTGAAACTTTTGCACTTAGGACTTTCCCCTCAAGTAACATTTCATGCTCAACCATCCAAAAAAAAACAAAACAAAACCTTGGCCTTCATAACTAGCCTAATATCATTACCTTAAGCTTTTCAAAGACAATATCCATCTTTGTACATATTGGAGAGATCCCTCTCCGGATTCAGGAGGGCTAGATCCTAGAACCCCAAAGTTGGTTGAAATGATGTTAACTCTGTGATTGGACTCTCCCAATCTTGCTAATAAATTACAGAGGCCTAACAGCGTGGATATCCAAGAAATCACTATACACAACATTGGCTCTAA
The DNA here is from genome assembly GCA_034641835.2 of Pinus albicaulis. NCBI lineage: Eukaryota > Viridiplantae > Streptophyta > Pinopsida > Pinales > Pinaceae > Pinus > Pinus albicaulis. Next base: position 272,358,599 of record CM076580.1, read on the forward strand.
TACCACTTGTTGGTATTTGAGAGTTTGAACAATAAATAAACTTAGCAGAGAAAAAAGTACAAGAATGAGAATAACACATAATACATTAAATTACAATATAAAACCTTAATACTTTATCATGGAAACATCGATGGGGAAAGGTATGGTATTTTATTAATAAAAAAGAATTTACAATCAGGCTTACAACCCCTTCAACTCTTAGGGTTCATTTATATATTGAAGGCACTCTTACATTCTTATGAAAACTATCATTGGTTTTGTAAGCTAACACCATTAGAGTAACCAAAAAATTTACTTAAGTAAATTTAGGCCTTTACATTTCTTTTAACCAATTGTTGTCACATTCTAATAGTAAAGTTCACTTAAGAATTGAGAAAGAGTAACATCAAGAATTGATTTAACAATTTTCACATCAAAATTTTGGATTGTAAATCATTAATTTCAATAGTATTAATGTTTTGATTAATTTGTACAAATTATGTTATTATATTTTATGATTGGCATATTGAAAATGCTTATATGAATATAAAATCTTTCATCTTTATTTTCTTTTTATCCCACATTAATTGTAAGAATAAGTCATTAACAACATCAATATCCTAATATGCCATTGGGGGGATTCACAATGGTAGCATCCCTTATACTGACATAATGGTTGATATGAATGGTCCATAGACACTATTTCTAGTATTGGTACTAAAATACAATGTAATAATGAAACACTAGTTTTAGTATTAGTTCTAATATGAAATATAGTAATGAATCAAGGTGCACCACACCACAAATCCACCACCAAAAGCCTCATGCAAAAAAGAATAAACAAGAGCCTTCTATGAACATCACAAAAAACTCCAAAAAACCATGTCATTTTCTTTGAGAGAGAGCTCCACACATGAGTCACTTTATTGAAGGATGCTAAAGCATGTTTAGGTGTTGTAATCTTTGCAAGTAATATTATTCGAATATAGTTCCATCAATCGATGTCTTTTCAGGAAAGACAACTAGGAATAAACCTAAACAAGTTTAGTAGGGAATAATCAATTAGGGACAAAAAGTCAATCTTAAAATAAAATTGAAGTCAATGGGAAGATAAGTTGATGATTGAATTGAAAGTTCAATGGTCAATTGGAGAGAAGTTACCTTAGTTGAATTTGACCCGGAATCAAGAAATTAATGGAAGTTGATACTTTACCAGAGAAATCAAAGGAAATGTAGTTGGGCATACATGCATAGTAAACTTAGATTAGAGATTGATTGTTGGTCAACGATAATCGAATACAGTCAGAACTAGTCAAAAAATGGATATGAATCCCAAGATTCCTAGGATACTAGCCAATGTCTTCAACCATCCTTATTGATTTAAGGTGATTTAAACTAGGGATTTCTATGTCTATAATTAAAACATGATGTATGATAAATATTCTATATTGGTAGATATGGTTGGTGTATGAATGCACTACTCTTGGGTGTGGACTAAGGTTGATGTTCATTGTAACTGGATATAACATTCAGCTGAGAATATAGGAGCGGTGATGCTCAAAATTTTCTTGGTTTTCCTATATAATGGTTTATAGGGTAAAATATCAATGTGCTATGTAAATATTTATGGTGTGTCATTGTTTATTTTATGTTCTTAAATTTCTCTCATGATCTTTAAAGTTTTATGTTAATTGAGCATCTAGTGTGATTTATATGTCTAGTTGACTTTATATTTGAAATTTTAGTGTTTGACATGTAAATCAGGTACTTTAAGCCAAAAATTTATTATCATAGCTCATTTTGGCTATAAAATGACGTGTCTACTATCAAAAGTTTTGGATATTGAACTTAGATCTATTAAAAACTATCATTCATGATTAGATTAAAGATAAGCCTATTTGAGTGTGATTCTTAAGACACAACTTCGATTAAAGAAGGATGGCTAGTAGTACATGAATTGAGATTGAGAAATTTAATGGCTATATTTTTAGCTTTGGAAGCTTAAAATGTAAGATCTCCTCATAGATCGAGAACATTGGATTTTTTTGCATCTTGGAACACCTCTTACTGACATTTCAATGAAGGATTGGGAGAAACTTGAAAGAAAATAAAGGATTACAATTTAACTTTGTCTTGTAGATTTAGTGTTTCTAAATTTCACATCGGAAGACACTACCAAGAAACTGTGGGATAAATTTGAAAACTTATATCAATTGAGAACCATTGGTCTAGAAGTTGTTTCTGAGGAAGAAACTCCATATTATAAGAATGAAATAGGGTGATGCAATCATAGAATACCTACATTCATTATTTAACATGATTAGTTAGCTATTCAATGTGGGTATCTATATTATAGAAGAAGAAAAGTGTATCTGTCTATTATGTTCCTTGCCAAAATCATGGGATAGTCTAGTTGTGGCTATTAGGAGCAATGTGACCATGTTGACTCTTGATTGTGTGGTGGAATATCCATTATCAAAGGAGACGAGGTGAAGGAACATAGAAGAATTAATCAATGATGCATTATCGATAAAATATAGAGTGTCAAACAGGTAAAGGTAAATTCTCCAAAGGGAGATATAGATCAAAAGAAAGATATAAGTCTCCTACGAGTCAACAAAAAGATGCTGGAAATGTGTAAAAGTATGGCATCATAAAATAGATGGTAAGTTGAATACTATTGAACAAAGCAAGGGATTTGATAAGTGGTCGATTGAAGGAAGAACTTCTTTGGATGAAGGAGGAGATGTGTATTTAGCTTCAACAAATACATAGTTAGATTATGAGACATGGTTGATCAATTTAGGAGCATCCTATCATATAAAAACCTATAGAGAGTGTATTGGTAATGTGAAGAATGAATTGGAGTATATTTCTACTTTGTGGACAAGTTGACAACGAGGATAGTTGGTTAAGTTTATGTTTGACTAGTTCTAAAGGATGGTCATAGTAGAACATTATCAAATGTACCACATATTCTCGGCTTGGTTAGAAACTTGATATATGCCATTCAAATGGATGATGTAGGTTTGGATACTATATTTGAGAAGGATTCATACAAGATGGTTCATGAAAAATTGGTATTTATGTAAGGTTTTTGGATTTGGACATTGCACAAGTTTTATGGGCATAACAACCCAAGTGGGAGCAATAATGTAGTTATTCCTAAAACTGATGGGTCACATTTTTGTCTAGTCAATGAAACCATTCTTTAGCATCAAATAATTGGAAATTTTAGAGAGAAATGAATTCAAGTTATGCAAATCAAAGTTATGGTTGAAGGTTTTCTTAGTAATTCTTTGAAAGTTTATTTTTATTAACATTAAGTTTATGGGGAATAGAATTGTGCTATGTTCCCATCTAGTGCTGCAAGGGAAATAATAATTTTCAAACTAGTTCATGGAAATGTATTTGGACTAGTAATAGTGTAGTTTTTAGGTGAATCCATATGTTGTGTATCCTTCATCGATGATTTCTTCAGGATGACATGGTTGTGTTTCCTAAAGAATACATTGGAAGTTTTTGAAATTTTTTATGAGTTCAAATCTCTTGTGGAGAGCTAGACAAATAGGAAGACAAGGGTGCTAAGAATTGACAATGGAGGTTAGTTTTATAGTAAATATTTTGAACAGTTCTAAAAATAACATGGGATAGTATGCTAAATGAGTACTATACACTTCTCAAGAGAATGGATTCGTGGAAAGAATGAATAAAATGTTGATGGATAAGGAAACGATCATGCCCAATAGTGTAGGATTGGCACAAGAGTTTTGGGTGGAAGCATATAACACTGCTTGTTACCTAGTGAATAGGTCTCCATCATCAACAATCGTCAACAAAACTCCATAGGAAGTATGTTTTGGTAAAAATAAATTAATCACACATCTCATAGTCATTGGCTATGTGTATTTTATCCATATCCAAAAGGAGAAGAGGACTAAGCTAGATAAAAATGTAGTCAAGTGTACTTTTATTGTCTACAATGATGGAATAAAATGATATACATTATGAGATATAATGACAAGGAATATAGTTTATAGTGTTGAAAATTTTAACTACGTTCGATCTTCATAATGACATGTGTAATTATGATTTTATGAAATTGATGTAAATAAGAAAAATAAAATTATTTTTGTAATACTTGAATCATGGGTTTCATGATCAAGAAATTTTATGTTTAGTTAAAGCTTCCATTGTGAGCTATTAGGTTTGGTCATAAATTCATAAAGTTCATAGAGTCAATGTCAAAGTTTGAATACCCACTTTGGGCATGTAATCCATTGTAAGAAAAAATTATTAGCCTTCCAAGACCTAGTCGCGAGCTCTTCTTCATGTCGGCCTAAGGTTGCTTCTACAAAGGACATGTCGTCCTAGATCTTAGTTAAGTCAAATTTTTTCATGGGAAAACCACTATATATCAGTATCTCAACCTTCATTTGTAGCATAAATCTTTGGTCATGGTAGAAATCAAGGAAGAAGTGTGAGAATCACACGAAAGGAGCCTCCATCCAAGAGAAGAAGGAGGAATAGAAGCCAAGATAATTTTCAATATGTTTTTGGGATATATCTGTCACAGATGGGAATAAAAAGGGGCATCATCTGCTACAAGAGAATCCGATAATATTACATTCATCTCAAGGAAGATGAGTTAGAGAAGAGTCAAGTTAAGTAGGAAGTCAAGTTGAAGAAAGAAGGAGTCTCCATCCAAAGCAAAGGAAATGAGGGCATAAATATAGTGGTGACACTTCCCACGTGCTGCAACTAGGGCTTCTGAAGGAGGTCGAGAGTTGTAGGAAGCCGAAGTTTGAAGAGTAGCTGAGAAGGAGAGAAAAGTTAGCGGTTTGACCGTCATTGACTCAAGGAAGGAAATGTCAATCTAGGAATCCTTGTGACATGGCCTTGGAGAGTTGAATAGGTCAAGGGTATTGGTATTCTTCAATTGAAGTCTCTATAAGAAGAATAATTTGTTTTGGTTTTCCTCTCAAGTGGGAGAGGTTTTGGCCCTGGTTGATCCCCTATATTATGTGTCTCTTGTCTCATTATTATTTATTATTTGATATTTGTTTGATGAATAAGAAAACTATAATAATCTAAGTAAGGAGAATATCATAATATAAAGAATCAAAGAGAATTCAAAATAAATTATCTTTTATAGAGAAACCACCTAATTTTGATGCCCTAGATTTCTCAACATATAGCCGAGATGAGACCTTCAGTGAAGTTAGGTATAATTTTGGGTCTAAAGAGACTCTAGAAAAGGAGAAAAGAAAACAAAAGATGGTGTTAAACTTCATGTCAAAAAAGAGTGACTCAGATGAGTCGATTCAGTTGGTTGGACATGTGGAACGATAGACTTTGATGCTAAGGAGGTCTATTAAAGTAAGAAAAGAACCTAAAAGGTATACCCAAACTAAATTTTTTCCTACTTTTGATCTATATCCCGCTAATGCTGAACCTATGTTGACGACGGATGAAATTGACTGAACAAAGAGTAAGAATTGGTCAAAATACATGAAAAAAGAAATGGATTATTTTCAAAATAAAGGGATATGGGATTTTCTAAAATTACTTGATGGAAGGAAGCCTATTAGTTACAAGTGGTTATTCAAGAAAAAGTGAAACACCCATGGAATACATAGCCTTGGTCATGCAGAGGTATATCACTTGTGAGTGATAGCATGGAGTCATGTACCTCCAACATATTTGATTGATGGAACATTTGAGGCATGGGAGACTCATCAACATGCCATACTTTCTCCTCAAAACACTATATGCTATGAGAGTGCAAGCACAAAATTTATGATAACTGAAGGAATCTCTTTCCAACCACAACCTGAGAAAATTAACGAGCCGTAAATTGGGAAGGAAAAAAATGGGATGAAATTATTGGATCCCTTGTTGGAATAAAAAAATCTGCAACTTCACTACCAAGAGAAGTAGAAGTTGCAACTCCAAAAACAACAATTTCTACCACTCCCCATTAGAGAAATTTTGAGGTAAAAAATGGGCCTTAGATAAGAAATAGAGAAAATACAACTTGGTCTACTAGTATAATCAACTATTAGCCTCTTCTCCAAAATACAACATGTTTTTGATATAAAAATTCATATTGTTCCAAATCAAATCCATCATGACTTGTAAACCACTTGAAATCACAAGGCCAACCATATTTCTAGATGCTTACTAAGTTTGTGCCAATGAGGAGAAGAACCTCCTCTTTCAAAATTATTAGCATAATGTATTGTTAGGATCCTATTAAAAATTAGATTCATTTTGTTAGGGATATACAATTTAGAGAATTTATGTCCTTCATAAATATGATTGTTGCTTGGGCATAAACCCGTAAAATTGCACAACATAACTTTGTTAGTAATTTTTGGATTAGAGGAGAATACCACATGACCTTGCAGGTCATTAACGTTAATAAGCAATGGGATTTCTTTCCCAACATTCATAGTTTATAGCTAAGACATTCTCGATAATCCCTGGTTTGAAAGATATTTCGATCGGAATGGTTGGAATAATATTTCCCATGTTCCCTTCAAACAAAACTTCATGAATCAAGATAGGATTCTGAAATGGGCCAGTCGACACAAATGAAGCATGGGATTCCAGACAGGCAGAGATGTCACCTAGGGTTGGGAGAAATGATGAATGATTATGTCCATAATCCCATGGGGTTTCTTTGAGAGACATTACCTCCATGATACTTTCGTCGGTGGGGAAAAGCTTATTCAAGGGATCATCAGATTCCCAAGAACCAAACCAGGGAGACTGCACATAAGTGTCTAGGGAAGAAACCAACCAGTCGTTTGTTTCAGATGCATCCTCAAAAGCAAGAAGAATAATTTAATACATTTGTTCGGTAGGGCTCAAAGGCTTAAAGTCATCAAAACTTTCAAGTTTGTCAAGATAGGGAACAATCCATGGATCATGACCAGACGATATCATATTGATAGTGGTGACATTCAGAGGCAAGAGTGGAAAATTTCCCATAAGGGAAAGTTATTTAAATAGACCTCACCTGATGTTCTCATAGGGGGTAGTGATATTCCCAACATATGGAATGTTTCCTGTTGAAGAATCAGAGGAGAGGAAATCCAACTGATTGACAATCATGATTTTTCCTTGATGAGGAAAATGTAGGACACGAAAAAGGGTAGAGACAACACAAGCCATGGCATGAGTCTAACTGCTTCCAAGAAGGAGATTATAATTCAAGTTGGCGTCTTCCATTTCAACTTCTAAATTTACTGTTTTTCCCTCCAATAGGATGGGCAATGATTTGAGAATACCATACGGCCGAGAACCTCTACCATCCCAAGCTTCCAAGGTATTCAGGGACTGGCTCAACGAAGGAGAGTCAATTACTTTCCAACAAGCGATAGACATGATGCAGGTTGAAGCGCCTTCATCAACAATAGTCCTATGAATGGTTTTCCCCATCACGATAAATTTAATAAGAAAAGGCACCTAAGATGGGAGGCAAGGAATGAAGTTCTCAAGATCGAAAGTAATAATATTGGAATCTACAGGATCAATCCCTCTAATAGCAGAAAGTAGTGCCTTCTGTTGTGATGGACACGACTGAAGGACCTACAAAGTTGACATCAACAAGGGTGCTTGAGCTAGATACTCTTCAATATTGTAGTGTTGCATAGCTCTTGCATTCCGGTTTTAGGATTATTTCTGAAGAAAACCTTTTGGGGGTGGTCGGACGATGGATTCACTACTAGGTCTCTCAATCTGGAGAGAACCAAAAGTAGGAGGCATGGAAGAGGAGGGGAGATATGTGACTTCCAATTCCACAGGAGCCTTGGATGGATTGGGGTAGTATTTCGATCTCATGGTAATAGAGATAGGTTCCGTGTCAACCATGAAAACCTGAGAGTTTCTAGATGATTGGGTTTGATCTACTGTTTGTGTCTGCTGAGAAGGGAAAGGCTCTTTCAAGACATGTGGGGTCCCGGGGGCGCCTTTCAGAAGATGAGAAACTTCGGCATGTTGAGGAAAATTCTTGATGTAAATATCATCATCATATATTAGACAAGGATATTTAGGCTTGCACGTAGAATAATCGTCAACAGATGACTTCTTCGAATCCTATTTAAGGTTGTTAGATTTAGATTTTCCTTTACCCTTTTTCTTACCTTTCGAGGATTTGTCTTTTGCGATAGATTGGACAACATTTACCTCAGAGGTTTTACCAGGATTATTCTAGGTACTAAATGAATGGAGGGTGCATCGGCAGTAGTGGACTTAGATTTCGAAGAAGATTTGGGTGCACTACTATCAACATTAGCCACAACCCCAATAATGCCATCAACGAGAGGCATAACAGGAGACTAAGATGATGCCTAATCAGTTGAAAGTCGTAGTGTGCCAGGAAAGAGCTCATATAGAGTTCTAGATTGGGAATAAACCAAATAGAGGTATTGAGCTATGTAAATTACTTCTTCTTCCATGATACATCCACCCATGGAAATATCTTTAGCAATCTTGGGAACGAATGATTTCGTAAAACATTTAGTCAACAGTTGATCGGGGGTCTCAAATTTTATGAGGCGAAGGCAATGGTGCCATTCGTGAATGTAATATGAAATATGATTTGTAGTTGACTACTTCAACGAGGTGAGGAGGTGGTTGTCGGTTTCGTACCGGGCAGGTAACTCGAAGTGAGTGAGGAAATCCATAGCCAAAGACTTGAAGTCAAAGAAAATACCTCAAGGGAGCTCCATATACCACTTGGTCATAGTACCAGTCAAAGTACGCTAGAAAATATGAAGACGAATTGAATCGTTGACCCAAGATTTATAATAGCACCAAAAGTGGTACGTCATGATATGGGTTTGGGGGTCTTCCCCAGACTTGCCTACAAATTTAGGACAATTTCCTGGGATTTTGGTTGAACTGGTAGCCAATGCAATAGATGTTGGATGGGGTTGTTTGTAAGAATTGACACATCCGGTAGTTCCAACGTAGCCAAAAATGGTAGGGGAGGATGATGAGGAGAAAAAGGTTGGGGGTTCCAACCTGGTTGATAGGGATTCTGCCCCCATTAGGGTAGATTTTGTCTTGGATACACATGTTTCCCCCATTACTGGTAAGGACCTTGCTAGATATAGGGTCCAGGGTGAGGTCCTTGTTGAGCACAAGGTCCAACCTGTGGTCCCTGCTGAACATGGGGTCCAGCCTATGGTCCTTGTTGAACATAGGGTCTAGCCTAAGGTCCCAATTAGGCCTGTTGGTACTGAATAATTTGTTGATATTGAACACTAGACTGAGGCCCAGGCTGGGGTTGTTGGTACTAACCCTGAGGAAGTGACTGGTACTCAGTACGAGGTTGGCCAAGAGGGAGATTCAGACCAATTTGGGTGTAAGGAACAAACTGAGGGTTAGTCGCAATAGCACCCGCGAGAAGCTTGGGTTGTTGGACATACTACTAAGAGGCACTTGGTCGAGGAACATACTGATATTATTCATTCAGTTGTTGAACATACTGATGAGGGATGTTAGGTTGCTGTACATACGAATATGGTACATTCGGTCGCTGAAGAGGTTGTTGAACCTGAGAATATTGAGTGTGGGATTGGTGAAAGACTAATGCAATTGAAGTAGTCTGACCACTCGAAGTAACGATGCCTATGAAAGTGTTCGTCGGTCGTGAAGACCATGTCCCACTTTCTAATGCAAATATTTCTTAGCTAGTATTCAAAATGTGACAAGAAAAGGGATAGAGGTAACTTTTTACTGATGCTATGTTGTAACCCGTTGATGATGACCTTGATCCATGATCCTTTTAGGCTTTCTCCTTGCTACTAGTGACACATGAATGCCTGCGGATGATCAAGAGGCAACAACAAACATAGTCCAATACACAATAATAATTAAACATTAGCTATCTAGCAGATCAAGAAGTACTAGAGTATTTTCATATAAGATTAGACAAATAAAGAAAGAAAACATCATATGTTTTATTGATAAATATGAAAATAAAAGCTTACAATCCAGGCCTTGATTTTGGAGGCCTCCCTTTGGTGAAAATCTGAGTCCTTCACCGAAGCTCTAAGACATTCCTTCTCCCAAAAAAATTAGGCATTATCACAGTGCAAGAATGTAAAGGGAATGAGAGTTCATACTAGCCCAACAATGACCAACCAGTAGTGGAAGGATGGGGACCAATTTATAGGAAGGGAGAAGAGGTTGGGATCCCATGAAAGGAGGAGGAAGGTCCACTTTATAAGGGATAAACCCCCATGGATGAGATCAAATCTCTAAAATCAGACAGCTCTACTCTATCACCACCGTTTAACAACCAATTCGCCGCCCTGGAACTTTTAGAGGTCGAAGCTTCTCCTCCATTTGAGGAAACATTGCCAAAAAGGGATCAATGTGGTTTTCCAAGAAATAAGCGTGCTGGAAATGCTAAGCCAGAACCCCCAATATGACCTCAGCGCGAGCATGAAACTAGGAAACGCGCTGACCCATAAAACTAGGGTTTTTAACAAGTTCCTTTAGTAATATTCCAAGGAATTTTTCTTTGAGTCTTCAGGGGATGGCTTTACATATTTATTCATGGTGGAAACATTGCACATGGTCTATCATGGGGAACTTTAGGATCAAGGACGGGAAGTGAGCATGGTGACAAATTACTATGTAACACTTCTTACAATACAAATATCTAAGTTTTCTCTCCTTTCATTTTAACTTTGATATGGATGTACTTCACAAATTCTCTACTCTTTTCTTAGATCAACCTCTAGCCACTATTGCTTTTGGTGCGTTGGTTTCTATACTCAATTCCCATCGTACCTCTTTAGACAACAATTTTAAAAAAAAATAATAAAATTCAAGAGTTCGAATTGTACTAAATCTAATGGAAGTTACGAAATGATCCCAAGATTCAAGAAATGAACACAAATGTGAAAATACCTTATCTTCGTTATCAAATTTAACTTCCATGCAATTCAACTCGCATAAAAAAGTATTAAACACATTCAAATGATATACAATTTTTGTAGCTTCTTTAGTTTTTATATTTTATAGTTTCCTCTTTAAGTAGATTCATTTTTTCAAGAACTTCATCATATAAAGGATTTCTTCTTGCTCCATAATATTACCATTATTACTTATCCAATAATGTTAAACATGACATCATACAAAATAAATAACTGAATTGTGTTGAGGGCTTTAGCATCCAGGTATTCCTACTCTTCATCGGCCATAATTGTAGATTTCTTCATCGACTTGTCACCTAACACCTTATACAACCCTTGTCATACTAACAATTCTTGCATTTTAAGTTTCCGTAATTGGAAGCTTCTTTTACCTTAAAATTTTTCAACCTCAAATTTAACATTCATTATATTTTATATTACCCTATACACACATACTCTCCCTCCATTTTTATTTATTTCTTTTTTAATGTGTCAATTCATAGATTATAAAAAAAAGTACTTTCAAAAACCCTATTTCTCAAAACTTGTGGTCTAGACTTGATAGACTTGATTTCTTAAAATAAATTGGATGTACGTTGTATAAAAAGTTTATATATATCCACATATATTTTAAAAAATATGAACTTCCTTTAAAATTAAATTTTTGGTATCTCCATATAATTAAGAATGGCCCCACAAGAAAAGGCTCACCCATTGAAATTTGCATCATTCCAAAAAAATACTCTCCTCAAGATACAATGAATGGTATAGAAGTGTTATGTGTTCTCCTCTCCACACACCTCCACTAGGATTTCTCTGCATGCAACTCTTTAACTACATAAACCATATGTGTGGCATCCTCTCAGTTTTTGCAAAACTTGATGCACCACTTACTCAAAAACCTTCACAAAATGATAGCTCTACACAACCTCTTCTCTCTTGATTCGTGGAATCGACACTGTGTGTATCCTCTCCTAGCTTAATTTACAGATTCAACATTCTACATAGTGTCCTTTGGCTTTATTCATTGATTATAAACTCTACATGGATACTTTTGTGGGTTGACTCTAGAAAATGCACCCTCCTTGACTCCTTTCACCTATATCTTTGCTCATGATGCAAAATTATGTACTAAACTAAAACCAAATGGAAGTTGGGCTCTCCTTCCTGTAGTTCCTTTGAAACATGGATAGGATTGCACCATAATAGAATTTCCCTCCATGGCTTCAAACACATCCCTGACTATTCATCTTCCTCAATGCATGGATATCCAAGAAATCACCATACACAACATTGGCTTTAATACCACTTGTTGGTATTTGAGAGTGTTGATCATTAGTTAACATCAGTCAATTTTTAAGGCAACCCTTGAGTAGTCATATATCAAATGCATGACGGGTGGTGAAACATTAAAAGAATGGTTGAAAGGAAACGATGATAAAACAAGTCACGTGCCTAAAAAAAAAGCATATGTTCGGAAAGGGTACAAATATAAAGCAAAAAGGCAAAGGTATAAATTAAAAAGGTAAAGGACGCAAAACGATATTATTAAAAGGGCTTGCCACTTTCATAATATGCACGTGAGGGAACTCCCCATATGGGAAATTCCGAGGGGGTCAAGGAGTGGAAGGGGGACGAGACCCGTACCCTCGCGGAGTTATGGTGACGTAGCAAGGGGTGGACCCAAGGTAAGCGTGATGTGGCAGGGCGGACCCAAGGTAAGTGTGATGTGGCAGAGTGAAGCGCGGGCCCTAGAGGTCTATATGCTGTGTATTTAACCAGTCTCATGAAGAATATTTTTCAAGAATCGGATGGCTTATGCAGCAGAAAGGTGAGGTAAGTTTCTAGGTGAGCTGGTATCGAGGCCTGTACCAATATTAAACCCAGCACGCGGTGTTCACCTGCTTCCAGCTGACACCCAATCCCTATACGCCGCATGCTCCACTGTCAGTGTCCTTACGACACTTACCCCGCTTATTTCACCTCTCCGCCTTTTACCTCAGAAATTTCAGTCTTAGATAATGGTCCTCCCGTATTTTACTACAGTAAAATTTACAGGTCTTCCAACTACGGTATAAACTAAGTGGAAGCTAGTGCCAGGGCTACCCGGTCACTATCAGTACCCCCGCGTCGTTTTCCCGAGAAAATTCATACTGCACAGGTACTCCGTCCCTCATATTCCCTCTGCTTTCCTTTCGTTTTTAAAATTTTTTGCATGTCAGTCATGGGAAGGGGCACACCCAAGAAAAATGAACCAGAAACTCCTCAGGACCGTGAAACTAGAAACCCTCTCGGGTTCGAGCCCTTCATTGATCTGCAAGCCGAAATCTGTGATCCATAATACCCTTTTCCCATCAGTAGATAAAACCACTCGGTTAAAAGCGGAGCAAATTGTTTCATCCCTCCGCCAAGAATTCGTTCTCCTTCATCTGATAAAACACAAGCTCCCCACCAAGGCAGGTTTCAACGTCCTCACGAAGGCCTATATCAAGGTGGAAGGATTCGCCGCGATGCCTGAACCTTCAGCGGACAACCAACAAAGATGCACTCAGTTCGCCAGCCAGATCGCCAGCTCGTCAGCAAATGTTCCACCACCAGTGTCAACGACTACCTCAACCCGTTCTCATCAGTGAAATACTGTCAACTCATGATTCGGCCCTAGTGGCCTTTTTAATTTTTACTTTAGTTAATTACTTTTAAGTTTCAAGTGGAATTTATGTTCCACTCCAGCATTTTACCTTTTTACCAGACTGTTGTTTAATATTTTGCTTCAAAACGGCCGAGTGCCTAACTGTAAATGATGAGAGGCCTTTATTACTGATCATAAGTTTTGGTTATTTTGATAAGGACCTCTAACAAATTCCTGGCATGCGAGGAAGATATTTTTCCAAAAATATCTTCTCGTTCATGTACTGAGGTCTCTATATAAGCAAGATCCGAACAGAAAAAATGGTTCCAGATTTTCAAAAGGATTTTGCTATGAAATAATTGTTGTATGCTTTTTGTTGAAATCTTAATAGAAATGCGAAGAGCCCGTTGGGTCTCAACAAGAAGGAGTTTTACTTTAAAGTGAGGATTTTGGTCTTAACGTTTTATAGTGTGTAACCTTTCCTTATGTGATGTTGTTTTACTGTTCATTTCGCTGCTTCCACTTCTTTTATATCATGTTCTGGAATGCGAGTGGCTCACTAGTTTTAGTATAAATTTATCATACTGATACTTATATTAAGCTGGTCAAGCGCTTTAAATATGGCTCAGTCATGGTATGCTGTCTCACTTATCACTTCACTCATTATTACTCTATATTAAATGTTGTGAGATGTTATTCTTTCAAAGCTATTAACATGTATGGATTCTTATCATTTTAAGCCCATCTCATGTTCAGATATGTTTATGGAATTCCCTCTCATTAGTAGTTAATATCCTTTCTGTACTTTCTACGCAGCAAGCTTCATTCAATTTTAAATCTCTGTAAAGCATTTTAAAACCCAGCCCTCCTTAAAGAAAGCTGTCTTTAAGCTGTCTGATGCATCTATATTAAGGACTCACTCCTTGCCTCTGCAACATCCTGTTATTTTGCTGACTCTGAGAATATTCTGGTTCCATTTATATTACACCTCTTTGTAAAAGTTGAAGTAGTAAAGAGCCTCATGCTGTTAAAATGTCTTGAACTATATCTTAAGCTCCTTACTGTATAAGATGTTCTAGGCACTAGTCTTTCACAACTCAAGGTTGTCTCTAGGATCTACAACATCTTTTTGGCGTCGTTGCCGGGGAACGAAGTTGAGAGAAATTAAAATCCCTGGGCCTCGAAAAAATCTTATTCACTCTTCAATTAGGTGAGCATGGAGAGTTGAGAGTTGTATATCCCTCACCTTGGCGACTCCACATTAATTTTTCAGGTAGATTCATTTGTAGTCCTGACTCCTTGGAAGCCACAATTGAGGTCAGATACGTCTCAGCCAAAGACACCCTCTGTGTCTGACCCAGAGAGAATCCTACATAGAAGAAATTGGAGGGAAAGAAAATTCATCCATACTGAGATCCCACAATATTATTTAGAAGACTTTTCATCCTCCTCTTCTCAAGTAGCTCAAGCCCAAGGCTCTGACTCTGCTGTGGGAGAAACCGGTTATTACTCAGATAGTCTTCCTCTGGGAAACATCCAAATTAAGGGTGAGGCCGAATCAATAGATGCCACTCGTTATTTGTTCCATCCCACTTCAGAGACTGCAGAAGTCAAAGAAGTCACTGAAATATCTGTTGTTAATACTCTGCCTTTTTCATCATTACCCCAAGCTGCTGTTCAATACATTCCCATTGTCATTCACACCACACTTCCACCTCCCCCTCCTCTTACACATCAAACCCTTCTGTTACCTCCACCTCCTCCTCAAATGGAAAATGTTCCTGGCTTCTTGCTGAATAAATATGCCCCCCTGGCATTACCTCAAGTGTTGAATGATATGCCACGGGACCATCTAAAGATCCTGCCCCATTTCAATGGGGAAAACGAGATCGAAGCTCAAAAACACCTTGAGGTCTTCTTCTCTTTCGCAAATTTTTTTAATGTGGAACATCTCGACATAGTCCTAAGATTGTTTGTGCAATCTCTTGACGATGAAGCCAGAAAATGGTTCAAGACACTGGGAGACCATTCTGTCACCACTTGGGAAGGGATGGAGGACACTTTCCTTAGAAAATGGGGAGAGAAGAAAGATCATGGACATTGTCTAGTTTAATACACTCAAGAAAATACATAATGAAGGGGTGGCCGAATTTATTAAGAGATTTAACAAGTTGTACCCGAGCCTTCCCGCAGATATGAAGCCTCATCAGACCATTGCCAAGGTTGTTTTCATGGCAGCTTGACTCAGAATTCGACTTTCTCTGAGAGAAAGAAAGCTAGCCACCCTGGATGATGCCTAGACAGATGCACTGGAGCTTGAGGCAAACTTTGCCTCCACTAGTAAATCCAAGGGAAAACCTGAATAGGATACCAGAAGAAGGGGAAAAGAAGAGGTATCCACCTCAAGTCAAGATAGAGATTCAACAAATGACAGGATTGAGGAGATGAACAAGATGATCAAGAATCTGTTAAGTAAGTTGGTTAAACTTGAAATGGAGGCCAGGAATTCACCCTCCAAGAGTTTCCAAAATTCTCCAAACAGAGGCTATAATCCTCAATACAGGAAACCACCCTTGCAGATACTACAAAGGGAAAGGAAGGAGCAGCAAGACTAGGTACCACATCCTCTATATTTGGAAGGACAAGTAGATGGTCCTATCGAAGACACCACTTATGAGCAAGAGGAGGCATACCTTTCTTTTTCAAACAGTGATGAAGTGGAATGACCCCTACATGGAAGTGATGAAGTGGAGGTGCATGCACACACAAAAGGGAAAGCTAATGAATACACCGAAGATCTTGAGATTGATGAATATTGCAAGCAGTTCGTCGATTTCATGCAAGATCAGTTCAAGAGAAGATATGACCTTAGATATTACAGGAAGAGAACTCGCACTCAGGATCAGGAGGAGGATACACCTCAAGAGGAAGCACCTGTACAGAAAGAGGCAACAACTCAAAGGACCCCTGACAAAGGTAAGAGGCCTCTTAACCAAACTTTGCAATCTGCTGATCAAATTCCATCATCTTCACAAGGAGCTACACTCCCTTGTGTCAAGCCAATTATAAAAGAAGTCAAACCTCTCCCCAAGAAAAAATAATCCGAAGACAAAGAATTAAAATAAGTGTCAGTAGATAGGTCCTTCTCTGCCTTCAGTTTACAAAAGGAACTTGAGAAGGTAAAAATCCGAGTTCCCTTAACCGAATTGTTAAAACAACCTGCATATCAGTCCCAGGTCACATCCTTCATGATACCCCCAGAAGTAATACATATTCCAGACAGTCTGAACCTTCAAGAAGAAAGACCTATGGTTGTATTTGGCCCACATGTCGAGGAGTTAGATGCTGTGACTCCCCATTTTTATGTGTCTTTAGTAATACATGACCTGCTGCTGCATAACTGCATGTTAGAATCGGGAGCCTCTCATAACATTTTGTCCTTTTCATTCATGGAACAACTAGGACTACAAATCACCCATCCATACAAGGACCTTTATTCATTTGAATCCAAGAGAGTTAAATGCCTAGGCATGATCAAGGATTTGGTGGTAAATCTGGCTCAGATCCCAACAAAAAGTGTAGTGATGGACATAGTGGTGGCTGACATTCCATCTCGCTTTGGCATGCTACTGTCAAGATCTTGGGGGACTAAAATTGGTGGATAAATCAAGCTGGACCTGACCTATGCCACTATCCCTGTTTTTGGTGGTCAAGAGAGGAGGCTGTACCGGGAAACCAGATTTGTCAAGATAGTTACCAAGGCAGATGACTCAGTTAATTCTCCAGTTTATAGCAGGGAGGGAGAATTATCATGTTTAATGCTGGAAGAAGATCAAGAGTATGCTCATGAACCATCATTTTACCAAATCAAGATAGAGTAGTCAATATAGAGTCCTAAATAAGAAATCTGGACACTTCATTTTGATGGGGCAAACTCCAGGGAAGGTAATGGAGCTGGGGTATTATTGATTTCTCCTGTAGGCCAATGGGTCCCTTTGTCTTTCAAGCTGGAGTATGAAGCCACCAATAATGTGGCTGAGTATGAAGCACTTCTACTGGGGCTGAAGACAGCTAGGAGCATGAACACACAAAGTCTAAAAGTTCTGGGAGATTCAGAACTGGTAGTCAGACAAGTGAAGAATCAGTGCCAAGCCAAACATCTTAGGCTAAGGGCTTATAGGAATGAAGTTTGGGATCTAGTGGAGAACTTATTCTTGGCATTCAATATCTAGTTCATGCCCCGGGAGCAGAATAGGATGGCAGACTCCCTGGCAGTGGCTGCCAGTACTTTCCATCCACCTCAGAATCCTCTCTTGAGATATGAAATCGAGGTACGTTATCGACCATCAATCCCAGACAATATCAAACATTGGCAAGTGTTTGAAGATGAAGAACAGGTGAAGAGATTTTTGGAAACATTTGGGGAGTTTTCCAACATGGAGATTGATACTTGTGAAAAAGAGGAGGTTGGAAACACTTCAGGAGATAAATGGGAAGAAAAGGTGGCTGGCCACAAATTCCTGCAGTTGAAAGGAAATGTCATTCCCCGAGGACTAGTGCCCTTAGAAAGGCTGTTTAATAAGAATGATGTTCCACTGCAGTCGAACAAAGTTGTAGAGGAGAATCTGGTAGAAGATCTGAATCTTGGCACTGAGGCTGACCCTAAAATCGTGAAGTTGTCCAAGAAGGTCCCGAGGGAATATAAACAGCTCTACCAAAAGTTATTCTAGTCATATAAAGACGTGTTTGCATGGTTTTATCAAGACCTAAAAACCTTCGATATCAGCATCATGCAGCATAGAATTCCATTGAAGGGAGATGCAAAACCACATAAACAGAAGCTTAGACAGATAAATCCCCTGCTGCTACCCTCGATTGAGAAAGAAATTAAGAAATTGTTGAAGGCCAAAATCATTGTACCATTTAGATATTCCGAGTGGGTAGCAAACCTAGTCCCTGTACGGAAGAAAAATGAATAAATAAGGCTATGTGTTGATTTCAGGAATCTAAACAGAGCATCCTTGAAGGATAATTATCCACTGCCCAAGATGGATCACATCTTGCAGAAAGTGATAGGAGCTTCCCGAATGTCAATGATGGATGGATTCTCTGGGTACAATCAGGTGGCTGTACTACCAGAAGATCAAAATAAGACTGCCTTTACCACTCCATGGGGGACATTTATGTATGCCAGGATGCCTTTTTTTTTTTATTAACGCAGGGGCCACTTTTCAGAGGGCCATGGATATTTCTTTTGTCGGAGAGCAAGATAAGTTTGTGGTGGTATATTTGGACGAAATTACTGTGTTTTCAAAAGATGATGCATAGCACATTGAACACTTGTACAAAACCTTCGAGAAGTGCAGAAGGTATGACCTCTCCCTCAACCCACATAAGTCTTTGTTTTCACTGGAAGAGGGCAAGCTTTTGGGGCATATTATAACCAAATATGGAGTAAAGATAGACCCTAAGAGAGTAGAAGTCATAAATGGAATTTCCCTCCCCAGAAATAAAAAGGAAGTTCAGGTGTTCCTAGGTCGAATAAACTTTCTGAGGAGGTTCATCCCTAACTATGCTGAGATAGTTAGGCATATAACTGACATGCTGAAGAAGAATAATGAGGTAAAGTGGTCACAAGAATTAGAGAGGCCTTTTCCAGGATTAAAAATGCATTTGTTGAAGCCCCTGTGTTATCTGGGCCAGATTATGCCAAACCTTTTTTGATATTTTCCTTTGCATCACCTCATACAATGGCAGGAGTTCTATTGCAGAAAAATGAAGAAGGGTATGAGCAGCCTATTGCCTTCTTCAGTCACATGCTTCGTGATGTTGAGCTGAAATATAAAATATTGGAAAAGCAGGCATATGATCTGGTGAAATCCCTCAAATATTTTCGTATGTATGTCTTGCAGTCCCATGTCACTGCGTTTGTGCCCACAACAGCTGTTAAGGATATCCTTATCCAGGGAGATAGTGAAGGAAAAAGAGGGAAATTTATCGCCAAAATACAGGAGTATGAGCTAGACATCTGTTACACAACAATTTGTCACCATCCCTGCAATCCCCATCTCGCACATTGGAGGGTTCATTCCGTGACCTGTGGGCAGAGTTAAGACTTGAAAATACTTTCAATGCATCCCTCTGAAGATGAGCTTTAATTTCCCTGAAGACATCTCCTTGCAAAAAACCCTAAAAATAACTCTTTTTCCATTGACGCGGTTCCATAGTTCAGCCCTCGCGCCAAGAGGGAAAATCCTCCAAAGAGGGCACGCCAATTGGCGCTCTGTCATAGAGCCGCACCCGTGCCAACCATATTAAGAGGTGTTTTTTAAAAATAAGAGGCATAAGTTTCATCCTAACAAATTCCTGGGCTGATATCTATCTTGAGTTGGGTGGTTTGGCTACGGATTTTCATAGAGAGGGAGTGGTTTGCCACCTCTCATGGAATCTTCCTTGATGATAGGGCCAATCCCATAATTATAGGGATCCCAACTTCCCTTCCTCCTCCTATAAAGGCTTGCCCATCTCCATAGCAAGCTAGTTCCAAAATCCTGAAGTTCCCAAGAGCTTTCATGCTGCAAAAGCCTTCTTGATTCCCTAAGGCCAAATCCAAGTAAGGAGACTATTGCCAAGTATTTGGAGAGAGAGGCTTGTCCCATCCTTGACAGGATTTATCGAGACATGTGCTGCTGACGACCCGCCAAAGGAGAATTCGGCGTCGAAGCTTTGGTTGTATTCTTCTTTTTGACTCATTAATACTAAGCGACTATTGGTTATGGTTCCACTCTTGTTCTTGATCACGTTCATGAGTTATGTCCTCTTCGACTGACATATAGTTGTATATACTGGATTTTATGCTTGCGTTTGCGTTGTTTCCTGCATGTGCAGGTGTCCGACCACGGAGATCGTGAGGATTGTGATCTGCTAGGGCAAAGGAACGAGAGCACCACCTCTTCTACAAACAACAGCGTTGGATTCCAAGTAAGCCTTCCTCGCAAGTTGGTTTATTTATGATTAGGAACCTGCATCGTAGCGTGTTTGATTGTTGCTAGACCCGATCTGGGCTAGTAGGGATTTCCTCTGTCCGCAAAGGGGATTTACCTCCTCAACAACATCCACCCTACCAAACTAATAAAAGGACAAGGGTTAGCCAAAATCTAGTCCGAATCAAAATTTCAGGCTCTGGGTATAAATCTGTCCATGATGGCGAACGAGGAGTCTGAGAGGAAAGAAGAACCATAGGGAGTAGAGATAGCTTCCCAGAAGACACATATGAAGTACCTCATCAGCCCCTAGTATAATGAGATAGTGGAATATCTCCTAACACTCAGTTGCCCACCCAGCTGTGACAAAGCTAAATACAGGACATTGAGGTTGAGGTCACAGAAGTATGTGGTTGCAAACAGTCGGCTGTACTGGCGAGATCCCTCAGGCATCCTGCTCCTGTGTCTCACAGAAGAAGAGGTAGAGAGTAGAATGGCTGAGTTTCATGAAGGAATCTATGGGGGCCATTACAGTTGGAGGGCTACTGCTCACAAAATCCTGAAGGCTGGATTCTTCTGGCCCAAACTCTTTGGAGATGTCTTTGCCCAGGCCAGAGCTTGTGAGAAATGCCAAAGATTTGCTGAAAGACAGAAGCTAGCACCTCTGCCCATGATCCCTGTTCATGTAAACGAACCATTTCAGTAGTGGGGAATTGACTTTATCAGCGAAACACATCCTCCATC
This sequence comes from Pinus albicaulis, assembly GCA_034641835.2. Taxonomy (NCBI): domain Eukaryota; kingdom Viridiplantae; phylum Streptophyta; class Pinopsida; order Pinales; family Pinaceae; genus Pinus; species Pinus albicaulis. The sequence continues at coordinate 272,379,871 of CM076580.1, forward strand.
AAGTAGTTAGCATAAGTGGATACTAACTGCCACAGATTATTTCACAAAGTGGGTGGAAGCCATACCCACCAGGAATGCAACAAATACTGTGGTAATAAAATTCATGGAAGAAAATATCATATCCAGATTTGGCTGCCCTGCCAAGATTGTGACAGACAATGCACAGGCCTTTAAATCTGCAAAGTTTGTCAGCTTCTGTCAACGGTATAATATTGCACTAGGTCACTCTACAGCCTATTACCCACAAGGAAACGTCCTGGCAGAGTCTTCAAATAAAACGCTGGCGAGAACACTTAAGAAGGCTATCAACAAAAACCAGAAAAATTGGGACTCCCGGCTGAAATTCGCTCTGTGGGCTAACAAGATTACTAGCAAGAGAGAAACCGGGAAGTCCCCGTATGAATTAGTATATGGGAGGGCAGCAGTTTTCCCTGTACAGTTAGCATTACCGGTAGCTCGATTCATGCAGGAGAGCTAAGAAGAACCTGATGATGTGACCAGGAGAATCAACCAGCTGGTGGAGCTAGAAGAAATGTGGAATCAGGTAAGCCAGAGGCTGATTGAATATCAGGAGAAAATGAAGGATCTTTTCGATTAACATGCCAGGGAAAGGAAGTTACAAGTGGGGGATTTAGTGCTCAGATGGGACATTCGAAGGGCTGATAAAGGGAAACACGGTAAATTTGACCCCCTCTGGTTCGGCCCCTTTAAAATTGTAGAGCAAGGGGGCAACAATACTTCCAGGTTGGAAAATTTACAGGGAGATTTTCTTGATGCCCCTGTAAACGGTCAGTTCCTCAAACCTTACTTCCAATTCTGATTCAGGCCGAGAAAGCCTGATGTATCATATTTTATATTAGTTTCTATTTTTATCTTTGTTTGAATGATGTGTGTGTGCTGATGAATCATGAAGAGGAAAATTAAAAGGATGAAAAAGGTGAAGAGTGATGTCTATACAGAAGACAAACAGGTGGTCTGCGAAGTTCTCGACACGCTCATGGATGAACGTGTCGTCCCCAGGTGGAGCCACTGTTGATCATTAGTTAACATCAGTCAATTTTTAAGGCAAACCTTGAGTAGTCATATACCAAATGCATGACTGGTGGTGAAACATTAAAATAATGGTTGAAAGGAAACGATGATAAAACAAGTCACGTGCCTAAAAACAAAGCATATGTTCGGAAAGGGTACAAATATAAAGCAAAAAGGCAAAGGTATAAAGTAAAAAGGTAAAGGACGCAAAATGATATTATTAAAAGGGCTTGCCGCTTTCATAATATGCACGTGAGGGAACTCCCCGTATGGGAAATTCCGAGGGGGTCAAGGAGTGGAAGGGGGACAAGACCCGTACCCCTGCGGAGTTATGGTGACGTAGCACGGGGCGGACCCAAGGTAAGCGTGATTTGTCAGGGCGGACCCAAGGTAAGCGTGATGTGGCAGAATGAAACGCGGACCCTAGAGGTCTGTATGCTGTGTATTTAACCAATCTCACGAAGAATATTTTTCAAGAATCGGATGGCTTATGCAACATAAAGGTAAGGTAAGTTTCTAGGTGAGATAGTACCAAGTCCCGTACCAGTATTAAACCTGGCACGCGGTGTTCACCTGCTTCTAGCTGACACCCAATCCCTATACGCCACGTGCTCCACTGTCAGTGTCCTTACGACACTTACCCTGCTTATTTCACCTCTCCACCTTTTACCTCAGAACTTTCAGTCTTAGATAACGGTCCTCCCGTATTTTACTGCAGTAAAATTTACAGGTCTTCCAGCTACAGTATAAACTAAGTGGGAGCTAGTGCCAGGTCTACCCGGTCACTGTCAGTACCCCCGCGTCATTTTCCCGAGAAAATTCATACTGCACAGGTACTCTGTCTCTCATATTCCCTCTACTTTCCTTTAATTTTAAAAAAAAAATTCATGTCAGTCATGGGAAGGGGCACACCCAAGAAAACTGAACCAGAAACTCCTCAGGTCCGTGAAACCATAAACCCTCCCGGGTTCGAGCCCTTCATTGACCTGCAAGCTGAAATCTGTGATCCCCAATACCCTTTTCCCATCAGCAGATAAAACTGCTCGGTTAAAAGCTGAGAAAATTGTTTCATCCCTCCGCAAAGAATTCGTTCTCCTTCATCTGATAAAACATAAGCTCCCCACCAAGGCAGGTTTCAACGTCCTCACGAAGGCCTATATCAAGGTGGAAGGATTTGCCGCGATGCCTGAACCTTCAGCGGATAGCCAGCAAAGATGCACTCAGTTCGCCAGCCAGATTGCCAGCTCGTCAGAAAATGTTCCACCACCAGTGTCAACGACTACCTCAACCCCTTATCATCAGTGAAATACTGTCAACTCATGATTCGGCCCTAGTGGCCTTTTTACTTTTTACTTTAGTTAATTACTTTTAAGTTTCAAGTGGAATTTATGTTCCACTCCAGCATTTTACCTTTTTACCAGACTGTTGTTTAATATTTTGCTTCAAAACGGTCGAGTGCCTAACTGTAAATGATGAGAGGCCTTTATTCCTCATCATAAGTTTTGGTTATTTTTATAAGGACCTCTAACAAATTCCTAGCATGCGAGGAAGATATTTTTCCAAAAATATCTTCTCGTTCATGTACTGAGGTATCTATATAAGAAAGATCCGAAGAGAAAAACTGGTTCCAGATTTTCAAAAGAATTTTGCTGTGAAAGAATTGTTGTATGCTTTTTGTTGAAATCTTAATAGAAATGCGAAGAGCTCGTTGGGTCTCAGCAAGAAGGAGTTTTACTTTAAAGTGAGGATTCTGGTCTTAACGTTTTATAGTGTGTAACCTTTCCTTATGTGATGTTGTTTTACTATTCATTTCGCTGCTTCCACTTCTTTTATATCATGTTCTGGAATGCGAGTGGCTCACTAGTTTTAGTATAAATTTATCATACTGATACTTATATTAAGCTGGTCAAGCACTTTAAATATGGCTCAGGCATGGTATGTTGTCTTGCTTATCACTTCACTCATTATTCCTCTATATTAAATGCTGTGAGATGTTATTCTTTCAAAGCTATTGACATGTATGGATTCTTATCATTTTAAGCCCATCTCATGTTCAGATATGCTTATGGAATTCCCTCTCATTAGTAGTTAATATCCTTTCTGTACTTTCTACGCAGCAAGCTTCATTCAATTTTAAATCTCTGTAAAGCATTTTAGAACCCAGCCCTCCTTAAAGAAAGTTGTCTTTAAGCTGTCTGATGCATCTATATTAAGGACTCACTCCTTGCCTCTGCAGCATCCTGTTATTTTGCTGACTCTGAGAATATTCTGGTTCCATTTATATTACACCTCTTTGTAAAAGTTGAAGTAGTAAAGAGCCTCATGTTGTTAAAATGTCTCGAACTATATCTTAAGCTCCTTACTGTATAAGATGTCCTAGGCACTGGTCTTTCACAACTCAAGGCTGTCTCTAGGATCGAAAATAGAGAGTTTGAAAAATAAATAAACGTAGCAGAGAAAAACGTACAAGAATGAGAATACCACATAATACATTAAATTACGATATAAAACCTTAATAATTTATCATGGAAACATCGATGGGGAAAGATATGGTATTTTATTAATAAAAAATAATTTACAATCAGGCTTAAAACCCCTTAAACTTTGAGGATTCATTTATAGATTGAAGTAGGCACTCTTACATTCTTATGAAAACTATCATTGGTTTTGTAAGCTAACACCATTAGAGTAACCACAGAATTTACTTAAGTAAATTTAGGATTTTATAATTTTTTTAACTAATTGTTATCACATTCTAATAGTAAAGGTCACTTAAGAATTGAGAAAGAGTAAAATCAAGAATTGTTTTAGGAACTTTCACATCAAAATTTTGGATTTTAAATCATTAATGTCAATAGTATTAATGTTTTGATTAATTTGTCCAAATTATGTTACTATATTTTATGATTGGCATATTGAAAATGCTTATATGACTTTAAAATCTTTCATCTTTATTTTCTTTCTATCCCACATTAGTTGTAAGAATAATTCATTAACAAACATAAATATCCTAATATGCCATTGGGGGGATTCAAAATGGTAGCATCCCTTATACTCACGTAATGGTTGATATGAATGGTCCATAGACACTATTTCTAGTATTGGTACTAAAATACAATGTAGTAATGAAACACTAGTTTTGGTATTAGTTCTAATTTGAAATATAGTAATGAATCAAGGTGCACCACACCTCAAATCCACCACCAAAATCCTCATGCAAAAAAGAATGAATAAGGGCCTTCTATGAAGATCACAAAAAAAATCCAAAAAACCATGTCATTTTCTTTGAGAGAGAGCTCCACACATGAGTCACTTTATTGAAGGATGCTAAATCATGTTTAGGTGTTGTACTCTTTGCAAGTAATATTATTCAAATATAGTTCCATCAATCGATGTTTTTTCAGGAAAGACAACTAGGAGTAAACCTCAACAAGTTTAGTAGGGAATAATCAATTAGAGACAACAAGTCAATCTAAAAATAAAAATGAATTCAATGGGAAGACAAGTTGATGGTTGAATTGAAAGTTCGATGTTCAATTGGAGAGAAGTTAACTTAGTTGAATTTGACTGGGAATCGAGAAACTAATGGAAGTTGATAATTTACCAGAGAAATCGAAGGAAATTTAGTTGGGCACAGATGCATAGTCAACTTAGTCTAGTGATTGATATTTGGTCAACGAGAATCAAATACAGTCAGGACTAATAAAAAAATGTATATGAATCCCAATATTCCTAGGATATTAGCCAATCATCTTCAACCATCCTTATTGATTTGAGGTGATTTAAACTAGGGATTTCTATGCCTATAATTAAAACATGATGTAAGGTTGATGGAAGATCATGACGTATGATAAATATTTAATATCAGTAGATATGGTTAGTGTATGAATGCACTACCCTTGGGTGTGGAATAAGGTTTATGTTCATTGTAACTGGATATAACATTCAGTTGAGAATATAGGAGCGGTGACGCACAAAATTTGCTTGGTTTTCCTTGTTAATGGTTTATAGGGTAAAACATCAATGTGCTATGTAAATATTTATGGTGTGTCATTGTTTATTATATGTTCTTAAAGTTCTCTCATGATCTTTAAAGTTTTATGTTAATTGAGCGTCTAGTGTGATTTATATGTCTAGTTGACTTTATATTTGAAATTTTAGCGTTTGACATGTAAATCATGTGCTTTAAGCCAAAAATCTATTATCATAGCTCATTTTGGCTATAGAACGACGTGTCTACTATCACAATTTTTGGATATTGAACTTAGATATATTCAAAACTATCTTTCATGATTAGATCAAAGATAAGACTATTTGAGTGTGATTCTTAAGACATGACTTCGATTAAAGAAGGATGGAGAGTAGTACATGAATTGAGATTGAGAAATTTAATGGCTATATTTTTTAGCTTTGGAAGCTTAAAATGGAATATCTCCTCGTAGATCGAGAACATTGGATTTGTGTGCATCCTGGAACACCTATTACTGACATGTCAATGAAGGATTGCGAGAAAATTGAAAGAAAATAAAGGATTACAATTTAAATTTGTCTTGTAGATTTAGTGTTTCTAAATTTCACATGGGAAGACACTGCCAAGAAAATGTGGGATAAATTTGAAAACTTATACCAATTGAGAACCATTGGTCTAGAATTTGTTTCTTAGGAAGAGACTCTATATTATAAGAATGAAATAGGGTGATGCAATCATAAAATACCTACATTCATTATTTAACATGATTATTTAGTTATTTAGTGTGGGTATCTATATTATAGAAGAAGAAAATTGTATCTATCTATTATGTTCCTTGCCAAATGTTAGCCACCTATAATATTTGTCATAGCAAAAGGTGGCTAAGATTTTTTGAGCCTTCAAAGAAAAAATTTCATTGCTAAAATTTTTTGGCTCTTAAAGACTCTAGAAGACCTCATGCCTCTGTCCAAAATCTTCATTGCTGTTCCCATTTTATACTTAGAAATCCTGCTAAAATCATGAGAAGAAACTGTTGCAAAATCATCATTTTTTCCCCCTCCCCCCTCTTCCAAAACTAACCTTCATTTGCTCCCCCTTTTTCTCCATAAAACTCCTTTTTTTTCATGATTCCTCTTCTTCCCTTCATGAAAATCACTGTTACAAAGTTAAAGACTCACTCTTTAACCTTACCGAAACCCTCCATTTCCTTTGAAAATAATTCAAAAACACATTTTATTTTTTTTATATTGGAGTTAAGCCGCTTTGGGCTAAGTCTCGAACCACTTCCGATCATATGCCCACATCCTGGGACCAAGCGCTAACTCTGGAGGCGCTTATCGCATCGCACAAACCCAAGAGCGCGAGTCTTTGTGCCATATTCCCAAAGTTCCGATACGATTAGCTTTGTATTATAAAAACCCCGATCATATTGTTTATATATATATATATATATATATATATATATATATATATATATATATATATATATATATATATATATATATATATATATATACTCACATATATCCTGTGGGCCCACCTTCCGCGCTAAAAACCATTGAATGATCCATGCCCGATCTCTTCTTTCCTTTGTAAATGTTAAAAACCCATTTATTCAAAGCTTAAACTAAAAAACCATAACCACGTGTTGAATATAAAATGGGTAGATTGAAAGACCGATCGCGCAATCGCAATCATAGAAAATACAATGGGTTGATTGAAAAGCCCGGGCCTGAAGTTTCGATATGCGATGAGCCCCTTACCCATTAACCCTCGGGCACATCACTTCCCATGCGCCCGCGGCCCCGCAGTCGGGCGCCAGACCTTTTTATTATATATTTTTCGCCCCGACCCTCTCAAAACCTTTGTTTAAATTTAAACCTTGGGTTTTAAATTATTTTACATTTTTTCCACCGATATCATTTTTAAACTGTTCTGCACCGTTGATCTGATCTGTAGATCGGACGATGCGGAGTGCGTCTTTCCGTGGTCCCCACCGCCCGAAATCCGGTTACCCAAAACCGGCGGTATCCATCGCACTGCCTTTGGGCAAAAGGTTGTTTTCCCCCCATGGCCAGCGATTCCATACACTTGTCGCCACGTGTCCTGGGTACTATTTGCAAAACTGTCGTCCATCGCGCATTAACTTTCGGACGAGGTTGCCCAGCGATATTGACCATAGCCGTCAAATCTGAACCCGCTCATCCAACGGCTATCGCTCGCCAAATATGCTCGATGTTTAAAACGGGCTACTGTGCGGCATTCGATCAATCTCCGCCCTTGATCTGATCTGCAGATCAACGGTCTATATTCCATCGCCCGATTCCTCCGTTTGACTTTCAACCGCTGCTCCCGATCGTCGATCTTTGCGCGATCGATGGCTCAGATTTAATCTCCTTCCGCCCATTCTACAGTCTCTCCCGATTAATCCCGACCATTGGATGATGCCATCCAACGACCGCGCTTCCTCCAGACGTCCTTTGAAGCAGTTAGCCATATATTACGCAGGATTTTATAATTATTGTTTGTATTTTGTAGGGTTTAAGTGATTTTCTGCCATTTCTAAAGAAAATTCAAAAGCAGAGGGTGACGACCCTCTTGCCTTCGATTTACCTCAGAAATCATTCGCAGGTTTCCATTTTCACGTTTCATCGGTGTTTATCCAAGCACTGATGCCACATAACCCTGCGCGACCATGCATATCAGCAAAAACCATGGATTTAACACAGTGAAAGAGTATCAGCGCAGAAGACCAGAATTAACTAGAGCAGAGGATTATAGGACAGATTTGTGGGGATTACGTCTAAGATTCTTATCAAAAGCCTAATCCCCAAATAAAACACAGTTTACAGAAAACCTAATTTTTTTTATCAAGCAGGAATGCCTCCACCGCCACAATCTGAGGCAAATTGATTTCTCTCATCTACCACAGTGCCACCTGTTCCTCAAAGTACTCAATCAGAGGCATAATTTATTGATCAGAACCGGATATCTGCCTCACAACACAGTCGAAGAGGAAACCCTGCCAAGGAAATTAATGATAAACATCTGTAGAGTTACTTCGATGCTACACAGAGCCTCAAAGGTCAACAAAAGCTCCCACCGAGCTAATTCATAAATGTAAATCAGTTAATGCAGACAGAATGTTTGAAAATTTATTCATCGAGCCCCTCAAAGGCCGAGAAGTCCTAGATCTGTATTAATTTCCCTTAGAGATCTTTTGTTAGGTCTCACCTCCTCATTATTCTATAAATATTTCTGTAGAAGATGAGAAACTGTTGGTTGTAGAACTTTGATTTACACTTGAGCTTAAACTTCTGATTGTACATAGTATTCACTGGCTCTTGGAGCTCTGCTGGTGATAGATAGGTTAGGCTGAGATGTGTAGATGGTTGCTAAACTAAAGAACTGGAATTAAAGCTGTAACTGGTTTGGTGCATCAATACAAGCTGATTTATGGGATCCTGGTCTATGTTGACAGTGATGTTTTTCTTATTGTAACCTGTTATTTTTTTTTTTCTGTTTCCATATGTGTTTCATATTCTCTTATAAAGAACAACATATACAGAGTTAGGACCTACTGTACATCAGTAACCTTCTCTGACTGAAAATCTTTATCTGAATGTTTTCTTCCATCTGTGTTATTTAGGAGTGATTTAATTCATTTTAAGCATAGGAATGCTGGCGTTCCCTCGTCTTATTGTCTTAGTTGAATGTTATTCTTAGATGTTATTTTCAACATAAGTTTAGTGAAGATGAACTGAGGAAGATATGGTGAGCCCTGGTCCTAGTTTTGTCCCCACAAGCTATCATGATGTTTCCCTTGGAAAGTGTTAAAATATGGCTAGTTTAAAAGTACTTACCAGATCTTAGGCCATTCTGTTGTTATCTGTGTATTTGTCTTAAAAGTAACCAAGTAAAGAAGAGCTAGGAGAGGATTTGTGGTGAGCCCGGCCCGCTAGTTTATACTCCAAAAGTTGTTGTCAAGTTCCCCTTTTTTTTAAGATGTTTTCTATTGAAAGTGTATCAAAGGCTGGCTAGTTTAAAAGTACTTACCAGATCCTAGTTTACTTTTATGTTTTTCTTGAGTCCATGTCAAAGGCTGAATAAATTAAAAGTACTTATCAGATCCTAGGCTGCTCTTGTTATGCATCTGTTTATCTCTCCTTCTTATTGTATCATTTCATTCCACAAATCAAAATCCAAAGAGATCCTTAGACATAGATGACTTGCCCCATGAACCACTCTTGCCTCTTGCTGTTCCAATTAAACCCTATTATGACTCCATAGCCCAATGGACTAAAACCTGCAATTGTCTATCTTTTTGGTCGAAGCTTACTCTGATTGCTTGCAACTCCTCACCTTTGAAACTTTTTGCACCCAAAAATTTCCACCTCAAACAGTAATCATGCTCAACCACCCAAAAAACAAAAAAACTTTTGGCCTTCATAACTAGCCTAATATCATAACCCCAAACTTCAAAGACAAATCCATCTTTGTACTTATTGGAGAGATCCCTCTCCGGATTTAGGAGGGCTAGATCCTAGAATCCCAAAGTTGGTTGAAACGATGTTGATTCTGCAGTTTTAGTCTTACCAATCTACTAAAATTACAGATCCCTAAAATTTCTGGTGACTCCGCTGGGGACTGAGTGTTTTTGATACCTTTTAAGACCTCAGAAAACCCTTAATTCAAGAAAAATTTGTGAGTAAAAAGCAGCCTTTTCAAGCACTACCAAGAAATGGTAATCACGATGAAACTTGTTTGAATCAGTCACAAACTAGGTAAAACCCTAGGTTTCTCTCAAGCTTTTATCTAACCTTGAAAAATCAGCTGGCTTAGCCATAAGAGTAGACTATCTTTGTCTCATAATCGTAGCTAATTTTTGAAACAGAGTTAGGATATTCTTAGAAACCACACAACTAAAAAATAACTCAGAAAAAACCAAAAAATATTTCAGATTGGTAGTAAAACACTTGCTCTTACATATCACTTACCTTCTATTGTGTTTTACCACATACTCTTAGACAGAGTCTGGAAAGGGCCAGGTAGCTTCTGAATTTCATCCTCTTTTAGAGGTGAAATATTTAGTAAATGCCCTCCCAGTCAATCTCTGGTTAGAGTTGGTTGTGTTCCGGGATATCCTTGAAAAGGGATATTTCACAAGCATGGTGGTGGACCATAAAACCTTTTACCTCTGAAAAGAGCTAAAAACTTCCACTTGGCGACTCCACAATCCTAAACAAACCTTAAGACTCCACTGAGAAGAACCCTTGTCATTAAATATTATTCAAACTCAGTTAGAGGACTGTATGATTAAAGTTTGAAAACAGATTAGTTAACCTCTCAAAGATTGTCATACCTGGTTGAACGTTTCCTGTTTATTTGGGTCTAAAAAACACAACATAGTGGCTTCTAGGAAGATCCATACTAGAGCCTATCCTGACCCTGATCCACCTGAGATAGTTGATGACCCAGAAATTATCCTTAGGAAGTCTCCTGAGATTGAATTTTCAACTGTTCTCAGATCATCCTTGAGAGCTAAATCAGTCCCTGAAAATATTTCAGCTCTACAAAAATCACAAGTTGACTTAGTAAATCCATTTAGAACTAGGTATTTTGATGATATAATTCATCTAGACTCTGAGTCTTCACTTTCATCCCCGGAAGCAAGTGAACATCTTGGTAGTAGGAAGACAACACCACCTGATTTACACTGTGTCTGTAACTTAGGTGTTTCTCATCCAAGATCATCTCAGCAATCTATCGCTTTTCCATCCGCATCTGCTCGTCCTACATCCACTGTTCAAACCACTCCAATTCAGTCCATTTTACCTTTTGTTAATCCACCTCGTGTGAATCCACCCCCACCACCTATCATGGCAGCATGGTATGCTCCTCTAGTCCTTCCTGTACCATTAGTCAATCTTTCGCAGGACTATCAGTCCAAAATTCCATTATATGATGCTAGCAATACTACAACTGCATCACAACATGTGGATAGGATGGATGACTACTTTGACATAAATGAAATTGATGATGATTCTGTGAAGCTCAGATTATTTTCTCAAATCCTGGGGAGAGAAGTAAGAAAATGGTTTAAAGTTTTAGCCCCCTATAGTATTAATGATCTCCAAGGCTTCCATCAAACATTCTTAAAAAAATGGGAAGTAAAAAAGAATCCTCTCCAAGTCCTTTCTGATTACAAGAACCTCCATAAAAACCCTGGGGAAAGTGTGCAGGCTTATTGCACTAGATTCAATAGTGTGTATAATTCACTTTCCCCAGAACTAAAACCTCCACAAGGCTCAGCTTTAAACAAGTTTCCTGAAGGGTTTGATTCTGACATGACCTATCAGTTGAGAGAAAGAGATTTTTCAACTCTTGAAGATATGCAAAGAGGGGCTCTTTTTGTAGAAGTCAACCTGATGGAGAAAAGAGCAAGGATGAAAGCTGAGAAGAGAGTATATTTTAGAGAGGAATCCACACCTTCCACTTCCAATTAAAAGATGGAAAGAATGATGGAGGAGATGATGAAAGAGATGAGCATAATTAAGAGAGCACAAGCAAGCCAAAATCAAAATGCTCCTCAAAACAGAAACCAGAACCAGAATCAAAATTCTAGAAGGAACCAACCTCCAAACAGACCTAGGGAAGATGATCAACAGATCACTCCCCCCTTTCATCAAAACTATGTGAGTGAGGTTGAGGAAACAGATCAAATAACAGAGGAAGATGATATCAACCTGTTTGGGGTAGATGATGATGACTTTGAGGTTCATTATGATAGAAAACAAGGTCTTTATACACCCTATGATGACAAAAGAGATGATAATGAAAATTGTTGTCAAGACATGGAAAATGTCATCACAGAGCCTCAAAAGGAATATGCACTTAGAATCAAAACTACTCAACAAACCCCCAACACCAAAACCTCTGACAAATCCTCACAAAACAACACTGCAACCAAGCCTAAAGTTGTCAAACAAAAGGATAAAACAGTGGCTGAAAATTCTGATAAAGGTAAAGGAAAAAGCACTCAAGACAATGAAAAATAGAGTGCAGGCATTAGTAGTACTAACACATCAGCTAGTACTCCTGTTAAAAAAAAAAAATCAAGCGTAAATAGAACAAATCAGCAAGCTGACATTGCTGATAAAATGATAGCTAATAAGGCTGAGACTAGTTCTTTAAAGAGTCAAATTCCTTTCAGCCTGGAACAGGAAATTTCTAAGATCAAAATCTCTGTTCCATTGACTGAGTTAGCTGCCCAACATGTATATAGGACCCAAATTTTGAAGGCTTTAAATTTAGAAGACAACAGTGACACAGTCAATCTTAATGATGACCAACCAGAACTTATTTTTGGTCCAAAGATTGAAGGAAGATATCAAGAGGGACCTGTTCCTCCCTTTTATGTAAGTTTTAACGTTCATGACAAGATTTTGCACAACGCTATGCATGACTCAGGAGCCTCTCACAATTTAATGCCTAAGGATGTAATGGAGAGCCTGGGTCTAGAAATCACCAGACCTTACAAAGATCTCTACTCCTTTGACTCAAGTAGAGTAAAATGTTTAGGATTAATCAAAGACCTCTGTGTTAACTTAGCCCAGATTCCAGCCAAATTCCTAGTTATGGATATCGTTGTGGCTGATGTGCCCCCAAAATATGGAATGCTTTTATCAAGATCTTGGGGGGGCTAAGTTACAAGGGACTATGCAAATGGACATGACCTATGCGACTATCCTTGTTTTCAATCAAACTAGAAGACTTTACAGGGAGTCCCATATGTAGTACACAGTCACAAGCCAAGAAATACCACAAAACTCTCCTATATATTCTGTCAATACAGGCCTTGATTATTTTATTATGTTTAATGATGAAACACTCAGAGAAAAAGTCACTTTAACAAAATTAATGGCCGATAGGGAGGAAGAGGAACACAACGCAGAAGTTTCAAAACAATGTACTGCATGTGAAGATAGTAGCAAACCAAATGCAGGGCTTGAACTACAAATCACGTGTCCCTTGTTTCTAAACATTGAGAGTTAAGAAAGTATCCCTCAAATAAATGAAAATCTTGGGAAATCAAAACATCTACAACTAAGTGCAGACATTCAACAACAATCAGAAAGCACGTTAGTTGAAAAGGACAGTAGCCAGGATGAAACCGAAAAAATTCCTCTCTGGAGTATGTATTTTGATGGGTCATGCACCAGAACTAACGCTGGTGCAGGTGTCTGGATTGCTAACACTGAAAACAACCACACAAAATGCATTTCATTCAAATTAAACTTTCAGTGTTCCAATAACATAGAGGAATATGAATCCCTTCTCTTAGGCTTACATCTATTAAAAAAGTTGGGAGCCAGAAGAATCAATGTGCATGGGGATTCCGAGTTAATCATTAGGCAAGTCAATGGGGAGTATAACGCAAATCATCCCAGACTTAGAGCCTATCATAATGATGTCATGGATATTTTAAAAACATTCGAGGAGTCCAAAGTAATTTTTGTCCCAAGGAAAAGAAACTTGCAGCCCACAATTTAGCCTTTGCAGCTAGGACATGCTTAACGCCATTCGAAACCAAAAATTTGACAACTGAGATAAAGTTTAGACCAGCAGTGCCAGATAATAAAAAGTATTGGCAGGTGTTTGACAATGACAAACAAATAGAAGACTTCATGCAATTCAGAAATGAATTCGAACCAAACAGTTCGGGCTCAGACTATGATACAGACTGTGGAGAATAAAACTTTCTTGGTGAAGAAGAACCGTCTCCTGAGCCTGTCAATATTAACCTAATGACTAGCAAACTTACAGACAAAACAGAGGAGGTGGAAACTCTGCACTCTAGAGATGAAAGTTTGCCTAGAGGTCTGGCACCTTTAGAAGAGTTGTTTGATTTTGATGATGTGGCCAAAAAGCCAAAACTGGAACCTGTAGAGACTGAAGTGGAGGAGTGTAATATAGGCAGTGAGGAAAAACCAGAAATGATTAAACTGTCTAATACTTTACCAAGTCACATTAAACTCAAATACATTGAGCTGTTTAAAGAGTTTTCTGATGTTTTTGCGTGGATTTACGAAGATCTTAAATCCTATGACACTGAAATAATACAGCACAAAATTCCCCTTAAAGAAAACCAACAACCATTCAAACAGAAACTGCGCAGAATCAACCCTGTTCAGTTACCTTTGGTTCAGAAGGAGATCATGAAAATGTACGATGCTAGCATTATTGTCCCTATTAGATATTCTGAGTGGGTATCTAATCTGGTGTCTGTTAGGAAGAAAACTGGAGAAATCAGGCTTTGTATAGACTTTAGAGACTTAAAAAAAGCTTCATTAAAATACAACTACCCTTTACCAAAGATGGACCATATTTTACAAAGGGTGGTAGGATCTAGAAGAATTTCTTTGCTGGATGGCTATTCAGGATATAATCAGATCTTGGTTTACCCTGCTGATCAACTAAAGACAGCCTTTACTACACCATGGGGCACTTTCATATATGTGAAAATTCCCTTTGGTCTAATGAATGCTGGAGCAACCTTTCAAAGAGCCATGGACATAGCATTCTCAGAAGAACTGGGCTTCTTCATCATTATCTATCTTGATGATGTCATTGTGTTTTCAAAAATAGATGAAGAACACTTAGAACATTTAAGAAAATTTTTCGTGAAATGCAGAAAGTTTGGAATATCCTTAAACCCTAAGAAGACACTATTCGGTCTCTAAGAAGGTAATCTTCTTGGACACATTATTTCAGAAGAGGGTATAAAGATAGATCCGAAGAGGATTGAGGCCATATTGCAAATATCTCATCCTCGGAACATCAAGGAGTTGCAATATTTCATTGGAAAGATTAAATTTTTGAGAAGGTTCATCCCAAATTTGGCTGAGCTCATTAGGAATATCACAAACATGTTAAAAAGGAGCAAGGGGTAAAATGGACCTTGGAAGCAAAGCAATCCTTTGAACTGGTGAAACAAGCGTTAACCAAAACACCAGTTTTGATAAGTCCTGATTTTTCAAAGAATTTTTATATCTTTTCATTTGCATCGGAACATACTATAGTTGCTGTCCTTTTACAGAAAAATCCACAAGGACAAGAGCAGCCTATTGCATTCTTTAGCAAGGCATTGAGGGATGCCCCTTTGAAGTATAACATTATGGAGAAACAAGCTTTCGCCTTGGTTAAAGCTTTGAAAGACATCAAGGTATACATCCTTCATTCACACATCATTTCCTTTGTCCCGAATTTAGTTGTTAAAGACATTCTAACACAGGACCCAAATGGTAAGAGAGGTAGGTGGATTGTTGTTATTCTTGAATATGATTTAGAGATAAAGCCCACTAAACTCATCAAAGGCCAAGGTCTAGCTAGATTAATGGCTGAATCAAATTGTGAAGTTATTGATATTCATATGATTAATGCTTTAGATGATCAAGAGGAAATCTCAACACCCATTGTTGAAAACCATTTTATGAATTCCTTTTGGTATGCTGATATTGTTTATGTTTTGCTTAATTTGAATACACCTCCTGGTTTGACAAAAACAAAGGCAAGGTTCCTTAAGTTAAAAGTTGTAAACTATTTCATTATAGATAAATGTCTTTATTGGAAAAATGCAAGTGGTCTATTGCTTAAATGTTTGCTTGAGTTTGATGCAAAGAAGGTTAAGCACGAATTCCATGAAGGAGAGTGTGGAGGTCATTTATACTGGAAGACAATAGCCAAAAAAATTTTGAGGGCTGGTTTCTATTAGCCTACTCTTTTTCCTGATATACACAAGATGATCATTGCTTGCCATAAATGCCAACTGTTTGAAGACAAGAGAAAACTGCTACCCCTGCCTTTGCATCCAATCACTGTTGAAGCCCCTTTTCAACAGTGGGGACTTGAATTCATAGGAGAAATACATCCACCATCTTCTACCTAGCATAGATGGATTCTCACTGCCACATAATATTTCACTAAGTGGATAGAAGCCATACCTTGTAGACAAGCCAATGATTCAGTTATTATAAAGTTCATAGAGACTAACATTCTCTCCATATTTGGTTGTCCTACCAAAATCATTACTGATAATGCAGCAACATTTGGATCCAAGAAAATGGTTGAGTTCTATCATAGATATCACATAACGTTGGGGCATTCCACGGCATATTACCCTCAAGGTAATGGACTTGCAGAATCCTCAAACAAAATTCTAGTGAACATAATCAAGAAATTGTTGGAGGACAATAAGAAGTCTTGGCACACAAAGCTGGTTCATGCACTTTGGGCTAACAGATTAAATTTGAAGAAATCCATTGGTATGTCACCTTTCCAGCTTGTGTATGGTACTGATGAAATTTTTCCAAACAGCCTTGGTGTACCAGTGATCAAGTTGACTCAAGAGTTGCAGACTAAAGATAATGACATGATCAGAAGAATAAATCAGACCATTCATCTTCAGCAAACCAGGGAGGAAGTTTATAACAAAGCATTGCAGAAACAGGAGAGTATTAAAAAGCTTTTTGACAGAAGAAAAAAGGCCAACAATTTCAAAATTGGGAACAAAGTTTTAAAGTGGGACTCATGGAGGGAAGACAAGGGCAAGCATGGAAAATTTGACAACTTGTGGCTTGGCCCTTATTCTATCCATTCAGTTGCTGGTAACAATGCATTTTACTTACAGGAGTTGGATGGAGCAGAATTGTTTGGGGGTCCTGTCAATGGCAGGATGCTCAAGCATTACTTCTCTTGATCCATACTATGTTCTGAAAGGTTTTTTTTTTTCCATTATAAATATCTCATCCACCATTGCATTCGAAGTTAGAAAAATCAAAAATACAAAAACAATGAAAAAGAGAAAAGAGGGCAGATTGACAAAACAATAAAGGTACAGCCCCATACCAAAAAGAGAAACAAATTCTGAAAGTGTGCAAGCTTAAATTCCACTCCTGAAAAACACACTTCTAGTTAGTCAAACAACCTAATCTTGACTAATTAGCTTTAAAGTTTCTGCTGATAGGATAGGGAATTCGATTTGCCAAACTGTTTAATCTTGGATTATCAGTAGTTATATTAGGATAGAAATCAAAGGATGTAAAAGATCTAGTTCTAATTAGCTCAAAATATGAACCAGAAAGCAAGGAAGAAACAGCTCAAACAAGAGTCAAAACATAGTTGTAAAAGGACGAAGGAAGTGTTTTAAAATTTCAGATCTTAAGCCTTCCATTTTGATTTAATTTTCTGCAAAATAAATGTTTGTGTGCAGCTTGTTTTATGCCATAGACCAGCATCAAGTTAGACTGATCAATCCTGACTTGTATGCTTTTAAATTGCTGTTATAGAATTTAGAGAATAAAAATCTATTGGATAGTTTAATCCCAACAGATGGTAGATTAGGTAGAGAAGCATCTGAACTCAACTGTTTAATCCGAGTTTAGGGAGAAATAAGGAGTAGAAATAGATTAGGTTTCTTTCTTTCAAAAGAATAAAATGTTGTAAATAGAGTTTGCCAATCCAAGTGCACTCTAATGAAGAAAAAATGTTAGATCAGTAGGATTGGGTAGGTAGAAAGTTTGTGTTGATGAAAATCCATTATTTTCATGGCTGCTAAAAAGTTTTCAGAGCAAAATCATCCCAGCAAAGGAAGGGCAGCCCAATGGATCAGGCACAGTTCAGCCTCCCAGAGAACATAAATGGATGAGGCAACTGATCAACCTAGCAGAGAATGCAAGTCTGAAGTTCTCGATGCCTTCAAGAAGGCACCATCCCCAAGTGGAGCCACTGTTAGCCACCTATAATATTTGTCATAGAAAAAGGTGGCTAAGACTTTTTGAGCCTTCAAAGAACAAATTTCATTGCTAGAAATTGTTGGCTCTTGAATACTCTAGAATACCTCATGCCTCTGTCCAAAATCTTCATTGCTGTTCCCATTTTATACTTAGAAATACTGCTGAAATCATGAGAAGAAACTACTGCAAAATCATCATTTTTCCCCCTCCCCCCTCTTCCAAAACTAACCTTCATTTTCTCCCCCTTTTTCTCCATAAAACTCCTTTGTTTTCATGATTCCTCTTCTTCCCTTCATGAAAATCACTGTTACAAAGTTAAAGACTCACTCTTTAACCTTACCGAAACCCTCCATTTCCTTTGAAAATAATTCAAAAACACATTTTATTTTTTTTATATTGGAGTTAAGCCGCTTTGGGCTAAGTCTCGAACCACTTCCGATCATATGCCCACATCCTGGGACCAAGCGCTTACCTCCCAAGCGCTAAGACCAAGCGCTAACTCTGGAGGCGCTTATCGCATCGCACAAACCCAAGAGCGCGAGTCTTTGTGCCATATTCCCAAAGTTCCGATACGATTAGCTTTGTATTATAAAAACCCCGATCATATTGTTTATATATATATATCCTGTGGGCCCACCTTCCGCGCTAAAAACCATTGAATGATCCATGCCCGATCTCTTCTTTCCTTTGTAAATGTTAAAAACCCATTTATTCAAAGCTTAAACTAAAAAACCATAACCACGTGTTGAATATAAAATGGGTAGATTGAAAGACCGATCGCGCAATCGCAATCATAGAAAATACAATGGGTTGATTGAAAAGCCCGGGCCTGAAGTTTCGATATGCGATGAGCCCCTTACCCATTAACCCTCGGGCACATCACTTCCCATGCGCCCGCGGCCCCGCAGTCGGGCGCCAGACCTTTTTATTATATATTTTTCGCCCCGACCCTCTCAAAACCTTTGTTTAAATTTAAACCTTGGGTTTTAAATTATTTTACATTTTTTCCACCGATATCATTTTTAAACTGTTCTGCACCGTTGATCTGATCTGTAGATCGGACGATGCGGAGTGCGTCTTTCCGTGGTCCCCACCGCCCGAAATCCGGTTACCCAAAACCGGCGGTATCCATCGCACTGCCTTTGGGCAAAAGGTTGTTTTCCCCCCATGGCCAGCGATTCCATACACTTGTCGCCACGTGTCCTGGGTACTATTTGCAAAACTACCGTCCATCGCGCATTAACTTTCGGACGAGGTTGCCCAGCGATATTGACCACAGCCGTCAAATCTGAACCCGCTCATCCAACGGCTATCGCTCGCCAAATATGCTCGATGTTTAAAACGGGCTACTGTGCGGCATTCGATCAATCTCCGCCCTTGATCTGATCTGCAGATCAACGGTCTATATTCCATCGCCCGATTCCTCCGTTTGACTTTCAACCGCTGCTCCCGACCGTCGATCTTTGCGCGATCGACGGCTCAGATTTAATCTCCTTCCGCCCATTCTACGGTCTCTCCCGATTAATCCCGACCGTTGGATGATGCCATCCAACGGTCGCGCTTCCTCCAAACGTCCTTTGAAGCAGTTACTCATATATTACGCAGGATTTTATAATTATTGTTTGTATTTTGTAGGGTTTAAGTGATTTTCTGCCATTTCTAAAGAAAATTCAAAAGCAGAGGGTGACGACCCTCTTGCCTTCGATTTACCTCAGAAATCATTCGCAGGTTTCCATTTTCACGTTTCATCGGTGTTTATCCAAGCACTGATGCCACATAACCCTGCGCGACCATGCATATCAGCAAAAACCATGGATTTAACACAGTGAAAGAGTATCAGCGCAGAAGACCAGAATTAACTAGAGCAGAGGATTATAGGACAGATTTGTGGGGATTACGTCTAAGATTCTTATCAAAAGCCTAATCCCCAAATAAAACACAGTTTACAGAAAACCTAATTTTTTTTATCAAGCAGGAATGCCTCCAACGCCACAATCTGAGGAAAATTGATTCCTCTCATCTACCACAGTGCCACCTGTTCCTCAAAGTACTCAATCAGAGGCAGAATTTATTGATTAGAACCGGATATCTGCCTCACAACACAGTCGAAGAGGAAACCCTGCCAAGGAAATTAATGATAAACATTTGCAGAGTTAATTCGACACTACACAGAGCCTCAAAGGTCAACAAAAGCTCCCACCAAGCTAATTCATAAATGTAAATCAGCTAATGCAGACAGAATGTTTGAAAATTTCTTCATCGAGCCCCTCAAAGGCTGAGAAGTCCTGAATCTGTATTAATTGCCCTTAGAGATCTTTTGTTAAGTCTCACCTCCTCATTCTTCTATAAATATTTCTGTAGAAGATGAGAAACTGTTGGTTGTAGAACTTTGATTTACACTTGAGCTTAAACTTCTGATTTTACATAGTATTCACTGGCTCTTGGAGCTCTGCCGGTGATAGATAGGTTAGGCTGAGATGTGTAGATGGTTGCTAAACTAAAGCACTGGAATTAAAGCTATAACTGGTTTGGAGCATCAATACAAGCTGATTTATGGGATCCTAGTCTATGTTGACGGTGATGTTTTTCTTATTGTAACCTGTTATTTTGTTTCTGTTTCCATCTGTGTTTCATATTCTCTTATAAGGAACAGAATATACAGAGTTAGGACCTACTGTACATCAGTAACTTTCTCTGACTGAAAATCTTTATCTGAATGTTTTCTTCCATCTATGTTATTTAGGAGTGATTTAATTCAGTTTAAGCATAGGAATGCTGGCGTTCCCTCGTCTTATTGTCTTAGCTGAATGTTATTTTCAGCATAAGTTTAGTGAAGATGAACTGAGGAAGATATGGTGAGCCCTGGTCCTAGTTTTGTCCCCACAAGCTATCTGGATGTTTCCCTTGGAATGTGTTAAAAGCTGGCTAGTTTCAAAGTACTTACCAGATCTTAGGCCATTCTGTTGTTATCTGTGTATTTTTCTTGAAAGTAACCAAGTAAAGAAGAGCTAGGAGAGGATTTGTGGTGAGCCCGGCCCGCTAGTTTATACTCCAAAAGTTTCTTTCAAGTTCCCCTTTGTTTTAAGATGTTTTCTATTGAAAGTGTATCAAAGGCTGGCTATTTTAAAAGTACTTACCAGATCCTAGTTTACTTTTATGTTTTTCTTGAGTCCATGTCAAAGGCCGACTAGTTTAAAAGTACTTATCAGATCCCGGGCTGCTCTTGTTCTGCATCTGTTTATCTCTCCTTCTTATTGTATCATTTCATTCCATAAATCAAAATCCAAAGAGATTCTTAGACATAGATGACTTGCCCCATGAACCACTCTTGCCTCTTGCTGTTCCAATTAAACCGTATTATGACTCCATAGCCCAATGGACTAAAACCTGCAATTATCTATCTTTTTGTTCGAAGCTTACTCTGATTGCTTGCAACTTCTCACCTTTGAAACTTTTTTCACCCAGAACTTTCCACCTCAAACAGTAATCATGCTCAACCACCCAAAAAACAAACAAGCCTTTGGCCTTCATAACTAGCCTAATATCATAACCCCAAACTTCAAAGACAAATCCATCTTTGTACTTATTGGAGAGATCCCTCTCTGGATTCAGGAGGGCTAGATCCTAGAATCCCAAAGTTGGTTGAAACGATGTTTCTTCTGCAGTTTTAGTCTTACCAATCTGCTAAAATTACAGATCCCTAACACCAAAATCATGGGATAGTCTAGTCGTGGCTATTAGGAGCAATATGACCACGTTGACTCTTGATTGTGTGGTGGAATACCCATTATCAAAGGAGACGAGGTGAAGGAACATGGAAAAATTAATCAATGATGCATTATCAATAAGATATAGAGTGTCAAACAGGTAAAGGTAAATTCTCCAAAGGGATATATAGATCAAAAGAAAGATATAAGTATCCTACCAAGTCAACAAAAATATGTTGGAAATGTGGAAAAGTAGGGCATCATAAAATAGATTGTAAGTTGAATACTTTTGAACAAAGAAAGGGATTTGATAAGAAGTCTATTGAAGGGTGAATTTATTTGGATGAAGGAGGAGATGTGTATTTAGCTTCAACAAATACATCATTAGATTATGAGACATGGTTGATAAATTTAGGAGCATCCTATCATATAAAAACACATAGGGAGTGTATTGGTAATATGAAGAATGAATTGGAGTATATTTCTACTTTGTGGAAAAGTCTACAACCAGGATAGTTGGTTAAGTTTATGTTTGACTAGTTGTAAAGGATGGTCATAGTAGAACATTATCAAGTGTACCACATATTCTCGGTTTGGTTAGAAACTTTACATATGCAATTCAAATATATGATGTAGGTGTGCATACTATATTTGAGAAGGATTCATACAAGATGTTTCATGGACCATTGGTATTTATGTAAGGTTTCTGGATTTGGACATTGTATAAGTTTTATGGGCATAACAACCCAAGTGGAAGTAATAATGTAGTTATTCCTAAAACTGATGGGTCACATTTCTGTCTAGTCAATGAAACCATGCTTTAGCATCGAATAATTGGACATGTTAGAGAGAAAAAAATTCAAGTTATGCAAATCAAAGTTATGGTTGAAGGTTTTCTTAGTATTTCTTTGGAAGTTTATTTTTATTAACATTAAGTTTATGGGGAATAGAATTGTGTTAAGTTCCCATCTAGTGCTACAAGGGAAATAATATTTTTCAAACTAATTCATGGCAATGTATTTGGTCTAGTAATAATGTAGTTTTTAGGTGAATCCATATGGTTTGTATCCTTCATCGACGATTTCTTTAGGATGACATGGTTGTGTTTCCTACAGAAGACATTGGAATTTTTTGAAATTTTTTATGAGTTCAAATCTCTTTTGGAGAGCTAGACAAATAGGAAGATAAGGGTGCTAAGAATTTACAATGGAGGTGGGTTCTATAGTAAATATTTTGAACAATTCTACAAATAACACGGGATAGTATGATAAATGAGTACTATACACTTCTCAAGAGAATGGATTCGTGGAAAGAATGAATAAAATGTTGATGGATGAGGAAACGATCATGCCCAATAGTGTAGGATTGGCAAAAGAGTTTTGGGTGGAAGCAGATAAAACTACTTGTTACCTAGTGAATAGGTCTCCATCATCAATAATCGTCAACAAAACTCCACAGGAAGTATGTTTTGGTAAAAATACATTACTCACACATCTCGTAGTCATTGTCTATGTGTATTTTATCCATATCCAAAAAGAGAAGAGGACTAAGGTAGATAAAAATGTATTCAAGTGTATTTTTATTTCCTACAATGACGGAATAAAAGGATATACATTGTGAGATAAAATGACAATGAATATAGTTTATAGTGTTGACAAGTGTAACTAGGTTTGGTCTTCATAATGACATGTGTAATTATGATTTTATGAAATTGATGAAAAGAAGAAAAATAAATTTATTTTTGTGATACTTGAATCATGGGTTTCATGATCAATAAATTTTATTTTTAGTTAAATCTTCCATTATGAGCTATTAGTTTTGGTCATCAATTCATAAAGTTCATATAGTCAATGTAAAAGTTTGAATACCCCCTTTGGGCATGTAATCCATTGTAAGAAAAAAATATTAGCCCTCCAAGACCTAGTCACAAGCTCTTCTTCATGTCGGCCTAAGGTTGCTTCTACAAACGATATGTCATCCTAGATCTCAGTTAAGTTGGCTTATTTCATGGGAAAACCACCATATATCGGTATCTCGACCTTCATTTGTAGCATAAATATTCAGTCAAGGTCTAATTTAAGGAATAAGTATGAGAATCACATGAAAGGAGCCTCCATCCAAGAGAAAAATAAGGACTAAAAGCCAAGATAATTTTTAATATGTTTTAAGGATATATCTATCACACATGGGAATAAAAAGAGGCATCATCTGCTACAAGAGAATCCGAGAATATTACATTCATCTCAAGGAAGGCGAGTTAGGGAAGAGTCAAGTTAAGTAGGAAGTCGAGTTGAAGAAAGAAGGAGTCTCCATCTAAAGAAAAGGAAATGAGGGCATAAATATAGATGGTGACACTTCCCACGTGCTGCAAATAGGGCTTCTGAAAGAGGTCAAGAGTTGTAGGAAGCCAAAGTCTGAAGAGTAGCTAAGAAGGAGAGAAAAGTTAGTAGTTTGACCATCATTGACTCAAAGAATGAAAGGTCAAGCTAAGAATCCTTGTGACTTGGCCTTGGAGAGGTTAATAGGTCAAGGGTCTTGGTCTTGGTATTCTTCAATTGAAGTCTCTATAAGAAGAATAATTTGTTTTGGTTTTCCTCTCAAGTGGGAGAGGTTTTGGCCCTGGCTAATCCCCTATATTATATGTCTATTGTCTCTTTATTATCTATTATTTAATAGTTGTTTGATGAATAAGAACACTATAATAATCTAAGTAAGAAGAAGATCATAATCTAAAGAATCAAAGAGAATTCAAAAGAATTATCATTAATAGAGAAATCACCTAATTTTGATGCCCTAGAATTCTTAACATATATTCGAGAGAGATCTTCAGTGAAGTTAGGTATAATTTTGGGACTAAAGAGACTCTAGAAAAGGAGAAAAGAAAACAAAATATGGTGTTCAACTTCATGTCAAAAGAGAGTGACTCAGATGAGTCGATTGAGTTGGTTGGACATGTGGAACGATAGAATATGATTCTAAGGAGGTCTATTAAAGTAATAAAAGAACATGAAAGGTATACCCCACCCAAATTTTTGTCTAATTTTGATCTATATCCCACTAACACTGAACCTATGTTGACGAGGGAGGAAATTGACTGAACAAAGAGTAAGAATTGGTCAAAATAAATGAAAGAAGAAATGGATTCTTTGCACAATAATGGGATATGGTATTTTTTCAAATTACTTGATGGGAGGAAGCCTATTAGTTACAAGTGGTTATTCAAGAAAAATTTAAACACAATAGAAGGTTACTTCCACACCCATGGAATACATAGCCTTGGTCTTGCAGAGGTATATCACTTGTGAGTGATACCATGGAGTCATGTACCTCCAACATATTTGATTGATGGACCATTTAAGGCATGGGAGACTCATCAACATGCAATACTTTCTCGTCAAAACACTATATGCTATGAGAGTGCAAGCTCAAAAGTTAGAATAACCGAAGGAAGCTCTTTCCAACCACAACCTAAGAAAATTATTTATGTTACGAGCCCTAAATTGGGAAGGAAAAAAAATGGGATGAAATTATTGGATCCCTTGTTGGAATCACAAAATCTGCAACTCCATACCAAGAGAAGTAGAATTTGCAACTCCAGAAGCAACAATTTCTACCACTCCCCATTAGAGAAATTTTGAGATAAAAAATGGGCCTTAGATTAGAAATAGAGAAAATACAACTTGGCTTACTAGGATAATCAACTATTAACCTCTTCTCCAAAATAAAACATGTTTTTGATAGAAAAATTCATGTTGTTCCAAATCAAATCCATCATGACTAGTAAACCATTTGAAATCATAAGGCCAACCATATTTCTAGATGCTTACTATGTTTGTGCCAATGAGGAGAAGAACCTCCTCTTTCAAAATTATTAGAATAATGTATTGTTATGATCCTATTTAAAATTAGATTCATTTTTTCGAGGATGTACAATTTAAAGAATTTATGTCCTTCCTCAATAATATTATTTCTTGGCCATCAACCCATAAAATTGCACAACATAACTTTGCTAATAATTTTTGGATTAGAGGAGAATACTACATGACCTTGTAGGTCATTAACGTTAATAAGAAGTGGGATTTATTTCCCAACATTAATAGTTTATAGCTAAGAAAAGATAATAACCATCACACACTGTAGGGAATAAATTTATATAATGGAGAAACCAACCATGGAAGGATGTGTGGAAAGGTGGAAGCAAGCTACAAAAGACACCTAAGGAAGAGACCCCTTCAATCCCAACAATTGGAGGATAACATTGGAAATAGTGCACATATACATCAAATTCATGGGGATATGTGGAAATAATTGGATTGAGTTGAAATTTAACTATTCCATGATTTGACTTCCAATCACAGAGTACTTGAATGATTATAAGTTGATCGGGGAGGAAGAAGCAATTTTTTGGAGGGAGATCCATGAAAGAGAGGAATATTTTCATGCAGATGAGGCAGGAAAAATTAATTACATCTTCAATAACCTCCATGTGACCCTCACCTTCTGATATTTAGACCAATTTTTGGTTGCATGAAGACATGCAATGAGTTCGGCTAGGGGGAGATAATG
The DNA here is from genome assembly GCA_034641835.2 of Pinus albicaulis. Taxonomy (NCBI): domain Eukaryota; kingdom Viridiplantae; phylum Streptophyta; class Pinopsida; order Pinales; family Pinaceae; genus Pinus; species Pinus albicaulis. The sequence continues at coordinate 272,405,940 of CM076580.1, forward strand.
CACGCCTAAATTGGCATTTTTTTAGTGTTTGTTTAATACCTTTTTTACACCATTTTCCCACTTTCCATAAATTCTTATTTCATTTTCCATCCATATCAATACATTTTTTTTCAAGGAATGAATATATTCCTATGTGCCATTTTAATGCTTACTGCATTTTTTGAGAATTATTGTCTTTATGTGATTGGAATCTGGATTAGGGGAAAAAAATTGCCAAAAATTCAAAGTGCTCAGAATATCACAAAACTAGAATGACCAGATAGGGCTCGTTGCTAAGAATCTGGCGCACTTTGTTTCACTCAAAACAGAGTTCATATGAGGAATATAGAACTTGTTGTCCGTTTTCCTAAACAACAACAAAAAATTACAAAATGGTGACATGGCATCCTAGTCAGCAAAAAGGGATATTCTAGGAATATTCCTTTATTTTTTCCAAATGACATTGTGCGAAGTATCAAACTTTGGTTGGTTGTTGAAGAGGGTGATTGGTTGTGTTTCCATTGGCTTGGGAGAAGAACCAATGTCATGAGGACACATGGCTAGCCCAAAGGTCTCCACATGCCCCCTTCCAAGGTCCAAATTTCCACTTTGGATTAAGGTAAAATTCTGAATTCACAGCTCTGAATTTGGATTTTCTTATTTCAATGGTTGAAATATTTTATATCAAAGGCCAATCTTTATATAGCCCAAATTTTGAATTTACATGGTCGATCGAATTTTAAACAATGGCCAGGTTTTGTATTTTATGGAGAAAAATTATTGTTGGCGGAAGGGCAGAGGTTGGGTTCGAACCTCCGGACCCCCCACCCCACCCCACCCCACCCCACCCTAACCACAAGACCTACCATCCCGACTATCACTTAGTTCTTATAAGCATATGCCATCAACATATATTTCAATTCAATTGGTTTGAATGGCGGGGGTAAGGAGGGGGCCAACCCCCTCACCATATGGCTACACCCAAACAACCATGGTGAAGTGTTGTTCTAATGGTAGAGATGAATATTAATGGCATGGATTAAAGTGTTAAACAAGGTTAATTAACTCTTAATCCTATTTTAAATGTGCTAAATCAAATTAATTCGGATTTTGTCCTGTCAACAACAGTGGATCTCCCTGGTAAAAAGTCCCAACTAGACTCTAAACTGTTTGGAATAGGGATCCTGTCTGGGGTGTGGGTTCGACTACCACTTGATACTCCTTTTCTTTGGTCTCAATCGGACTTTGCAAACCTAAGGACGCACGCTTATTTCAGATGACACAAAACACATGACTGATGAATCATAATGGTCAAACAACACTATGGGTAGCAAGACGATTTGTAAAGCATGGAACTGAAGGAGATGTTGTTAGCATCACATCATTAGGGTCATGCTTGTAAAAGTTGTTCTGACCACAAAAGAAATAATTCCTTATGGCAGAATACCCTTCACTTCCTTGAATGATCACGACGATAATGTAAATGTTAACAAGCAAAGTTATTAGCATTCATTAAAGCATAAACATAGAGTTAACACCATTAACACACTTCTAGAAAACTATAATGCATAATGATGTAAACAGAGAGACAGTTTCAGTAACCAAAAGATGTTAGAAACTGAAAATGTAATACTCATAGTGTTCATGCATTAATCAACATCAGATCCAACAATGAAGTTTACAAGTGCTTGTATTCATATGCAACATTGTGGTCCTTCTATACAATACTCAATATCCTTTTCAGTTTCTAAAGAAAAGTCCTGTACAAGTTCCCGAAAGTAGTATTTATAGAGAAAAGCTTGCCCTTTTGGATCCCTAACTTTTCACTTTCCCGACTGTTGGGCTGCCTTGCGACGCAGTCTGTTTTGCGACCTACAACCTGAGCGACTGTTGTGACCTGCGACCTGACTCTATTTTGCGACTTGCGACCCCCAGCAATCTGCGACCTGCGACCTCGAACAATTTACGACCTGTGACCTCGAACAATCTGCGACCTGTGACCTCAAGCAAATCTGTGACTTGCGACCTCAAGCAAATCTGCGACTTGCGGCCTTCTTTTGGTGATCTCTGGATTTCGTAGCAAGATTCCTTATCCTTGTTTTGAAAAGGACTCTCTTTCTTGCTGGGAAAAACTCTGTCTCCTCATGCAAACCAACAGCTTCCACCACTATGTCATTAGAGAGATTGGCTCAGGTAAGCTTTCCTTGTGCCTTCTTCAATTACTGTAATGCAGATTGGTATAGCTATGGGCCGAGTTCGGAATGCAGACCCAATTGAAGGGAAGTGTTGACTTGGGCAACATGCTCCTTATGTTCTCCACAACGGAAATTATGATAGGCGCTAATGATACTTCTTTCATGTTCAAAAGTTTGCACAGAGACATTAATAAGGGGAAGCCCCTTTGAAATGGGTTTTGATATAGGCGATGATCAAATGATTAACCATGGAGGGGAAGAGTGATTTTGTTAAATATAAGAAGTGATCCTTCGAACAATAGTTCCTAGCTCTTGAAATGTGCTCACAAGCCTGCATGTTGACATGACGAATGAAGGTGAGGGCGCTCTTAGGTCGCAATATTGTGATTGAAGTGAGATCGTGACTCTGGATGACTTCTTGAGGAGTGCTCTTGTGACCCCATTAGTCGTGTTGCTCACTAGCAATTACTCAGTCTCGTATCGTATTAAATGAGCAGTTGGTTGGGGTGTTGTATTGTGGCAGCCCGACTTGGAGGGAGAAATGCGACTCCTTAGTGAAGTCACAAAGTCGCATTATAGTGGGGGTCGCGCTGTTGGCCCGTTATTGAGTTCGTGCGACCCAACGATCTGAGAAAAATGCGACTCACTACTTTTTCATGAAATGTGACCTTAAAGAGGTCGCACGGTCGCATTTTCAGGCCAGTCGAATGTTTGACCTGCTCGGTCAGTTTGCGACCCAGCGACCGGTGGACAACTACTCTCCTACCTGAATCAATTAGCTTTGAAAGGGGCAAATAGTCTTGGAAAAGCCTGTGCGCAGTTACCATATGACTTTGGTATGTGGCGTAGGTTGCGAAATTTGGTACTTGGGTGTTGTGCGACCCCGCGACCGGTCGCAGCCTCATGTAGGTCGCGATATCTGCTGTTTGGGTGTTGTCCGACCTTGTGAATGGTCGCAACTCTTCATTACCGGAAAATTCATGTGCTAGTTTGCACCCCCGCTAACTTGTGTTATTTTGAGGAATAAATCATGCACAATGCCTTTCATGCTGAACGTTGGTGCATAAAAGCTTTCCAGACGAAGGCCCTGACTCCCGCGCGTTTTAAAAAAACATCGCTGCTACACAGCATCTATGGCATCATCTGGAGGCATGCTCATTAGAATTTGGCCATTAGACAACGTTCTTCCCTATTTGTGCTGAGACGGCCATCGGACGATGCCCTTTATCTTCGCTGGAAAATCGGAATGGAGATATGCCTCTCGCCCCTTCTGTGTTGCTCAGGGTCACGCCAAATCTGAATGCATCTCATACATGAGTCTCCAGGCACACTTTTACTGCGTGTATTATGTTGTCCACATCACTTTATTTTTTATAACATTTCTATATGCAAGTATTCTTGTTGTGTGTCGCGCTTCTCAGTTTCATAAAATACAATTCTTGGGGCAGCCGAAAAGGCGCGCCATTTTTTGGAGACAGACCTACGCTTATGCGTTGTCATGAATCCTTTACAATGGTTGACGGCTTGTGATTTTCTTATGCCTTGATATAAAACGAACCCTGACATCCAACAAATGAACGCAAATGAGCTTGCATTGTAATTACGTAGATGCATCGACATTGTATATATTGAACGTTTTAGATTCATGAGACATGACGACTGAGCTTGAGATGGCCACAAGAAACGCCTTTTATTTCCCTTTATCCTTGAAGGATTCGATGAGAGGCTTCTTAATATGTGTTTTTTAATGTCAAACAGAAATGTTTTTCTCCTTCTTGACTAATCCATTGAAAGCTATCCTAGCAGGTCGAGCAAATGGCAAAAACCTGCAACGCATTTTTCAGAGCCACTCTAATAGGACTGGTATTTTTTCACTACCATACAATTATAAGATCATAGTACAGCCACCTTCATACAATCCCGAGGTTCAAAGAATTTGTTGCTTGTAGGGTAAAATGAATCCTCATTGCAAGATCGTTTTCATAGCTACAACAGCTTTTACGATTGTTCATCAGAACCTTCAGGTAGACATCACAGAGGCAATACAACTGTTGTTGACAAGTGTTTGTGGTGTGACATCCTTTGGTCTGTCGGGTGTTATACGAATTTCAGTTCAGGCATTTTTGTGCGACAACGTGAAATGATGCTACGAAAGTTACATTACAATCGTTGCATAAAATCTAGATCTTCTTGTTCTGGTAGGATTTGGGCATTGGTGTCAAAGCAACCTCTTCGTCAAGTTTCTCCCACCTTTGACATATCACGAACTGACGTAGAACATGCTGGACAAAAGAACCGTATGTGTTGTTGTATCTTTTTGAAATAGTTGATATGAATAGCATGTTTGAAACAGCGGAAGAAATTATCCCAGCTCCCCAGTTATACATATACCACAATCCATCACAGTGGTATTGCTGTTTTGAGATATCATCATCAAAAGGCGTGCCAGTTTTACAAAATTAATTCCCCATGCAAACCCCATATTTAATACGCACTGGATGAACATCTTGCTCAGTGTCACAAAGTGAACATATGATCCTTTGGACTTTGTGTCTAGGAACATCATGTCTCTGATGGAGCTTAACATCGACGGAATTATTTGCTTCATTGTGATAGTGTCTGCAATCAAATACCTCATTGCAACATGACGCTCTAATACGGAATCTATGTTTATAATGTGAGAAACTTTTGTCTTTTGATATAAACGACATTATCATAATTTTTTTTCTGATGCCTAGTGCCTTCCTGTTTCAGTGGGTGATCGATGTGTTTTCCTTTAGTCTCCAGGGACTGCATAAGCTCTTGTTATTTTACCCCCAATGCGATGGTGATATTGTTTGGTACACCATCCGTAGGGTCGACTTACATGCAACATTAATAATATCGATTAGTTCAGGTTGATTTTTAGAGAAATATCCCCCCCCCCCCCCCAACATCATTTACATGCGACCATGAATTTAAGTGAAATACCCAAACAAAACGTTTCAAGATCCATGGTGAAAGAGTTCCTAATGCACATACTTAATAAACAGAAAATTTGTCGTTCGAGTGCAGGCAGAACGATTCCCCCCACACATGGTGTGGCTGCGGCAAGAGTATCTCGTCATGAGGGTGAGAAGGTTCATGATGGGTTTGGAATAGGCCATGTGAACATCGCTGACTACAAGCTTGTTCAAAACCCTAATGACTAAGTGAGTAGAGGGGGACTCGAAATTTTGAAAATACCCAAAATTTTGGGTGTTGTTGTAGCAGCTACAACAAATGGCGAACCACTGGTAGAATCCAACATCTCTGTCAATATCACAACAATAGTCTAAGTCCAGACAGTGATGCAATGGAACATTGAACAAGTTCTGCAAGTACCTTTTATATTACTCCGGCCTTTACAGATATGCCCAATCCTTGTGCCTCAGCTAGGTCTCGCTCATCAAAACACATCAAAGCGGAAGCTCAAGAATGCCAGTAGCTTGTTGATGATGTGAAGAGCAAGGCAGCAGGTTTATTATTTTTAGGATTTTTAAAGTAAGTTTCTGGTGTTGCTCCACTGCCAGCAGGCTTGGACAGTACCTCGGTGGAGTCACTTCAAGAAATCACAAGCGTTGCTCCACTTCCAGCGAGCTTGGTCAGTACCCCAGCAGAGTCGTTGCATTACCTCTCTGCGCAGGAAGCCTTTCTCAATCCTTTACCCTTATTTGTTTCATGTGCTTGTAGCACTTATTTTCAGGTGCTCGTGGAACTTATTTTTCATGGGCGGTTGAGGGATCCTGACTTATTTTACGAGCAAGAGAGGTTGTTTCTTGTTTTACAGAAACTGAAAGATATCCTGACTTGGGTTTGCCCATGTGCCAAACCTTCACATCCCATCTACCACAATAGGCGGAGCGTGCAAAACAGATCATTAAGATGTCCAAGACTATGCTGGGCACAAGGCTTAGGTTTACGGGTATTGGGCCATTCAAACTCATTAGGTCTCCCACAAACAACTGGCTCGTATCTCCCTGGCTAATAAGTTTAGACTCATAGGCATCTTGTTGACAATGTGACTTCGATGACCTGTCTTGAGAGAAAGTTGCCTCTTGAGATAGCCACCGCAACCTCACGCAAACAATGGGGTTACTGTTTCAGAAATCGGGGCAAAACAAGTCCGCAAGGTGGTAGGGTTTCAATGAGGGCTCATGCAGTGATAAGCGATATGTTGAAAATTTTCAAAGATATATCAACAACCTACGGAAATGATGTGAGGAATAAAGTGTACGATGCAATGTAATAAACAAGGCTCAAGATTCAATGCAATGCCATGTGCGGGAACGATCAACCAATTGTAGGTGGAAAAGGGGGACAATACAAGCAGTGATTATTTATGCAGCAACAAGAAAACTAAAAAGAAATTGAGTACAAAACAATTGTAACAGGATGATGCCTAAGATACTAATCGTAAGCAAAATAGCAGATACACTTTTAAATCATAAAGTAACAAATTTCGGAAGTAAACCTAATTAAACTTTGAACTAAAAATTTTATTAATAGGTCCTAGCTAGCCTACACCTAAAACCCTAGCTTAACCAATGATGCGGTCAGGTTATTTGAAATCAGCTTTCCAGTGCAGCCACCGCATTAGTTCCCATCCTGCAACAACAACAATGCTCGGGATCAGAGCTAGCATCCAAAAAGGTGCATCAACAACAAAACTTACCTGAAGAATATGTGCAACGGCAAGAAGATCATGAATACTTACCAGAGAACATGCCAGAATGGATTGTGCAAGCTGAATTCCACTCTCATCCTGATACACAAAAATGTGTTCTTGAAACTTAAATTTTTTTATGAATGACACACACCCATTCATGCACAACCCTAGGTCCGACAGGAGGGGGGTAAGCCATTGCCTACTTGCGATTATATTCATCGGATAAGATCCGTTGAACCAAACAGAAACCTCATCATGGTGTTGAGGATGATCAATTTTATGGAATGGAAACAATAAGCATCTGTCAAGTGAATTATAGATGCTTGCGCATCCAAGTGTAGAAACCCTAAATTTGAAAACCCTAGTTTGGAGTTTCTCCTGGGTTTTGTCAAGGGTATGAGGATCCGAATCCCCATCTTGAACAAACTTCAGACCTTCAAGCGGGGGGCTTCCCAACTTTGATTGTTTGGAGATATCAACAGGCAAATTGCTGTGATCATGAATTGTGGTGATTTGAAAAATGTCAGTGGGCTTTGTATCAATTTGGCCAAATGTTTGCGCGCTGACAGATCGATAATCCAATGTATCAGATTCCTTAGATTTTCCAGGATGGGGTGAATTTACCAGAAGGTTTTCGGGCGGTTGAGGGATTTGCAAAAAATCACATGTTTGTGCCTGATTGCAACTGGTACTGGTTGGGCAACAACTGAAAATATTAGAGACAATGGTCGGTGTTTTCTTACCGGTGAATAAATTGGGGTATATCGGTTGTTGCACACCAGCTATTGGGGAATATGAATATGTGCTCAGGGAAACCTTACTAGAGTGAAAGATCTGCCCGGATGAGATGATATCCGATGTGGTTATTCTGGGAGGAGCATGGTACTTGGGAATCATAATTTCAGAAGCCCTCATCTGAAAAACCCTAATCTCAGAAACCCCAGTTGGAGTTGTAACAAAAAATTATGTAAATATTTGGTGAATTGGAGATACCAAGGATCTGGTTGAAAGGGACTAAAAGTTAAATACAAATGGTATATCGGTTCACTATACCTTAAATCTAAAGTTTCTTGACGGGAGGGAATTTCAGTTTCTTCTTCTTTGTCAGAGATTTATTCAATGCTAATAAGGCTAGGAGGAAGATCCTTAGTGATGATAATATTTACTCCAGGTGAACGAGGATGACTAGGAGGTGAGGCTATAACATTTGAAGGTGACCCAGATGAGGTGGAATAAGACTCAGGTTCACTTATAAGATGGGGTATCTAGTAGTTGGGAATTTTTATTTCAGAAACCCTAATCTGAGAAACCCCAGTTGGAGTTGTTTGAGGGGTCTCGTTAGGATCGGAAGGACTAGGGGTAACAGATGGTAGAAGCAGAAGTGCTTTGATTCCCTGATGGGTGCTCGAATCTTCATAAAGCGGATTATCGAATTCTGGTGTCTTCATATGGTCGACAAAGAGATACGAGTGACAGTCCTCAGCGGTATGAGTGAATATGTTTTTAGATAAGCAGTGATCACTGGAACCATTGATTTGATCAAGTTGGGTACCTGGCATGTTAGGCTCCCCGGGAGTTACCAATTGGGATGGATCAATACGGGGGACATCTTGAGGTTTCCCAGATAGGAAATCACTCTTATGGCTGTCTAAAGATTTCAAGTGAGAAAGATCAGATCGAAAATATTTATCAATTTTGCACTGTGATCGTGAAACACCATCCGCGTGCTTATGATTGTTTCCAATACTAGTATAAGGAAATTTTGAATGTCTCGAAGAAATTATTGGTGTGGCGGACTCATGAAATAAATCGGGGAATAATGAATGAAAAGATTGAGCCATAGGGGTGTTAACCATACAAGGGCTTTCATCTTGCATATCGGTGTTATCCGGAGTGAACAAAGGTCTTGCATGCCTAGGATGGTCCAATGATTTTGTAAGGTTGACTTTATCTGGGACAAGAGTTAATTTTTTATTAGCATGTGAATAAGATTTAGGACTGTGTCTAGGGAAGCATTCAATGGACTCGAGATAGGTCTCATGAACCAGGAGAGATAATGAGCCACTATGGTTTTCAAGCAATGATTCGATACGGTGCGTGAAATATTCAAAGGTGGCACAACAGGTCTTATCTTCTTGCACACGTCTATCATTGCTCAGAACTTTCAAGGTCACATCTCCACTACACGGAAATTCAGGAGGAATAGCAGGAATATCACAAACAATAATACTCTCCTTGGAGGCCTAAATGTGATATGGACTTGGGGAGATGGACAAGGAAACATTAGGGATGAAGTCTGAACAGCTGGCCACTTGCGGGTCGTCATAGGGAACACTAGGATCAGGCTGAGTTGCTAATTGAAATTGTTCAAGGGAAATGAGGATCACATTCCTGAACTGTTCACTTAAAAATTTCCAATCAACATCCTTTTCAAGGAACTCAAAACAATAATGAACAAATCTGATACAGAATTCATCTAGAGTTTCCTAAGGTTCCATTCTGATGTCATTTAAATTTATAAATACATTTTGAAAATTGTACCTATGAAAAGCTTGTTGTAATTCACTGGCAAGTCGTTCAAACGAATGGATGGAAGCTTCCGGAAATGTGCGACACCATTGCTTAGCACGACCTTCGAGAGTGAGGGAGAAAAGAAAACAAATCAAACCTTCATTGTCAATTCCGTAGCACTCACCAAAGTCACAGAAATCTAAAAGGTGTTTGGTTATGGACACTCCGTTTTCACCATCTAATCTTAGCTGGGACAAGTGATACATAAGTTCATCGGGGATGAAGAATCGAGGCTCATAAAACTCCGACAAACATCTCGGGAGGATGACTTGGGGATGAGCCATTACAGATATGAGATTAACTGCAGGCTCTAAGGGCTCAGCTTGTCATCTAGCCCTCCTTCTAGCGCCAATTTTGTTGACAAGAAAAAATGTCCGGTCAACAATAGGGGATCTCCCTAGTAAAAAGTCCCAACTAGATTCTAAACCATTTGGAATAGGGATCCTGTCCAGGGTGTGGGTACGGCTACCGCTTGATACTCCTTTTCTTTGGTCTCAATCGGACTTTGCAAACCTAAGGACGCACCCTTATTTCAGATGACACAAAACAAATGAATGATGAATCATAATGGTGAAATAACACTATGGGTAGCAAGACGAGTTGTAAAGCATGGAACCGAAGGAGATGCTGTTAGCATTATGTCATTAGGGTCATGCTTGTAAAAGTTGTTCTGACTACAAAAGAAATAATTCCTTATGGAAGAATACCCTTCACTTCCTTGAATGATCACGACAATAATGTAAATGTTAACAAACAAATTTATTATCATTCATTAAAGCAGAAACATAGAGTTAACACAATTAACACACTTCTAGAAAAATATAATGCATAATGATGTAAACAGAGAGACAGTTTCATTAACCAAAAGATGTTAGAAATTGAAAATTTAATACTCATAGTGTTCATGCATTAATCAACCTCAGATCCAACAATGGAGTTTACAAGTGCTTGTATTCATATGCAACATTGTGGTCTTTCTATACAATACTCAATATTCTTTTCAGTTTCCAAATAAAAGTCCTATACAAGTTCCTGAAAGTAGTATTTATAGAGAAAAGCTTGCCCTTTGGGCTCCCTGACTTTTTGCTTTCCCGACTGTTGGGCTGCCTTGCGACCCAGTCTGTTCTGCGACCTGGGACCTGAGCCACTGTTGCGACCTGCGACCTGACTGGATTTTATGAATTACGACCCCCAACAATCCGTGACCTACGACCTCAAACAATCTGCGACCTGCGACCTCGAACAATCTGCGACCTGCGACCTCGAACAATCTGCGACCTACGACCTCAAGCAAATCTGCGACTTACAACCTCAAGCAAATCTACGACTTGCAACCTCAAGAAAATCTGTGACTTGCGGCCTTGTTTTGGTGATCTCTAGATTTCATAGCCAGATTCCTTATCCTTGTTTTGAAAAGGACTCTCTTGCTTGCTGGGAAACACTCTGTCTCCTCATGCAAACCAACAACTTCCACCACTATGTCATCAGAGAGACTGCCTCGAGTAAGCTTTCCTTGTGCCTTCTTCAATTACTGTAATGCAGATTGGTATAGCTATGGGCCGAGTTTGGAATGCAGACCCAATTGAAGGGAAGAGTTGACCTGGGCAACATGCTCCTTATGTTATCCACAATGGAAATTATGATAGGCGCTAATGATACTTCTTTCATGTTCAAAAGTTTGCACAGAGACATTAATAAGGGGAAGCCCCTTCAAAATGGGTTTTGATCTGGGCGATGATCAAATGATTAATCATGGAGGGGAAAAGTGATTTTGTTAAATATAAGAAGTGATCCTTCGAACAATAGTTCCCAGGTCTTGAAATGTACTCACGAGCCTGCATGTTGACATGACAAATGAAGGTGAGGGCGCTCTTAGGTTGCAATATTGTGATTCAAGTGAGATCGCGACTCTGAATGCCTTCTTGAGGAGTGCTCTTGTGACCCCATTGGTCGTGTTTCTCACTAGAAATTACTCAGTCGCGTATCGTATTAAATGGGCAGTTGGCTGGGGTGCTATACTGTGGCAACCCGACTTGGAGGGAGAAATGCGACTCCTTAGTGAAGTCGCAAAGTCGCATTATAGTGGGGGTCGTGCTGTTGGCCCGTTGTTGAGTTTTTGCGACCCAGCGACATGAGAAAAATGCGACTCATTGACTTTTCATGAAATGCAACCTTGCAGAGGTCGCACAATCACATTTTCAGGCCAGTCGCATGTTTGACCTGCTCCATTAGTTTTCGACCTAGCGAACGGGGGACAACTATTCTCCTACCTGAATTAATTAGCTTTGAAAGGGGCAACTAGTCTTGGAAAAGCCTACGCGCAGTTACCATATGCCTCTGGTATGCGGTGTAGGTTGCGAAATCTGCTGCTTGGGTGTTGTGCAACCCCGCGACCAGTTGCAGCCTCCTGTAGGTCACGAGATCTGTTGTTTGGGTGTTGTGCGACCCTGCGACTGGTCACAGCTCTTCATTACCGGAAAAGTCATGTGTTAGTATGCACCCCCGCTAACTTGCGTTATTTTGAGGAATAAATCATGCACAATGCCTTTCATGCTGAACGCTGGTGCATGAAAGCTTTCCAGAAGAAGTCCCTGACTCCCGCGCGTTTTAAAAAAACATAGCTGCTACACAGCATCTATGGCATCATCTGGAGGCACGCTCATTAGCATTTGGCCATTAGACAACATTCTTCCCTATTTGTGCAGAGACGGCCACCGGGCGTTGCCCTTTATCTTCGCTGGAAAATCGGAATGGAGATATGCCTCTCGCCCCTTCTGCGTTGCTCAAGGTCACGCCAAATCTGAATGTCTCTCATGCATGAGTCTCCATGCACACTTTTACTGCATGTATTATGTTTACCACATCGCTTTCTTTTTTATAACATTTGTATATGCAGGTATGCTTTTTGTGTGCTGCGCTTCTCGGTTTCATAAAATGCAATTTGTGGGGCAGCCGAAAAGGCGCGCCATTTGTTGGAGACAGACCTACGCTTATGCGTTGTCATGACTCCTTTACAATGGTTGACGGCTAGCGATTTTCTTATGCCTTGATATAAAACGAACCCTGGCCTCCAACAGATGAACGCAAATGAGCTTGCATTGTAATTACGTAGATGCGTCAGCGTTGTATATATTGAATGTTTTAGATTCATGAGACGTGACGAATGAGCTTGAGATGGCCACAAGAAACGCCTTTTATTTCCCTTTAGCCTTAAAGGATTCCATGAGAGGCCTCTTAATATGCGTTTTTTAATGTCAAACAGAAATGTGTTTTCTCCTTCTTGACTAATCAATTGAAAGCTATCCTAGCAGGTCGGGCAAATGGCAACAACCTGCAACGCATTTTTCAGAGCCACTCTAATAGGACTGGTATTTTTTCACTGCCATACAATTATAAGATCATAGTACAACCACCTTCATACAATCCCGAGGGTCAAAGAATTTTCTGCTTGTAGGGTAAAATGAATCTTCATTACAAGATAATTTTCATAGCTGCAGCAGCTTTTATGATTACTCATCAGAACCTTCAGGTAGACATCACAGAGGCAATACAAATGTTGTTGACAAGTGTATGTGGTGTGACATCCTTTGGTTTGTCGGGTGTTATACGAATTGCAGTTCAGGCATTTTTGTTCAACAACGTGAAATGACGCTACTAAAGTTACCTTAAAATCATTGCATAAAATCCAGATCTTCTTGTTCTGGTAGGATTCAGGCATTGGTGTCAAAGCAACCTCTTCGTCAAGTTTCTCCCACTTTTACATATCACGAACTGACGTAGAACACACTGGAAAAACTAACTGTAGGTGTTGTTGTATCTTTTTGAAACAGTCGATATGAATAGCGTGTTTGAAACAACGGAAGAAATTATCCTGGCTCCCCAGTTATACATATACCACAATCCATCACAGTGGTATTGCTGTTTTGAGATATCATCATCAAAAGGCGTGCTAGTTTTACAAAAGTACTTCCCCATGCAGACCCCATAGTTAATACGCACTTGATGAACATCTTGCTCAGTGTCACAAATTATACAGATGATCCTTTGGACTTTGTGTCAAGGAACATCATGTCTCTGATGGAGCTTAACATCAATGAAATTCTTTGCTTCATTGTGATAGTGTCTACAATCAAAGACCTCATTGCAACATGACACTCTAATACGGCATCTCCATTTATAATGTGAGAAAAATTTGTCTTTTGATATAGATGACATTATCATAAAATGTTTTCTAATGCCCAGTGTTAGCCACCTATAAATTGTTATAGAAAAAGGTGGCTAAAACTTTTTTGAGCCTTCAAGGAAAAAAATTTATTGCTAAAAAGTGTTGGCTCTTGAAGTCTCTTGAAGGCCTCATGCCTCTGTCCATAATCTTCACTACTGTGCCTATTCTACATTCAGAAATCCTGCAGATTTCCAAGATAGATTACTACTGCAAGCACCATTTTCCTTTTTCCCTTCTTCCAAAACTGACCTCATTTTAACCCCTTCATCCTCCATGAAAAACCGTCACTTTCATGTTTCTCCCTTTTCCCTTATTCAAAATCCATTGATAAGGTTTAAAGACTTCTTCTTTGCCTTATCAGAACCCCTCTAAACCTTTGAAAACCATTGAAAATCCATGAAAAACCCACATTTGGACACATACGGGTCTTAGCCCCCTTCGGCCAGCTCCCTCGACCTTTTCCCTACATGACCCGGGCCCCGAAACTAGGTGCTAGCCCTAAAAGCGCTTAGTGCGTTTGGTTATCGGGGGCATTCCTCACCGTTGATTTCCCTGCAGATCCGACGGTCTTCGCAATCCCATCGCGCCCGTGGTCCCCACTCCTGTTCACCGAGCGATCGCATCACAGCCGTCTGTTTAAACCGCAGATCCGACGGTCCATTTTTCATCCACCCGGTGGTCCCCGCCACAGCTACTGTGCAGAAACTGGCGGTATCCATCGCACTGCCTCTGAGCGCAGGGCGGTTTTCTCCCGATCGGCAGCGATTCCACTCACCGATTGATGCGTGGCCTGGGCACTGTTCACCAAACCGCCGTCCATCACGCGTTAAACATCGAAAGTAGACCCCACGCAATATCGACGTGTACCGTCCGATCTGAGGCCGCTCATCGGACGGTGGTCACTCGCTGGAGATGCACACGCGATAACGAAGGGTCCGGCGCATCGGTAACAGCATCTCCGCCGTCGATCTGATCTGCAGATCGACGGCCCAAAATTCATCGCCTGTTTTCTCCGTTTTGACTTTCCACCCGCGCTCCCAACTGTTGATCTCTGCGCGATCGACGGCTCTGATTTAATTTTCTTTTCCGCCTTGCCTTTGACTCCTCTTGATCAATCTTGACCGTTGGATGATGCCATCCAATGGCCATGCTCTCCCCACATGTCCTCCCGCAGCAATAAACCTATATATGCAGGATTTTAGAATGTTTTTTGTATTTTGCAGGGTTTTGTATGGTTTTTCTACCATGTCTAAAGAAAATTCAGAAGCAGAGGGTGACAATCCTCCCTCCTCTGATCCATCAAAGAAAATCAATCGCAGGGTTTAAACTTCACGTTTCATCGATGTTTCATCAGGAATTGACGCCATATCGCCCCTGCACGGCCCTGCACATTAGAAAAACACAGCAAGTCAATCACACATCAAAGAGTATCAATGTCGACAACAAAAAGATACCAGAGCAAAGGATTGAAGACAGGTTTTATAGGGATTACGGCTAAGAATGATTATCAAAAGCCTAATCCCCGATTAAAAACACAGTTAAAGAAGAAAATCTTAAGTGTTTTATCGACATAAAGCCTCCACCGCCACCTCTGAGGCAAATTGATTCCTCCCAGCAGCCGAAATGCCACCAGTGCCTCAAAGTATTCAATCAGAGGCCAAATTTATTGATCAAATGAAGATATTCGCCTCAGTGCAGCCAGAGAGTTACTTCTGCAGGAAAAATTAATGCAAACAATATCTGCGGAGTAACCCCGACATCACACAGAACCTCCAAGGTCAACAAAAGCTCCCACCGAGCTTAAAACTTTATGTAAATCATTTAATACAGAAGAAACCTATTGTAAGTTTCTTCATTGAGCCCCCCAAAGGCCAAGAAGCCATTAAGTCTATAGTAATTGTAATTGGAGATCTTTTATCAGATCTCACCTCCTCATTCTTCTATATATACTTCTGCAGAAGATGAGAGAGGAGTTGGTTGAGTTGGTTGCAGAACTTTGAAATACATTTGATCTTAACCTTCTGATTGTAGATAGTGTTCACTGGCCCTTGAAGCTCTGTTTGTGTTAGACTTGTTAGGCTGGATAGTGAAGATGATTGCCGAACTAAAACATTGGACCTGAGTACTGTAACTGGTTTGACATCAATAACAAGCTGTTTCTTGGGATCCTGGTCTATATCACTGGTGAAGTGCCTCTTTCTTTGTTATTGTTTTCCTTCTATGTATGTCATATTGTTCACTATTCTCTGATAAAGAGAAAAATTTATAGAGTTAGGTTTTACTGTTTATCAGTACCCTTCTCTTACTGATAAGCTTTATCTCAATGTTTTCCTCCAATTTGTTTATTTAAGAATGATTTAATACAGTCTAAACAGTTAGGAATTTTGGAGTTCCCTCGTCCTACTGTTTGCTTTAAACATTGTTCTTGAAAGTTATTTTCCTTATTTTCTTATTAAAGCTAGACTAGAAAAGTGATGGTTTGCCCTGTTTCTAGATTCTATTCTCCAAAGGCAGATTTTGAAGGTTTCCCTTGGTGTTGGCTAAAAGCAGACTAGGTTTAAAAGTACTTTATCTGATCTTAAGTTACACTTTGTCTTCTCTTATATGTTTTCATACTTTCTGAAGGTAATTATGTGGATTACTGGATTGTTTTTCAATTAAACTGCTTTAATACAAACTTTCCCAAGAAGTCAATGGTTAGCCCTATCCTTGGTTGGTTTTAAACAGTTACTTAAGAGGATTTTCTTGTTTGGACTGAATATAAATCCTTTGTGAAATTATTATCAGTTTCCACCCCTCCAACACTTTATTGTTTCCATTCCATCACTCTAATCTCAATAATCTTGTGATATAGATGACTTGCCCCTTGGATCACTCTTGATGTTGTTGCTCAATTAAAGCCCTGTTATGACTCCATAGCCCAATGGACTAAAAACCAGCATTATATCTATCTTTTTAGCCAAAGTTGTTCTATTCGCTTGCAACTTCTCACCTTTGAAACTTTTTTCACTTAGAACTTTCCTCTCAAGTAATTTTCATGCTCAACCATCCAAAAAACAAACAAAACCCTTGGGCTTCATAACTAGCCTAATATCATTAACCAAAACTCCAAAGACAAATCCATCTTTGCACTTATTGGAAAGATACCTCTCCGGATTCAGGAGGGCTAGATCCTAGAATCCCAAAGTGGTTGAAATAATGTTGCTTCTACAGTTTTAGTCTCACCAATCTGCTAAAATTACAAATTCCTAACATTTCTGGTGACTCCACTGGGGACTACTTCCCTTAAAAACTTCATAAAATCTTGTGAGTAAAAGCAGCATTTTCAAGCACTACCAATAAATGGTAATCATGATAAAACTTACTTGAATCAGTGACAAACTAGGTAAACCCTAGGATTCTCATAAGAATTTATCTAACCTTGAAAAATCAGTTGGCTTAGCCATAATAGTAGACTGTCTTTGTCTCATAACCATAGCTAAGTTTTGAAACAAATTTAGTACATTCTTAGAAACCACACAACTGAAAAATAACCCAGAAAACCAAAAATATTTTAGATTGGTATTTAATAAACAAGGTAGTGGACCATAAAACCTTTTACCTCCAAAAGAGATAAAAAATTCCACTTGGCGACTCCACAATCCTTAACAGATCTTAAGACTCCACTGGGAAGAACCCTTATCATTAAAATATCATTCAAACTCAGTCAGAGGACTGTAGGATTAAAATTGTGTAAACAGATTAGTTAACCTTTTAAAGACTGTCATACCTAGTTGAACTTTTCTTATTTATTTGGGTCTAAAAAACACAGCATAGTGGCTCCTAGAAAGATTCACACTAGAGCCTATCCTGACCCTGATCCACCTGAGTTAGTTGATAACCCAAAAAGTATCCTTAGGAAGTCTCCTAGGATTAAATTATCAATTGTTTTCAGATCACCCTTGAGAGCTAATTCAGTTCCCGACAATCTTACAACTCTACAACAATCGCAAGCTGACTTAATAAATCCATTTAGAACTAGTTCATTTGATGATATAATCCAGCTAGACTCTGAGTCTTCACTTTCATCCCCGGAGACAAGTGAACATCCTGGTAGCAAAGAAAAAACACCTATTGATTTACATTTCCTTCACAACTTAGGTGTCTCTCATCCAAGATCAGCTCATCAATCTATTTTTGGTCCATCCACTTTTGCTCACCCTAAATCCACTATTCAAACCACTCCACTTCAGCCCACTTTCCCTCTTGTTAATCCACCTCTTGTAAATCCACCCCCATCACATATCATGGCGACATGATATGCTCCCTTAGTCCTTCCTGCACCATTAGTCAATCTTCCACAGGACTATCAATCCACGATTCCATTATATGATGCTAGCAATGCTAAAACTGCATCACAACATGTGGATAAAATGAATGACTACTTTGACAGAAATGAAATTGATGATGATTCTGTCAAACTTAGATTATTTTCTTAAAGTTTAGGGGGGGAAGTAAGAAAATGGTTTAAAGGCTTAACCCCCCATAGTATCAATGATCTCCAAGCCTTCCATCAAACATTCTTAAACAAATGGGAAGTAAAGAAGAATCCTCTCCAGGTCCTTTCTGATTACAAGAACCTCCATAGAAACACCGGGGAAAGTGCACAAGCTTATTGTACCAGATTTAACAGTGTATATAATGCACTTTCCCCAAGTCTAAAACCTCCACAAGGCTCAGCTTTAAACAAGTTTCCTGAAGGGTTTGACCCCGAGATGGCCTATCAGCTAAGGGAAAGAGATTTTTCAACTCTTGAAGAGATGCAAAAGGGTGCTATTTCTGTGGAAGTCAACTTGATGGAGAAAAGAGCAAGAATGAAGACTGAGAAGAGAGTGTCCTTTAGAGAGGAATATACACCTTCTACTTCCAACTAAAAAATGGAGAAAATGATGGAAGAGATGATGAAAGAGATAAGCATAATTAAGAGAGAAAAAGCAAGCCAAAATCAAACTTCTCCTCAAAATAGAAACCAGAACCAAAACCAGAATTTTAGAAGGAATCAACCTCCAAACAGACCTAGGGAAGATGATCAACAGATCACTCCTCCCTTTCATCAAAACTATGTAAGTGAGCTTGAGGAAACGGATGAAATAATAGAGGAAGATGATATCAATATGTTTGGGGTAGAGGATGATGACTTTGAAGCTCATTATGATAGAAAACAAGGTCTTTATACACCTTATGATGACCAAAGAGATGATGATGAAAGTTATTATCAAGACATGGAAAATGTCATCATAGAGTCTCAAAGAGAATATGACCTTAGAAGAAAAACCAGTCAACAAACTCCCAACACCAAAACCTCTGATAAATCTTCACAAAACAACACTGCAAACAAGCCTAAAGTTGTCAAACAAAAGGATAAAACAGTAGCTGTAAATTCTGATAATGGTAAAGAGAAAGGCAGTCAAAACAATGAAAAACAGAGTGCAGGCATTAGTAGTACTAACACTTCAGCTAGTACTCCTGTGAAAACAATTTTGTCAAGTATAAATAGAACAAATGAGCAAACCCATGTTGCTGATAGAATGACAGCTAATAAGGATGAAACTAGCACTTTAAAGAGTCAAATTCCTTTCAGCCTGGAGCAGGAAATTTCTAAGATCAAAATCTCTGTTCCCTTGACTGAATTAGCTGCCCAACATGTATATAAGACCCAAATTTTGAAGGCTTTAAAAATAGAAGAAAATGAGGACACAGTCAATCTTAATGATGACCAACTAGCGTTGATTTTTGGTCCTAAGATTGAAGGTAGATATCAAGAGGGACCTGTTCCTCCCTTTTATGTGAGTTTAAACGTTCATGACAAGATTTTTCACAACGCTATGCATGATTCCGGGGCTTCTCATAATTTAATGCCAAAAGATGTAATGGAGAGCCTGGGTCTAGAAATCACCAGACCTTACAAAGACCTTTACTCCTTTGATTCCGGCAGAGTGAAATGTTTAGGATTAATCAAAGACCTCTGTGTTAACTTGGCCCAAATTCCAGCCAAGTGTTTAGTCATGGATATTGTTGTAGCTGATGTGCCCCCAAAGTATGGAATGCTATTATCAAGATCTTGGGGGGCTAAGTTACAAGGGACTATGCAAATGGACATGACCTATGCGACTATCCCTGTTTTCAATCAAACTAGAAGACTTTACAGGGAATCCCATATGAAATACACAGTTACAAGTCAAGACCGACCACAAAACTCTCCTATGTATTCTGTAAATACAAGCCTTGATTCTTTTATTATGTTTAATGATGAAACATTTAGTGAACAAGTCACTTTAACAGAATTAATGGCCAATAGGGAGGAAGAGAAACACAACACAGAAGTGTCAAAACAGTTTGTTGCATTTAAAGACAGTAGCAAACCAAACAAAGGTCTTGAGCTACAAGGTAGGTGTCCATTGCTTTTAAACATTCACAATCAAGAAAACAACCCTCAAATAAACGAAAAACTTGGGGAATCAAAACAAATACAACTAAGTGCTGAGATTCCACAACAACCCTTGAGCACATTAGTTAAAGATGACACTAACCAATGAGAAACCGAAAATAGTCCTTTGTGGAGTATGTATTTTGATGGGTCATGCACTAAGAACAATGCTGGTGCAGGTGTTTGGATTACTAACACTGAAAAAAACCACATAGAAAGCATTTCCTGCAAACTAAACTTTCAGTGTTCTAATAACATAGCAGAATATGAATCCCTTCTCTTAGGCTTACATTTATTGAAAAAGTTAGAAGCCACAAGAATCAATGTGTATGGGGATTCAGAGTTAGTCATTAGGCAGGTCAATGGGGAGTATAATGCAAATCATCCCAAACTTAGGGCCTACCGAAACGATGTCATGGACCTTTTGAAAACATTCGAGGAGTCCAAACTGTTTTTTGTCCCAAGAAAAGGAAATATTGCGGCCCACAATTTAGCCTTTGAAGCTAGAACATGATTAACGCCGTATAACACCAAAGACTGCACAACTCAGATAAAATTTAGACCAGATGTGCCTGATAATGAGAATTATTGGCAGGTGTTTGACAATGACAAACAAATAGAAGACTTCATGCAATTCAGAAATGAATTCGAACTACACAGTTCGAACTCAGATTATGAGACAGACTGCAGTGAAGAAAATTTTCTTAGTGAAGAAGAGCCATCTATTGAACTTGCTAATATAAACCTATTATCTAGAAAACTTAAAAACAAAACAGAAACGACTGCAGAGTTATAAAATCTGCACTCTAAAGATGAAAGTCTGCCAAGCGGTCTAGCGCCTTTAGAAGAGTTGTTTGATTTTAACGATGTGGCCAAGAAACCAAAACTGGAACCTATAGAGACTGAAGTGGAAGAGTGCAATATAGGCAGTGGACTTAAACCTATGATGATTAAACTGTCTAAGACTTTACCAGCTCACATTAAACTCAAATACATAGAGTTGTTTAAAGAATTTTCTGATGTTTTTGCATGGAGTTACGAAGATCTTAAATCCTATGACACTGAAATAATACAGCACAAAATTTCCCTCAAAGAAAACCAAAAGCCATTAAAAAAAACTGCGCAGAATAAACCCTGTTCAGTTGCCTTTGGTTCAGAAGGAGATCATGAAAATGTATGAAGCTGGTATTATTGTCCCTATTAGATACTCTGAGTGGGTGTCTAATCTGGTGTCTGTTAGGAAGAAAATTGGAGAGATCAGGATTTGTATAGACTTTAGAGACCTAAAAAAAGCTTCATTGAAAGATAACAACCCTTTACCCAAGATGGATCATATTTTACAAAGGGTGGTAGGGTCTAGAAGAATTTCTTTGCTGGATGGCTATTCAGGGTACAATCAGATCTTAGTTCACCCTGCTGATCAATTAAAGACAACCTTTACTACACCATGGGGCACTTTCATGTATGTGAAAATGCCCTTTGGTCTAATGAATGCTGGAGCAAATTTTCAAAGAGCCATGGACATAGCATTCTTGAAATAATTGGGCTACTTCATCATTATATACCTTGATGATGTCACTGTGTTTTAAAAAACAAATGAAGAGCACTTAGAACATTTGAGAAAAGTTTTTGAGAAATGCAAGAAGTTTGGGATATCTTTAAACCCTAAGAAGACACTATTCGGTCTCCAAGAAGGTAAACTTCTTGGGCACATCATTTCAGAAGAGGGTATTAAGATAGATCCAAAGAGGATTGAGACCATATTGCAAATCTCTCGTCCTTAGAATATTAAGGAGTTGCAATATTTCATTGGGAATATTAACTTTTTGAGAAGGTTCATTCCCAACTTGGTCGAGCTCCTTAGGAATATCACAAACATGTTGAAGAAGGAGCAAGGGGTAAAATGGACCTTGGAAGCAAAGAAGTCTTTTGAGCTAGTGAAACAATCGTTAACCAAAACACCGGTTCTAATAAGTCATGATTTTTCAAAAGTTTTTTATATTTTTTCGTTTGCATCAGAACATACCATAACTGTTGTCCTTTTACAGAAAAATCCACAAGGACAAGAGCAGCCTATTTCATTCTTTAGCAAGGCATTGAGGGATGCCCCTCTGAAGTATAACATTATGGAGAAGCAAGCTTTGCTTGGTTAAAGCTTTAAAGACTTCGTAGCATACATCATTCACCACACATCATGCCTTTGTCCCAAACTCGATTGTTAAAGACATTTCTGGGAAGGCCGGTGGACCTGTGATGGTAAGAGAGGTAAGTGGATTGCTGTTATTCTTGAATATGATTTAGAGATAAAACCCACTAAACTCATCAAAGGCCAAGGTCTAGCTAGATTAATGGTTGAATCAAATTTTGAAGTTCTTAATATTAATATGATTGATGCTTTGGATGACCAAGAAGGATTCTCAACTCCTATAATTGAAGATAATTTTATGAATTCTCCTTGGTATGCTGATATTATTTATGTTTTGCTGAAATTAAATACACATCCTGGTTTGCCAAAAACAAAGGCAAGGTTCCTAAAGTTAAAAGTTGTAAACTATTGTATTATTGATAAATGTCTTTATTGGAAAAATGCAAGTGGTCTATTGCTTAAATGTTTTCTTGAGTTGGATGCAAATAAGGTTAAGTATGAATTCCATGAAGGAGAGTGTGGAGGTAATTTATACTAGAAGACAAAAACCAACAAAATTTTGAGGGTTGGTTTCTACTGGCCTACTATTTTTCATGATGTGCATAAAATGATCATTGCCTATCATAAATGTCAACTTTTTGAAGGCAAAATAAAACTGCTACCCCTACCTCTACATCCAATCATTGTTGAGGCCCCATTTCAACAGTGGGGACTTGACTTCATAGGAGAAATCCATCCACCATCTTCTGCCCAGCATAGATGGATTGTCATTGCCACAGACTACTTCACTAAATGGATAGAAGACATCCCTTGTAGGCAAGCCAATGATTCTGTTATTATAAAATTCAGGGAGAATAATATTCTCTCTAGATTTGGCTGTCCTACCAAGATCATCACTGATAATGTAGCAGCATTTGGATCAAAGAAGATGGTTGAATTCTGTCACAGATATCAGGTAACATTGGGGCATTCCACGACCTATTACCCTCAAGGTAATGGACTTGCAGAATCCTCAAACAAAGGTTTAGTGAACATAATCAAGAAACTGTTGGAGGAGAATAAAAATTCTTGGCACACAAAGCTAGTCCATGCACTGTGGGCTGACAGATTGACTTTGAAGAAATCTATTGGCATGTCACCTTTTCAGCTGATGTATGGTACTGATGCAATTTTTCCAAACAGCCTTGCTGATAGGTGTACCAGTAATGAAGTTGATTCAAGAGTTGCAAACTGAAGATAATGACATGATCAGAAGAATAAATTAGACCATCCATCTTTAGCAAACTAGAGAGGAAGTTTATAACAAAGCATTGTAGAAACAGATCAGCGTTAAAAAACTTTTTGACAGAAGAATAAAGGCCAGCAATTTCAAAATTGGGGACAAAGTTTTAAAGTGGGACTCAAGGAGGGAAGAAAATGGCAAGCATGGAAAATTTGATAACTTATGGCTTGGCCCTTACTCTATTCATTCAGCTGCTAGTAACAATGCATTTTTCTTGCAGGAGTTGAATGGAGCAGAATTGTTTGGGGGTCCTATCAATGGCAGGATGCTTAAGCATTACTTTTCTTGATCCATGTTATGCTCCGAAAGCCTTTTTATCTTTTTCTCATTATAAATACTTCACCCACCATTGCATTCAAAGTTATAAAAATCAAAAAATACAAAAACAGTGAAAGAAAGAAAAGAGGGCAAATTGTGAAAACAAGAAAGGTATAGCCCCATACCAAAAACGAGAAACAAATCTGAAAGTGTGCAAGCTCAAATGCCACTCCTGAATAACACACTTCTAGTTAGTCAAACTGTCTAATCTTGACTAATTAGCTTTAAATTTTCTGCTGATAGGATATTGAATTCGATTTGCCAAAATGTTTAAATCTTGGCATATCAGTAGATAGTTTAGGATAGAAATTAAAGGTTCAAACAGGATCAAAATCTGAACCTAAGGTTTCAAAAAGAAAATGACTTAAATCTGCTTCAAATTCTGAGTCAAGAGATGTAAAAATCTGGTTCCAATCATCTCAAAATCCGAATCAGTTGATAAAGACAAAACAGCTCAAACAAATTCAAACTAGAGCTGTAAAGAAAAGAGAAGGCCATGATGAGAAACTTTCAGATCTTAAGCCTTCCATTTTTTATTTAATTTTCTGCAAAATAATATCTATGTGCAGCTTGTTTTTATGCCATAGACCAGCATCAAGTTAGATTGTTTAATCCTGACTTGTATGCTTTTAAATTTCTGTTGTAGAATTTAGAGAATAAAAATATGTTAGACTGTTTAATCCTAACAAATTAGTAGATTAGGTAGAGAATCATATGGGCTCAACTTTTTAATCTGAGTCCATGGAGAAATAAGGAGTAGAAATAGATTTTTTTTCCTGCTTTCAAAAGAATAAAATGTTGTAAAAGAGTTTTCCAATCCAAGTGCACTCTAATGAAGAAAAAATGTTAGATCTGGAGGATTGGGTAGGTAGAAAGTTTTTTGATGAAAGAACCATTGTTTTTTTTGGCTACTAATATGTTTTCAAAAGAACATCATCCACAGAAAGAAAGGCAGCCAATGGATGAGGCACAGGTCAGCCTCCCAAAGAATGCAAGTCTGAAGTTCTTGATGCCTTCAAGAAGGCACCATCCCCAATTGGAGCCACTGTTAGCCACCTATAAATTTGTTATAGCAAAAGGTGGCTAAAAATTTTTTGAGCCTTCAAGGAACAAATTTTATTGCTAAAAAGTGTTGGCTCTTGAAGACTCTTGAAGGCCTCATGCCTCTGTCCATAATCTTCACTACTGTGCCTATTCTACATTCAGAAATCCTGCAGATTTCCAAGACAGATTACTGCTGCAAGCACCATTTTCCTTTTTTCCCTTCTTCCAAAACTGACCTCATTTTAACCCCTTCATCCTCCATGAAAAACCCTCACTTTCACATTCCTCCCTTTCCCCTTATTCAAAATCCATTGATAAGGTTTAAAGAATTCTTCTTTGCCTTATTGGAACCCCTCTAAACCTTTGAAAACCATTTAAAATCCATGAAAACCCACATTTGGACACATATGGGTCTTAGCCCCCTTCGGCCAGCTCCCTCGACCTTTTCCCCACGTGACCCGGGCATAGAAACCAAGCGCTAGCCCAAAAAGTGCTTAGCGTGTTTGGTTATCGAGAGCATTCCTCACTTTTGATTTCCCCATAGATACGACAGTCTTCGCAATCCCATCACGCCCATGGTCCCCGCCACGGCTACTGTGTAGAAACCGGTGGTATCCATCACACTGCCTTCAAGTGCAGGGCGGTTTTCTCCCGATCAGCAGCGATTCCACTCACCGATTGACGCATGGTTTAGGCACTGTTCACCAAACCACCGTCCATCACGCGTTAAACATCGGACGTAGACCCCGCGCGATATGTTGGGTGTGGAGCCTGATTATCTTGTTTACTTTGTATCACAGCATTGGACCCCTATACCTTAAAAGGGGCGGAAACGCCGCCCATAATTAATCGCTGCCGTGGGGGGTCAAAGGGGGGGCGGCAATGATTATGTTGTTGCTACAGAGGCTAGTAAAGAAATGATTTGGTTACAAAGGTTTATGAACGAATTGGGTAAGAAGCATGATATGAGAATACTATACAGTGATAGCCAAAGTGCCATTCATCTTGCAAAGAACTCAACATTTCATTCTAGGACTAAACACATACATCTGAAGTACCATTTCATACAGTCAGTATTGGAAGATGGAGAGTTGAAGCTGGAAAAGATACACACTAGCCAGAATCTGGAAGATATGCTAACAAAAGTTGTAACCATGGAGAAACTGAGAATGTGCTCAGTTTCAATTGGTCTTCAAGGATGACGATGAAGATGAGGAATAGCCAGGTCCAAAGAGGAGTCATTGTCCAGCAAATGAAGCAGCGGTGGAGTTGCTACAATCAGTCTCCAAGTGGGAGATTGTTGGGTGTGGAGCCCGATTATCTTGTTTACTTTGTATCACAGCATTGGACCCCTATACCTTAAAAGGGGTGGCAACGCTGCCCATAATTAATCGTTACCGTGGGGGTCTGTAAAGCGGCAATGCTTTCGGCTCTGCTGGGTTTTTGCGCGCCCCCCCGAAGCTAAAAACAGATGTAAAATTTCCTTGTAAAAGTATAGTAATTTCTAGTCAATCTGGGCCATTCATTAGGAAAATGATCTTACAGTAGAAGTTATGTTTAGTTTAGGTTTTTTTGCCCTAGAAGGAAACCCCTCGCTTTTATGAGGGTACTGTATTGTGTGTGTATTCTCGGAGCGAGAAACAGAGAGGGAGACTGTGAGAGAGAACAGAGGATATTACAACGGATTTGTTGTAGGTTTTGTCTCTTCATTTTTTTGCTGGATAATAGAAAGGAAGGACTGGTTGTTCGGGGTGGACGTAGCCCAAACTGGGCGAACCATGTATATCTGTGTCTCTTTGGTTTTATGTGTACTTGTCTTTTCCGCATATTTTATGTGTTGCATTGCTCTGTAATATTTATTTTTCTAACACAATATTGATGTGCACCATCCGATCTGAGGCCGCTCATCGGACAGTGGTCGCTCGCTGGAGATGCACACACGATAACACAGGGTCTAGTGTAGCGGTAACAACATCTCCACCGTCGATCTGATCTGCAGATCGACGGCCCAAAATTCATCACTCGTTTTCTCCGTTTTGACTTTCCACCTGCGCTCCCAATCGTTGATCTCTGTGCGATCGACGACTCTGATTTAATTTTCTTTTCCGCCTTGCCTTTGACTCCTCTCGATCAATCTCGACCATTGGATGATGCCATCCAACGGCCATGCTCTCCCCACATGTCCTCCCGTAGCAATAAACCTATATATGCAGGATTTTATAATGTTTTTTGTATTTTGCAGGGTTTTTTATGGTTTTTCCGCCATGTCTGAAGAAAATTCAGAAGCAGAGGGTGACGATCCACCCTCCTCTGATCCATTAAAGAAAATCAATCGCAGGGTTTAAACTTCACGTTTCATCGATGTTTCATCAGGCATTGACGCCATATCGCCCCTGCGCGGCCCTGCACATTAGAAAAACACAGCAAGTCAATCACAAATCAAAGAGTATCAATGTCGAAAACAAAAACATACTAGAGCAAAGGATTGAAGACAAGTTTTGTGGGGATTACGGCTAAGAATGATTTTCAAAAGCCTAATCCCTGATTAAAAACACAGTTAAAGAAGAAAATCTTAAGTGTTTTATCGACATAAAGCCTCCAACGCCACCTCTGAGGCAAATTGATTCCTCCTAGCTGCCAAAATGCCACCTGTGCCTCAAAGTATTCAATCAGAGGCCGAAGTTATTGATCAAATGAAGATATTCACCTCAGCGCAGCCAAAGAGTTACTTCTGCAGGGAAAATTAATGCAAACAATATCTGTGGAGTAACCCCGACATCACACAAAACCTCCAAGGTCAACAAAAGCTCCCACCGAGCTTAAAAATTTATGTAAATCATTTAATACGGAAGACACCATTGTAAGTTTCTTCATTGAGCCCCCCAAAGGCCAAGAATCCATTAAGTCTGTATTAATTATAATTGGATATCTTTTATCAGATCTCACCTCCTCATTCTTCTATATTTACTTCTGCAGAAGATGAGAGAGGGGTTGGTTGAGTTGGTTGCAGAACTTTGAAATACATTTGAGCTTAAGCTTCTGATTGTAGATAGTGTTCACTGGCCCTTGAAGCTCTGTTTGTGTTAGAATTGTTAGGCTGGATAGTGAAGATGATTGCTGAACTGAAACATTGGACCTGAGTATTGTAACTAGTTTGACATCAATAACAAGCTGTTTCTTGGGATCTTGGTCTATATCACTGGTGAAGTGCCTCTTTCTTTGTTATCGTTTTCCTTCTATGTATGTCATATTGTTCACTATTCTCTGATAAAGAGCAACATTTATAGAGTTAGGTTTTACTGTTTACCAGTACCCTTCTCTTACTGATAAGCTTTATCTCAATGTTTTCCTCCAATTTGTTTATTTAAGAATGATTTAATACAGTATAAACAGTTAGGAATGCTGGAGTTCCCTCGTCCTACTGTATTCTTTAAACATTTTTCTTGAAAGTTATTTTCCTTATTTGCTTATTAAAGCTAGACTAGAAAAGTGATGGTTTGCCCTGTTTCTAGCTTCTATTCTCCAAAGGCAGATTCTGAAAGTTTCCCTTGGTGTTGACTGAAAGCAGCCTAGGTTTAAAAGTACTTTATCTGATCTTAAGTTACACTTTGTTTTTGTTATGTGTTTTCATACTTTCTGAAGGTAATTATGTGGATTACTGGATTGTTTGTCAATTAAGCTACTTTAATACAAACTTTCCCAAGAAAGTTTATGGTTAGCCCTGTTCTTGGTTGGTTTTAAACAGCTACTTAAGAGGATTTTCTTGTTTGGACTGACTATAAATCCTTTGTGAAATTATTATCAGTTTCCACCATCTCCAACACTTTATTGTTTCCATTCCATCACTCTAATCTCAATAATCTTGTGATATAGATGACTTGCCCCTTGGATCACTCTTGATTTTGTTGCTCAATTAAAGCCCTGTTATGACTCCATAGCCCAATGGACTAAAAACCAGCGTTATATCTATCTTTTTAGCCAAAGTTGTTCTATTCGCTTGCAACTTCTCACCTTTGAAACTTTTTTCACTTAGAACTTTCCCCTCAAGTAATTTTCATGCTCAACCATCCAAAAAACAAAAAAAACCCTTGGCCTTCATAACTAGCCTAATATCATTACCCAAAACTCCAAATACAAATCCATCTTTGCACTTATTGGAGAGATCCCTCTCCGGATTCAGGAGGGCTAGATCCTAGAATACCAAAGTGGTTGAAGTAATGTTGCTTCTGTTGTTTTAGTCTCACCAATATGCTAAAATTACAGATTCCTAACACCCAGTGCCTTCCTGTTTTAGTGGGTGATTGATGTGTTTTCCTTTAGTCTCCAGGGACTTCATAAGCTCTTGTTATTTTACCCCCAATGCGGTGGTGATATTGTTTGGTACACCATCCGTAGGGTCGACCTGCATGCAACATTAATAATATCGATTAGTTTAGGCTAATTTTCAGAGAAAGATCCCCCCCCCCCACATCATTTATATGCGACCATGAATTTAAGTGAAATACCCAAACAAAACGTTTCAAGATCCATGGTTAAAGAGTTCCTAATGCACCTACTTAATACACATAAAAGTTGTCGTTCGAGCACATGCAGAATTATTCCCCCACACATGGCGTGGCTACGGCAAGAGTATCTCGTCATGAGGATGAGAAGGTTCGTGATGGGTTCAGAATAGGCCACTTGAACGTCGCTGACTACAAGCCGGTTCAACACCCTAATGACTAGGCGAGTAGAGGGGGACCCAAAATTTTGAAAATACCCAAAATTTTGGGTGTTGTTGTAGCGGCTACAACATGCACTAACCACCAGGTTAACTCCACTTAACACTAAATAATCCTGAGATTAATTCGACTGAGAAAATGGTGGAGCCCCCAGATCTGGCGCTTCCTCCAAAATTAGCGGGCTTACTAGAGTTTCTCCAGATTTGGAGGAATTTTCCTAGGGAAAACTGAAGAAGCCATAAATTTGGCATATTTCGACCAATTTTGGTTCAAGAAGAGTCATTCCTAGATGATTTTGATGCTTTGAGCATGATGGTGTAGGTTTCAGAGGCGTTGGAGCACTTTTGTAAGTGATTTTTCCACTTTGAAGATTAATTTAGCCTAGGGCCACTAGGAGAGGAGGTCATGCCTAGATCATATGAAGGCCATTTTCAGAGCTTGAAGAGTATTTTTTGAGGTTTTTGGGTCTTCTCAAACCACTGGAGCAAGTTTCAAAGCCATTGGAGCACTGTAGGTGCATGTAGTCAGATAATTGACCATTAATCCAAAGAGGGCCTAGCCAGTTGAAGCAGGTCCATGGAGATGTAGCCCAGGAGGTGTGAAATTTGTTATCAGTTATTGTGTAATGTGTTTGTTGTGTGTTATTTCTCTATAATTTACTTGTTGTAAACATGTTTTTAACAACTAATTAACTCATAAATTTCTCATCAAAGACACTTAAAACTTTACACATAAACCCCTTCGCAATTGTCTAACTTGAGACGATCCTAAACACATTTATTTTTAACTGATGAGGGAGCTAGCATAGCAAAACTAGTTTTCCCATTCAGATCAAGTTGGTATCATATCACAATTTAGCTCATTTTATCCAAGGTTAGCTAGAAGAATTAGCTATTGGTTTTGCATTTGTGCAAGGAGAATTTAACTGTGTGCAAGTTTATTTGTGTGAAGAGAAAGTCAATATTGAGAGCTCATTTCTCAAATCACAATAAAGAAGATTTTTATGCATTACAACTGTGATGGAAGCTTCATCAAGCACTGTTTCTAGTCAATCTTCCTTAGAAAAAAATCTTTGATAAAGAGATGTTGCAGAAGCTATACATTATGAATGATATGGTGCAAGAGATGTATGAAGATAAGAGGGAGAGCATTATACTTAAAGAGAAGTTTATTTCCATGAAGGAGGAGAAGAAATAGCTTCTTGAAAATATGCAAG
The DNA here is from genome assembly GCA_034641835.2 of Pinus albicaulis. Lineage (NCBI taxonomy): Eukaryota > Viridiplantae > Streptophyta > Pinopsida > Pinales > Pinaceae > Pinus > Pinus albicaulis. Next base: position 272,436,790 of record CM076580.1, read on the forward strand.
AGATGGAGACTCAACTCCATGTTGCAAATGAATCCATAGAAAATATGCATGAGATGGAGACTCAACTCCATGGTGCCAAAGAAACCCTAGCAAAGTATGTGCTTGAAAATAGGTATGAAATTCAAGTTTATCTTCAATTTATTATCAAGATTAATGTGTAGGTGCTTTTGAAAGGCACACTAGAGTAATAGAGTCCAAATTATTGATGAATATGGGCTATGAAGGTAAAGGATTGGGAAAACATGCACAAGGCATAGTTGAGTGAATTTTTGTTGAGTAAAGGCCTAGGTATTTGGGTCTTGGTTATGGAAAATATGATGGAGAATTCTCCAAAGCCAAGGAGGCAGATGAAGGTGTTCCAAGGACTTTCATTACATGTTCATTACCTCAATCTTGTGAAGATTGTGTTCATGAGGAATTCAAAATTTTTACACCCACTTTGCAAGAACATGCTCATAAGCATGCATCTAATGAGAATGGAAAAAAATAGGATGTCATTGTTGGTATTCCAAATAGAACCACTACCTCATAAAATTCACCTCCTCAAGAAGGCAACAAAGGTGAATGTTCAAGGTATAAATCTGTCTTTAATCAAGTTTCTTTTGATTATGATAAACATGGTAAATATTCACATAAGATTTGGAGAAAATTTGCATGTTCTTTTTGTGGTTTGAATAACCATAATGTTTCAAGATGTTGGAAGAAGATATCCATGCACAGGAAACTTTCTAAAGAAAGGCAACAGAAAGCCAAAGTTCCATTGGATAATGGAAACCATGTTGAAAAGAATATGTAATTGTTTTGCACTCATTGCCATAAGCAAGGTTATATTTTAGACAAGTGTTAGAATTTGTATCCAGCAAGTCATCTACAACATTTGAAGAAGGTGCAAAGAGAGTTTGACAAGAATAGTAAAGATGATTCCATAATTGATGTGGGTCAGGAGGATTCACATGATGAAGTGCAACTGAAAGAAGCACCATTGAAATGGCTTGGAAAGATATGGGTAGATTCCTTATCCTGTTAAGGCCTTGCATGAATTTTGATGTTTGATGTGTTTATTTTCCAATTAAATGCATGTTGCATGTTTATGCCAGGAAGGTGTTTGAAAGTAGAGTTATGTTGACTCACTTATAGTACATATTTTTGTTTGACTTGAGAGTTAGTTGTTTGAAGAGGCATGTCTTGTCGACTTGTTTTTGGTCGATGGTTTGTACACCAAGATGTAAGAGTACATGGCGATGTTCACATGATGTGAAATTTGTTGCTTTGAAAGAGCGAAAGGATATGTCGTCAAGTTATGTCTCTTGCATGATGTGTTTTTCATATTGACTGTTGTATTTGTGACAATATGTCACAGGATTTTTGAAGGTCCACTCTTGAGAGAGAGGCTCATGATTAGCCTTCATTCTCAAATCATGGCATGAGAATCATGTCAATACTGGAGGATGATGGAAAGAGGGACAAGATGCCAAAAATATTGCAGCCAAAAAAACAACCATTGTAGACCATTTTATGTGTTGACGCCAAGAAGTGAAGGAGATGGCGAATACATTCTTCTAGATGTGGAATTTGGAACCGTGGAGGTAAAAAGAATGATCATTTATTTTCTTTTTATTACTGATGTTGGAACCCATTTTTGTAGCTCACTCCGATGGGCTTAACTTGGAAAAGTGGTTTCCAAGGAGAAGCTTGCATCGAATGCATGTGTGTGCAAAGGAGGAACATGATTCTTAGTGGGAAGGCCATCAATTATCTTTTCAAGGGGTTTTATCAGTTAGCAAGCAACTATAAAGTGTTGGATTGGGTCAACAGAAAAAGGAGGACATTGGTTGAAGTGCTAAGCCATTTTCAAGGCAAGCCATGTCAGTGAACCCAAGTGGTTGTCATGAAGATTTTTCCAAGTAGAATCAAGTTGATAGAACTTGGGAAAGAGAAGAGTATTAAAATATTATCAAGTAACCATATTTTGTGGGTCCAAAATCTTGTTAGTAGAAAGGAGTGATCAAAATCTGGATTGGGGGTAAAAATTTGCCAAAAATTCAAAGTGCTCAGTATCACACCAAATGAGAACGAACAAATAGGTCTCGTCGCCAGGAATCCAACACACTTCGTTTCACTCAAAATGGAGTTTGTATGAGGAAGATACAGTATGTTGTTCGTTTTCCTAAACAACTAAAAAATTGTAGAATGGTGACATGGCAGCCTAGTAAAAAAAAAGGATATTCTGGGAATATTCCTTTATTTTCACCCAATGACACTATGCCAAGTGTCAAACTCTGGTTGGTTGTTGAAGAGGGTGATTGGTTGTGTTTTCATTGGTTTGGGAGAAGAACCAATGGCATGAGGACACATGGCTAGCCCAGAGGCTGCCACGTGCCCCCTTCAAAGATCCAAATTTCCACTTTGGGTTAAGGTCAAATTCCAAATTTACTGTTCTAAAGTTGGATTTTCATATTTCAAAGGTTGAAATATTTTATATCAAAGGTCGAAATCTTTATATAGTCAAATTTGTAAATTTGTATGGTGGCTCGAATTTTAAACAATGGTTGGGTTTTATATTTTATGGAGCAAAAATTATTGTTAGTGGAAGGGTAGAGGTCGGGGCCAAACCCGCAACCTCCCCCACACTAACCACAAGACCTACCATCTCAGGTATCAGTTAGTTCTTATAAACATATGCCATCGACATATATTTCAATTCAAATGGTTTGAAAGGCAAGGGTAAGGAGGGGGCCAACCCCCTCACCATATGACTACACCCCAATAACCGAGGTGGAGCACTGTGCTAATGGTAGAGATTAACATTAATGGTGTGGATTAAAGTGTTAAACATGGTTAATTAACCCTTAATCCTATTTTTAATGCACTAATCCGAATTAATTCAGATTTTGTTTAAAAACATGCTTAGTGTGCTAACTACTAGGTTAACTCCACTTAACACTAATTAATATTGAGATTAATTTGGCAGAGAAAGTAGCAGAGCCTCGAAATCCAATTTTTCTTCCAAAATTAGAGGGCTTAACTGGAGTTTCTCCAAAGTTTCCTAGAGAAAACTGAAGAAGCCATAAATTTGGCATATTTTTACCAATTGTGGCTCAAGAAGCGTCATTCATAGATGATTTTGATGCTCTGAGCATGATGGTGCGGGTTGTAGATTCGTTTGAGCACTTCTGTAAGTTATTTTTCCACTTTGAAGATTAAAGAAGCCTAGGGCCACTGGGAGAAGAGGTCATGCCTAGATCATCTAAAGACCATTTTCAGACCTTGAAGAGTCTATTTTTAGGTTTTTGGGTCTTCTAAAAACAATGGAGAAGGTTTCAAATCCATTTGATCACTGTAGGTGCATGTAATCAGATAATTGACCATTGATCCAAAGAGGGCCTAGCCAGTTGAAGCAGGTCCATGAAGATGTAGCCCAAGAGGGGTGAACTCCGTTATCAACTATTGTGTAATGTGTTTTTTGTGTGTTATTTCTCTACAATTTACTTGTTGTACATGTGTTTTTAAGAGCTAATTAACTCATAAAATTCTCATCAAAGACACTTAAAACTTGACACATAAACCCCTTCACAATTGACTAACTTGAGACGATCCTAAACACAATTATTTTTAACTGATGAGGGAGCTAGCACAACAAAACTAGTTTTCCCATATTCAGATCATTATTTATTGACAATGAAATACAAGATTCAATGGATACACAACTACTTCTCAGTGCATGGTGTGAATGGTAACTGCAACTCCTTGTTGGTGCTGCAGCTTCCCATATATGTTGCGACTCCCTATAGGTCTTGCAACTCTCTCTACTTGAGTAAGGTTTAGTTGTTTCAACTTTGATATGTGATCACATTTGCTACAAATATCCACTGTTGTTGCAACTCCTCACTATTGTTGTGACTTCAACGCTGCTATTCTTATTGCTATGAATCATGATATCCTTGACATCATTTTTGCAACTCATGCTTCCCATAACATCATTGCTACAACTAGTGTTTGCCTGGCTAATGTTGTGATTGTTGCAACTCCATGTTTTTCCCATTGTTGCAACTTTGAAGATAGACGATTACAAATCCACACCTATTTTGCTAGTGAGGTACTAAATCATTTAGGTATCATTTTTGGACAGATCATACACTTAAAAAATAATTTGTAACACATGAAAATATAAGAACAAGTGGATGGCTAAGAAGAGAAGATGAATTAGCCACCACATGTCACACAAATGAATTTAGTCAGTTGATGCCTACCTTTTACCATTTTATGAAGAAATTGATGTAACATGATGAACAACATAATTTTCATGGTTATTCATCCACCTTTTTTATTTATTTAGATAAAATATATTTTGTATAAAAACCCCATGCTCTCCTTGAACTAGTAGCCTTTAACTTGTAAGTGGTAATGAGGAGCTATATAATTTTATTTTACTTTCCATATTTTTGCAATATAATTTCCTTTCTATTGTAGTTTGAGTAATGGTGTGCTATGCGTTCATGTGTTGTTTCTTTTCTAACTTGTTCTTCTTTTAGGAGGCAAGGCCCAATCCTTTATCAACTATTGTTTTTATCCATAGCATAGTTGTAGTTATAATTTATGTTTCTCTTTATTTATGTATTAATTATATTTTTCGCATTGTTGCAGCTCTGAGTTACGAAATGTCGCAACTATGATAAATTACATTACTGTAACTTTGAACTGTAGGTGTATTGCTAAAAATTAGGTGTTAATGTTATCTTTATCCATTCACTAACTAATTTCATGAAAGAATTACCATATCTCATGAGTTAATGTTGTTCTTCCAACTCTATTGTAGTGTTAACATTACTCTATTCCCATAATCTTAAAGTTTTGTTTTCTTCAATGGTTTGAATTAGTTATTCTATGCATTTGGTTTTTGTTTATGTTTACAAGAAAGTGTGATTGAATGGCTTGTGATTGAGTGTTTTTCATTGCACATGCAACTTCATGTTAGTTACAACAACTAAAATTATTCTTAACACTTGAGAAATTCAACTTTTTATGCTAGTGTAAACTACTTTCTTTCAATTTATTTTCCTACAACATATATTAGACAATGTTCCTTTACATTCATGAAAGTGTGTATTGGATTGAAGTTGTGATTTAGATTATTTGGTGACTTGCAAAAACATATTTACATCTTGAACTATGACAATAATCTAGTTACTACAACATCAAGACACATGCATGGTTGTACGAGCATATATAAAGCACAACAGTTTGCAAGTCCCCTTATGAACAATGGGTTCACAATTAAATGAACAAAATTTTGGTTGTCTCTCTAAGCAATTAGAAAGGTAATTAAAATTCATTAATCACACACATTTCAACATAAGGAATGACATGTAAATTAATAAAATGCACAATAATCAAGGTCAAAAGTGCATGTATTCCTATGTGATAGAGGTTATATATGGGATTTTAAAGGAAAATTTTAAGGGCCCGTCACATGGTAAACCATCGTCAAAACATTTTCAATTATAGTTGAAGTATAGTCAACCATGGTTGAACATAATATAACCATGGTTAACCATGTTCAACTACCATCAACCATCATTAAACCATGGAAAACTATATTAAAACGATGGTCAACCATATTCAAACCATGGTGAAGCCTAGTTAAACCGTGGTCTCCCATAATCAAGCCATTTTCAATCATGGAAATTCAAGGTAAACAATGGATAGCCATAGTCACCCATTGTTAACAATGGAAATCCGTGGACAACCATAGGTAAGAAAGATAAGCCATGGTCAACTATAGTAAAACCATGTTCAACCATCATCAAACATAGTCAAATAATTTCCAACCATAGTCAATCGTGGTCAACCATGTTCAACTATAGTGAAACCATGGTCAATTATCATCAACCATAATTACATAAGTCAACTATAGTCAAACTATGGTCAAGCATAGTAAAAACATGGTCTACCATAGTCAAACAACGAACAAATGAATAGTAAACATCATCCCAATAAGACTTTAATATTACTCAACTTAGTAATATGAATTTAATATTACACTTTATATTGTTCATAACGTAACTTTACAATCATGCTTAACCATAGTCAGGCATCATCAACCATAGTTAAACCATGGTCGACATTAGTCAAATAATGGTCAACAATAGTCAAGGAATGCTTTCCATTTAAAAAAAAAAAATCATAATCAAACCAAGGTAAACCATGTACAACCATAGTCACACACACTCAACCATGGACATCCATGGACAATATAGTAAAACCATGGTCAACCACAGCTAACCATAATCAACCATGGACAACAAATGTCATACCATGGTAAAACATAATCAATCTATATTCAAACCATACTCACCTATCATCAAACCATGGTAAAAATTATTCAAACCATGGTCAACCATGTTCAACCATACTTAGTCTTGGATAACCATGGTCAACTATAGTCAAACCATGGTCATCCATCATCAAGTATAGTTAAACCATACTCAATTATAGTCAAATAATGGCCAACCATAGTAAAACCAAGGTAAACCATGAAAAACATATTCAAACAACAAACAAATGACTAAAAAACATCATCAAAATATAACTTTAATATTACACTTTAAATATTATTCATAATATAACTTTATTATTGTTTGCAATGTGACAAGAAAAAAATGATGTTGTTACAATGTAGAACAATATCATTGCAATGTTATGAAAAAAAACATAAAACATCATTGCAATGCGATGAACAATGAACGTTAACGCAATATGAAGAGAAACAAACAATTTCACATTGTGATGAAAATAAATTTTATCACTATATTCCTAACAACAAATGATGCCACAATGTCATTAACAATAAACATCGTTGAAATGTAATGAAAAATAATCAATGTCAATTTGATATGAACAATAAGCATTATTACGATGAACAATGTTGTAATGTGACGAACAACAAATGTTGTCATAATGTGATGAATAATAAATGTCATTGTGATGTGATGAAGAACAAAAAACATTGCAATGTGACAAAAAACAAACATTGTTACAACATGATGAAAAATAAATTTCATAAAAATGTGATGAACAAGAAACAACATCACAATATGACGAAATAATGTCATAATGTGATGAACAAAAAACATTGTTATCATATGAAGAACGTCGAATGAAGCCTCCATTGTGTCAAACAACAAATGAAATGACAATGTGACAAACAATAAACATCGTTGTAATGCGACAAACAATAAATTACGTCATAATGTGATGAACAATAAATGTTATTACAATGTGGCATAGAACAAATGGTGTCATAAAGTGATGAACATCAAACTTCATCGCAATTGGACCAAAAATGATGTTACAATGTGAAAAACAAAACCAATGAGAACCATGATGAACCATGTTTAACTAAGCCAACCATGATCTTCCCTTAATTTAATGAGGTCATAGATGGTCAATGTTGGTCATATGTGGTCAAGCATAGACGACTATAGGCAACAAGGTCAACCATAGCCAACCATGTTCAACCAAGGTAAAGAAATGGCTAAACCATAGTGAAAAATGGTTAACATGGTCAATAAGATTGACTATGGTTAGCATGGTTAAGATGGTCAATCATGGTCAACATGGGTATTATGTTTAGTTGTAGTCAACTGTAGGCATCATGCCCATAGTCAATATAAGCATCATGTTCGGCTATAGTCAACCATAGGCATCATGCACATAGTCAACATGGGCACCTTGTTCGGTTGTAGTCAACCATATGCATCATGCCCATAGTCAACATAGGAATCATGTTTAGTTGTATTCAACCATAGGCATCATGCCCATAGTCAACCTGGGCATCATGTTCAAATGTATTCACCCATAGGAATCATGTCAACATTCAACATGGGCATAATTATTAATATAGTCATTAAAGTTAATAATTTAAGTAATTTTATATAGTAAATGGGTCTACCATGTTTAGCCATATTCAACCATATGTTAACCATGGTTAAACATGGTTAAGCAAGTTCGATCATGTTCAAACATGGTCACCAAGTTTAGCCATAGCTAACCTTGGTAAAACAAGTTTAACCATGGTCAACCATATTCATCCATGGTCAACAAGTTCATTAGGGAAATTTTGAGGTCTAAAATGGGCCTCCTAAGTACAATCAAAATTCACTTTATGAGAACCAATCACATTTTAGGGGATGTCATCATCCCCAATGGTTGGGGTGGCATTGCTTGAGTTAAAGGTACTTACTTGTTACATTCTCAATGGTGGATGATAACTCATGGTTAACCGTGGTAATGGTCTAAGTACTTTTAGAGTCATAAAGAAAAGTACTAATAATAAATGTCATTTCAAACCTTTTGAATAAAATATTATTATTGTCATTTAATATTTTTTCAAAGAAACAATGCATATCTTTACATAATCTTCATGCTTTTACACATTTTTCAATAAATATTATATTTTCATAATTTTATATATTTATTTTTAAATTATATATTCATCTCAATTTATTTAATATTATAATTTCAAATTATTTATAGGTTAGTATCTATACATATATATTATACATATGAAATCAAAATAAATAAAAATGTAACCTTGTAATTTTATGATAAATTAAATCTATGAATAATATTATTATAATATTAATAAAAAGAAAAAGGTATATTAGTTTTGTATGATGAAAAAATGTACATTAGTTTTGTATGTTAAAAAATGGTATATTAGGTTCAACATAGTTTGGAGAAAAAAGCCTAAAATTTCAATGTATATAAATTTTGTATTGTACTTCAAAATATAAATTGAATCTAGTTCAATATATATTTTTCTTTAAATTTAAATACAACTAAATTAGTTTCATTATGATTATATTAATATTATATATTATTATACATAATATTATGAAAAATATCTAAATGTTATAAAATATATATTATATATTATTTTTTTATGTTATAAATCAAATCAATTCAATATGTAATATAAATAAATACATAAAATAATATATTACATTTATTATATTATTTTATTTTATTTTTATATAGTATATTAATTACATGTTATAATATAATTTAAATAATTTAAATTTAAATTAATATTTTATTATACAATTAGGAATTTAGGAATTTATATTTATAATTTATTTAAAGTTATTTAAGTACAAAGGAAAAATGCATTAGTTGTTCAATTATAATGACATTTTATTGAAAAACTCATTCTTATTTATAGTCACATCAATGCAATTTTTTTATTAATTCTTTTTTATACACCTTTTCAATTGAATTTAACCATGGTTACATGGATTGTGGTGCGAAAAGTAAAATGCAAATTCATAAATATTATTTTATTGATTTAGCTATTATTTTATTATTTATTTAGGAGGCCCATTTTAGACCTCAAAATTCCCCTAATGATCCATGATCAACCATGGTCAACATAGTCAAGCCATGGACAACCATGGTCAACATGGACTACCATGCCCATGGTCAATCATAACTTGACCATATTTAACCATAGTCAACCATGTTCAAACATAGTCGTACAAGCTTAACGATGGTCACCGAGTTTGGCCAAGGTCAATCTTGTTTAGTAATGTAACATAAATACAAATTGGTACGTTTAAGGTTGACCACACTCAACCTTATCAGCGCTCTTCAACCATTAATGTAAAAATGTAATTTTAACATTGACACTAATTTAACATCAACTATGGTCAACCATGGCTAACAAACATTCATATAAGATTAATGTAACAATCATCAACATCGATGTAACATAAATACATTGTTATGTTAATGGTAAACCATGGTCAACCTAAATCAATAATGGTCAACTCTTCTCAACTGTGGTCATTCATTTTCAACATTATCAACCCTCTTCAAGCATATTCAACCATCGTCAACCATCAAAAACCCTCACAAACCATGGTTAAGCATTGTAAGCCATGATTAACCTTGATCAACAATTTTTAATCATAGCTAAACAATGTCAACCATTGTCAAACATGGTCTACTTATAAGCCCCATGCATGTTGACTATCAACTAACACAACCACATCAATAAAGTGGATGATATACACTAATCGACATCATTTTCCACCTTTCATATGCCAATCAGTGCCATTATAAGTGTAAAATGACACCTCTCTCCATATATCAACCACTTTATTGATATAGTTGTGCTAGTTTTGAAAAAATTAACAAATTTATATTAATTTAAAAATATAACATTAACATTATAACACTAATGTAAGATCAATCATGGTCAACCATGGTTGACAAACATTCATGTAACATTAATGTAACAATGGTCAACATTGATGTAACATAGATACATTATTACATTAGTGGTCAACCATGGTCATCCATTGTCAACCTAGTCAATCCTCTTCAAACATAATCAACCATGAACAATCCTCGACAACCATGGTCAACCATTGCCAACCATTGTCAACCCTCAGGAACAATATTTAACCATAATCAACAACGGTCAACTAATATACCCCTATTGTTGACTAGCAAGACCATATCAATAAAATGGTTCATATACATCAATTAACATCATTTTCCACCTTTCATATACCAATCAATACTAGTATAACTAGAAAAATAATGCTTCTCAACGTATATAAACCATTTCATTAATATAATAGTGGTAATTTAAAAAAAAAATAACAAATTTAATGAACACTTTTCAAGAACCATAATATATCATATTGAATTTCAAAAATAATCCTAGTCTCTTATTAATCCACTAATTTCCACCTTCCATATGCCATGCTAATCAGTACTATTATTAATAGAAAATAATGTCTCTCAATATATATCAACTATTTTATTAATATAATTTTGCTAATTTATTAAAAGTACTATACTATAATGTATCATATTGAATTTCAAAAGTAATAACATTTATCCATCATAAACCATAATCCATCGCCTCTTATTTTCTCGCTATACGTGTTCCACTGAATACAAACATAGCATTACTTTTAAAGTTATTAAAATGCAGAGAGACTTCTAAGTAAAAGATCATGGCCGCAAGACAAGTTTATATATTATCCATGCGATTGGCCCATAAACAAATGTTCTAAACGTTAAAAGTTGAGTGCAAAAAAAATAAAATTCAACCACTATACACAAACACTTTAGTTTGCCGATATACTTAATGAAATAACAAAAAAATATAAAAAAATTAATGCTATTGTACATCATGAGTGTCTCCATTTTCCTGAGATTCGAACACGCTACCTCATCATTGCGATCTTGCTTGGAATGGGCGAAGGGTGTCTGGGTATTTAATATTTATTACTACAATCCAAGCCAGGCCGCTAGCTGAGAGGGATCCACTATGCCAGGGAGGTGAATGTCGCCCTCTGGGAGAAAATCCGTGATTGTATGATACAGTCTCTCTTTCTCTCTTCTGCGTTCGCCTCCGTCATGATCGAGAGGGCCGAACTTAGGCTGCAATTTATCATTATTTTGATGGTGGCATTGGGGGTTTGAATCCTGCGGCGGCCACGGTCTTCCCAACAATTTCCCGTGGGTGAGATACTTGTTACACATAAAGCAGGCCAACCGCCAATTCACCACCTTATTTTCGTTCACTAATGGCCCAAGCGAAAAATTAGGGCCTCTGGCAGAGGTTTTATAAAGGTTATTGATCTGGGGTTCGAATCCCGGCCGGGGTGATTGGCCTTTGGATCCTCCTCCTTCTCCATTGGGTTGCGGCTGTTTGTGTAGAGAGGAGGATGTGGGGTTGGAGATTTTGCTGCTGCTTTCGTGTTTGTTGCTATCCCTTATTTCGCTTTCCATCCTTATATTCGTTCTTCTGCCCTCATCTGCGAGCCTTGTCAGCTTGAAATCCGATCCATGCTGTTGCAGCTCCTGCTTTTTGTATTTTTCCATGGACGCGTCCACGGGGAAATCTTCAAAGCAGGGTTGGGGTTTCAGAATGGTAGAGGGATTCGAATGGACGACGTGAGGATGTAAGGAGGAAATGATGTTTGGATCTAATTCCATGAGTCTCGGGCAAAGGGGGCGAGTGAGGATGACGTGAAGCCTGTTCTTGACACCATTAATCACTTGTCGAGACTACAGGCAGAATGCGGCTGTGCCACCAGATTTTCGCCCTTCCTTGAATTAAATGGAAGAATTGATATACATCGAAGCAAAGGAATCTACCATCTTTATTGTGGAGCAGAGTTGTCCACCGGAAGTCTGGAGAAAAGTCTTCCAATTGATTGAGACACACCGCCCTTGCATCTCTCAAGATGGGACTCGGTCCGCAATAAAGAAAGAATGTGAATTTGTAGATAATTAATGTATGTATATAGGGCCACGTTATTCTTGCAGCCAACCCAACAGCGAAGTGGGACCCTTCCATTACATTACAACCCCTACCACGTCACTTGAAAGCGAAGTGGATGATATTTCAACGATATTTAACTGAAGGGGAAGTAATGAGAGATGTGCGAACGATTCCAAGAAAACACCAGTATGACTGTTAGGGTTTCTAGGGTTTCGAAGGTTACAGTAGCGTTTGATGTCTGGCCGCGCCATGGCAGCTTCCTCGGGAGGAGGGCTGCCACCCTCATGCCGCAATGTGACGAGCGGGGATCACTCAATGCATCTGCCCCCATCTGCGACTGTTCAATCACAAACTGCTCTTATCTTAGGTGCAGAATGGCAAGCCAGAACGAAGGGGCAGTGTTTGCCACGAGCAGTCAAAAAACCCAGGTTTGTTATCCCGACCTCTAAGTTGGATGAGTACAGAGGATACATGAAGAACCATGCTTTAATCTGTAAGTTCATTGGAATTTGGCCGAAAGAAAAGGATTTGTTAAAATGAATTCAAATAAAATGGTAGCCCAAGGGTCATATTGATCTCAAATTTGGTGCCAAAGGATTTTTTACAGTTATTTTTACTAATTTACTTGATAAAGAACGTATTTTTGAGGGAGGGCCATATTTTTATAACACTGCAGGGATTTTTCTCAGACAATGGGAAGAATGTTACAACCCATAACAAGAGTAATTTTTGGCAGCACCTGTTTGGGTTTGCTTGTTCGGCCTTCCTATGGATTTCTGGGATCCAGAAATCCTAGAAGGAATAGGAAATTCTTTAGGCAATTTTGTTAAAATAGCAGAATCCACTTCTCGTGGATGATATACATCTTTTGCGCAAATTTTTGTTTATATGAATATACTTGAACCTCTTCCTAAAATGATTGAACTGGAATATGAAGGGAAAATCTGGCTTCAGCTCCTAGATTATGAACATATCCCTTTTCGCTGTCGGCGCTGTCATGAATATGCGCATCTGTACAAATCCTGCCCTCTTAATGTCTCAGAGCCTCAACCACCTCGTGAAAATGGTTCAGATGATTAGCCTCGCCAAAATGGTGATGGTTTTGTTATAGTTACAAATAGGAAGCGACCTAATAGAATGGGGAATGCCAGTTCTGCTCCGACCCCCACGCCAATTCCAGTCGGCCCAAGAACTACTAAAAACTGATATGAGGTCTTGCAGGAAGAAGGTGAACCGTCGGTGATTGAGGTGGTTGATGACGGCGTCGTCGAAGGCTCCATTAAGGTACCTCCAAAATCCCAGGCTTCAAAACGGAAGGTCATTATGGAAACAGTGACGGTTGAAGACAATACTCAGTAAGAACATGCCCCAATGGAGGTGGAGCAAAATAAAGAGGATTTGAGTGCGGAGGAGAAAATCTTAAAAAGACTTTTGTTTGAATGGAGGAATTTGGATGACTGTTTTATCCCGGCTGATCAGAAAAAATTATACAAGGAAACTTTTGAGCATTACTTGACAGTGCAAGCCCATAAAGAAGTACAAGAAATGGAGCAAGCAGCCAGCAAGAAGGCACCTCCTCAGTCAAAACCTGCTAAAAAGTGTGGACGATGCACCCTCCAAGAATCCATCCAGTTAGTTGGAGAAATGCTAATTAATACAGGCAAGATCATACTGTTAACAACGGTATTTCAACAACTACCCAAAAGTTCCTAATGAAGGTCCTCTCCTGGAATATTAGAGGTCTTAATAGTAAGGGAAAGCATCACTATTTGAATGATCGATTGAAGGTTGCAAAATCTCAGGTTATGTTAATACAGGAAACAAAAGTCTCTGGACAGAAGCTTCAATCCATTCTTCAATCTTTTAAAATGTAATTTATGAAGTTATGGCGATTGATTCCGTTGGTACGGCGGGTGGATTAGCTATTCTATGGAATGCTACTGAAGTAATTGCAGATGGATGGATTGGCTTTCCCAGAATCCTAACTAGAAATTTACGGCCGCTCGGCTCTGAGGAAAGAATTCTTATATCGGCAGTCTATGGACCTCCAATTCCAGGAGAGCGAGCAGAGTTTTTACACAATGTTAGAATACTTATTACATGCATCAGGAAAAGTATTGGATCCTTGGTGGTGACTTTAATATGATTCTTAATATCTCTGAAAAGAAAGGAGGTATTAGACAAGAAGAACCGGGCATGGCTCTTTTTCGAGAGTTATTAATTGATTTACGCTTAGTGGACATACCGACGGTGAACGGTCATTTTACTTGGAACAATAGAAGGGGAGAAAGGCATCAAGTGGCATCCCGTTTGGACCGTTTCCTCACCTCAGAAGTGTTGGTAAACCTAGATATCTATTATGAAGCAACTATTCTTCCAATGATTGGTTCTGATCATTAGCTGATTCGAATGGAGATTGATGTTAAGGCAGGTCTTCCTAATCGACCCTTCAGGTTTGAACTTTTTTGGTTACGTGATCCTGGCTTTATTGAAAAGGTTAAAAATTGGTGGACCTCTCATCCAGCCAAAGGACAAAATGTATTATTACCTTGTAAGAGCTTTAATAATAAATTTATGTGTACGAAACATCCATTAAGAAAAAAATACTAACACATAAAATCCAAAAAGGTTATATCGTTTCAATAGACATCAATTTCTTTTCCTTTACTATGTTGTTAGTCATCAACAACAATATATATGGTTTTAATAGACATCAATTTTTTTTCCTCTACTATGTTGTTAGTCATCAACAACAATATATTCTATATGAGCTTAACATATCACTTGTTGGAATTGAGTTTAGATGGGGAGGATAACAATCATTCCTCTCAACAACATGTAATAAGCCTAATTGATATTCTTCATGCACATTTATTTTAAGAATAGTATTAAATGTGTTCTTTTGATCTCCTACTTTGTACTTTAGCTAGAAGAGGATTTCAACTTCCTCTTTTTTCTTTAGATGACCTTTCTATATCCTTTACTCCCCATTTAGAAGTTAATGGGTGGTTTTACTAATCAATTCTTTTTTTCTTGAATTGTTTACTACATCTCTAATTTTCGGTAGTTAATGCTTAGAAATTACTTAACCTTGTGATAATTTCTTACATTTTTCATTTCCCCTCATTATTGCTTAGGTGATTGCATGAAGTTGGGTTACAATTTTGGATCAAATGTGACTAAAATTCATATAAGAATTTTTAATTTTGATTATTTTGTTGTCCTAATGATATTTTTTGCAAAAAAAAATAGTTTCTTATAACATGTCAATTTTCCAGTAAATGAAATGCTTGTCCTTGTAAATTTTCTTAAATATTAAGAGGTATGTGTGTGTTCACATAGCATAAGTTAGTATAAAATGTGTAATTTAATATATATATATATATATATATATATATATATATATATATATATATATATATATATATATATATATATGGACATGATCTACAGGGAGAGAGCTAAGTTTTTCATATTAAAAAAATAATTTTTTTATGCAAAATTATATATTTTTACTATTTACCGAAGTTGGCGAAGTAATATTTCAATTGCATTTTGCAGACACAAGTGTTCATGTAAGTTTTTTTTCTACTATTTAAATAAATTCAAAAATCAAGAGTACCCTTTCGAATATGACTAGTAAAAGAAGATATTTGTATACCTTATTTTATTGATTTTTTATTCAACCCCTTTGAAACTATCCAAAAAAGTTCAACATTATGTTTAAAAGAAATTATATAAAAAATATCATATGAATTCAAAAATGTCAATCCCATATACCATTAGATAGAGGATTCCTTCCTGAATCCAACATGATCAACTTCCCCACTTGAACTCCCCTAAGGTACAAGATGGTGTTGGAGAGAAATATGTAGAAGAAGAGTTAAACTCTATTTTTTAGGCCCTTAACAACTAGATCTAGCTCTTAAAACACTTGACCAGAGTGTTTGAAATGAAATTTCAAATATCGAGGGTTTAACCCTTGAACGAGCCCTTAAAGTGGTTAAATAGAGGCTCCATCCAACTATATGATGGATCAACATATATATATATATATATATATATATATATATATATATATATATATATATGTATATATATATATATATACTTTTCGTTAAGTGAATTATAAAATTATTTATTCCGCAATTTTTTTTAAATACTCAAATATATTCCAAATTCTAATGGTCTTTAATTGTAAATTCAAATTTTATATTATTTTACCCAGACAATAATTAAAATAATATATAGATAAAGTCCTATAAAATATTTTAAATTTTCTTTTTCAATTTTTAAATTCTTAAAAATGATAATTTGTTTATTGTTTTGATTTTAAATATAACATATTTTTGTACTTAATAATTTTATATTTTTATATCTAGAAAATTTGAATCTATGAATTTGTTACCATTGAGTCAAATTTGTTCACAACATAATATAAAAGTTTTATAGCATATTACTCATTAATCATTAAAAAAACATATATTATATTTTTTCAAATTATTACTTTAATTTTTTGTAAATTATTACCAAAATTAAAATTAGCTTATTACAAACCTAAGTGAGAGTAAAATTTCTATAGTGCAATAACCTTTTACACTTTAAGAAAGATTTATAACCAAAAATACCATTGCATCCATTATTGTAACTTACAACTATTACAATTAAGTTTTACTTCATTCATTTCTTTCACTAAACAAGTGGATATATATATATATAAAAGTTTGATTTCAGTGAAAATTGTGGCTTAGGGTTTATTATCTCTTTAATGAATTTTATAGAATATACATTTCCACTCAAATTCAAATTTTTGAGTTATGCTTATCTATATAAAAAATATAATATTTATTAAAATTAAATTGATAAATTTTCTTATATTTAATCCATTTATTATTTAAATTATATTTACAAAAAAATTATTATTTAAATTATAAGTTTGAAAATTTAAATTATATTACAAACTAATTTTTAAATTATTAAACTATAAATTTACTATTTTAATTATAATTAGGATATTAATTTTTTTGAAATCTATACACCAAAATCCTAGAAATGTAATGAGAAA
Source organism: Pinus albicaulis (assembly GCA_034641835.2). Taxonomy (NCBI): domain Eukaryota; kingdom Viridiplantae; phylum Streptophyta; class Pinopsida; order Pinales; family Pinaceae; genus Pinus; species Pinus albicaulis. The sequence goes on from CM076580.1 coordinate 272,454,159, forward strand.
TTAATCCATACTATTGTTATTTATCTATTTAAATAAAATTAATAATTAAATTTGATTTTTTTTTAAACTATTAAATACTTACAATTTTAAAGTTTGCATATCATTATTGATATTTACATAAATTTTAAAATTTCCATTTTTAAAGTTTGATTGAGCTTCTAACCTAAGGTTACAAAGGAGATCGATCGAGAGTTAGTGTAAAATGCTCAATGGAACCATCTTTTCTCACTTAAAAGTGTTTTCTCTTGCAAAAAAGTGTAACCCATCTCAGTGTTTTGACCCTGTTATATTGCATTTCTTTATTATTTAATAATTTTGAAATTTCTTAATCATTTTTAAAACTTTTTATATTCAGTATACTTAAATTTCTTTCCTTTTAAGCTTTTAATTTTGTGGAAATTTTTTTTTTCCTTTCTTTTCATTTTTAATTTTTGAGTATTTTTCCTTTTTCATATTCTATTTTTTTAAGTTTGCTTTGCCTTTCATAATATAAATATTTCCAAATACTTTTTAGCTAAATTCTTATATATTTAAAAACTCATTCTTAAATATTTTCAAAATTTATTTATTTTCAAACCATTTTACTATAAAACTTCAACTCTTTAAAATATATATATATATATATATATATATATTAAATGGTTTCAGAAAATATATTATTACTCATTTATTTTCATTTAAGAAACATTAAGAGTAACTTTAATAAAACACATTATATTTTATTAAAAAAATAATTTTAATTTTAATGATTTTAATTTTAATTTTAATTTTACTTTCATTTAAAATAAAAATTCAAATTTAAGTAAAACTCTCTCATTAAAAATTATAAACATTATTGTAACCGCTGTACTGAAATTTGACATTTCAACGGCTTAGAGTTAGACTTGGTTAAATAAATGGAAATTTTAAAATTATAAACATTATTGTAACTGCTGTATTGAAATTTAACTGAAATTTGATATTTCAACGGCTTAGATTTAGACTTTGTTAAATAATACTTTTGATTTTAGATTTATGATTACTACTGCCCAGATATGGTTGATTGATGCTGCTCAGTTATTTTAGTTGACTGCTGAGGCGGCAAACTGAGGACGGAGGTTTTATAAAGGCCATTGGTCTGGGGATCGAATCCCGCCAGGGGCGATCGGCCTCTGGACCCTCCTTTTTTTCCATTCGGTTGCGGCCGTTTGTGCAGAGAGGAGGATGTGGGGTTGGAGATCCTCTTTTTCCATTAGGTTGCGGCCTTTTCTGCAGAGAAGAGGATGTGGGATTGGAGATTTTGTCACAGTTTTTTTTTTTAATTGTTCTTTTTTCTTATTTTTCTTCTTTATTTTTATTTTCGTTCTTCTGTTTTTATATAGGGTTATACAGTGATTAATATTGTTGAGTAGTATACGTTTATCGTTAAATTTAAATGTGGTTAAACACTATCGGTTTACTATTAAATTTAAACCAATTTAAACTTAACAGCAAACCTATACTACTCAGAAATATTAATTATCCTATAACCCAGAAAATATATTAAATGTAAGAGATTGCTGCTGCCCGTACCCTTCCATTACATCACAATCTTTTTAATTAAAAGCAAAGTGGAAGAAATTTCAGCGCTTTTAAGTGAAAACCCTCTCCAAGTGGTCAATAACGGTAAGGTAAGTTGGTGATGATTTTACCTTTTCTATGATAAGTTCATTAGGAAATAATTTAATAAATATTTTGAGTGATTTAATAATTAGGAATATGTCATTTTTCTAAAAATTTATTGGGTCAAAATTAAAAAGATAAAATAAATATGATTTCTTAAACTTTAGCATTCAAATTATTATACAAAAATAATTATATTCAAAAATAAAATTTCTTATAATATATAACTTCTATGAAGTTAAAATAAAATATCATATCATTTTATTTAATTCACGCATTTGGTTAAAATTATAGTAACCATATAATTTTTCTAATTAAACATTTTGTTAAAATTATATTAAACTTCCCATCACTATCATCAAGATTGTGATAAATGGATGGTCCCCTTTTAGTGGAAGTTAAGGTGACGTCAAATCATTAAGATTAATATTGGCCGACCTGCCTCGTAGCGAACAGATTACGTATGTTTATGTTTTTTCTAACAAAAAAGAATATATTGTGATTGAGATCTTTTATTATTTTTATTTTTTATAAATATTTGAACTATTATTATTTGAGTCAAACTAGACGTTAGTTTACATACGCGTCGACCAAATCTTTTTTATTTAAAAGGATTTTTTGATCAGACTTTTCATCTTTTTGTTATCACAAGTAATGAATTGTCTCGACGCGTTACACGTTTTGTTTAGAGTATGTGACAGCTAAATATTAAGCGTCATGTACACAAGTGATCACATGAGTAAAAACTAGCATTTGAGTAAAAATGTCAGGTGGATGAGATATCTATAGTCTGGACTCACGAATTTCTAGAGTCGTTTATGGAACCTCACATAATTACAAATGAATGAATAAACAACATCAAGAAAACTTAGAAATATTTAAGTGCACTTGTATAAATGCTAAATGTCTTTTTCAAATTTTTTTAAATAGATCGGTATTTTTTGCTATTTTATAAATAACATATTTTTAAATTAATGATAAGAAATAAAGTTGTAAAACTATTAAAAAGCTAACATTCATTAACTTATACACACATAGTTCTAGCTATATAAATGTAAAATTTATAATTATATTAATACAAAGTTCGTAATTATAATATTTTTAAGAAATTTAGACAACTTAAGAAGTACAATTTATTATTTGAGAAATTTTTAATACTTTTATCTGTTTTAAATGATAAAATTGTCTCTTTTAAATCAACAATAATTAATTGTTAACTTCAAAGGCTTGTTAGCTTTTCAAAACATTGAGTTATTGTTTATGAAGGTTGTTAGCCTCTCAACATAATGATTTAAGGAAGTCCATGGCTTGGGAAGCAATGAGTTTTTCAACTAAATGGTTTATTATTATTATTATTATTATTAATTATCATTATTATTATTATTATTATTATTATTGTGAAATACTTTTAATTAAGGAAAACTTCATTAAGGGTCTATAAATTGAATTTTCACTTTTTTAATTAATTGCACATCTCATGACTTCAATCATTGAACTATCACAATTGTTGGAGATTTCACAATTTTTTAAATTTGTGAACAATCACAAATAGTCATAAATGTTCGAATATATTCAATGTTGAATCATTAGCTTTAGCATAGTACCTTATATATGAGCTTGGGACCAAAATTGAGCTCTAAGAAGTGCCAAAAATAATTAAAATTTAATTAAAGTATGTATGGATGGAACCTCTCAGTTTAAACATGGATTAATAAAACCATAACTTCTTCATACCTCAGATTGTTGAAATACTTGGAGGATCTATCTAATGAGAGATGTGAATATCTATTCTACCTTTGGTTTGATAGTTTTCATAATTTGGAAAGCCAAAATTTCCTTGTTGGTGGGAAATTTTTTAATATGTATGTTTTCATGTCTCTAGGATTTCCAAAGAAATTCCATTGGTTTGTCTAATCTAGGTGGATATTGGTGAATCAACATAGTTGATAATTTTTTTTATCACAAGCAGTTTATAATCCGTAGTTTTCATAAACCATAATATCCATCCATGTTATTTGCAAGGTGGGAGAAAAAAAATAAAAATAAAAATACTACGTGGTTTATGAGTCATCCTAAAATATCCGCAATTGTAAATTAGTTAATTTACTATCACTAATTTTTGAGCCCATAGTTTTTTGTAGCTCATGGAACTGACCCATGGTATTCCTGAAATAAAACAAATAACAATAATATAGTGAAACAATATGACTCCTAGGTGAAATTGCATCCATAAGTATTATATATACGAGCTTTATTTTTGTAAATGAGGCATGATTCCATGCATGATGTAATCATAAAGTATGTTATATTCTCTATTTTTTTTACATATTTGTGTCTATGTTTCATTTCAAATTTCACAAAATATGAACCAATGATATTAGATCAATTTATCTTTGTCGTTTCTTGGTGCATGTCCCCAACGAGACCAAGATATAGAGAGTTAGGCCTTGATCTAGTTTCACATGGGAACAATCACCTTCATCAACCTAAGAAACCTCCCATGATGAAAGAAAAGATATATGACGAACTAGGAGATCCTATCAAGTTATGGAAAAATTTGTTGAGATATTTCGATGACTACCAATAGTGGTTGATGAATCTTCAACGAGCATCCATTTCAGAGGTGCAATGCCCTTCAAGACACAAGTTAATTTTTATATCCTTTTGTTTGAAGGCCATATATATGAAGATTCCCTAGAAAAATGGTTGAATATGCTTAGATGCTATTACTAGATGCACAAAAAAATTCAATGATGAAAATATCAATGCCGTCATTTAAGACAAAATCCACTTAGTCAACCTTTTTGGATGCCCTTAAGGAAGAAGTATACCAGGTAGGAAGCTATGGTGATCAGTACATGAGATGGATGACTCTGAATTTTAAGAAAAACTAGACAAAGATAAAATATATTAATATCTTCCATACGCTACACTCAAATATGAATATTCAATATTTCAGGTGACATTGGGTTCTAAAGTACCATTGTGGCCTATATAGGTACATAGAAAAAATATGTATTTCTTGGACATCTCCTCACTAAGCGATACTTACCATTATGTTTTAAAATTTTAGTAGAAGCTCAAGTATTGGAATAAGTAGGATTTTCGGCTTGAAAACACACCACAACATAAGCATGACAAAGAAAAACAAAAATTGTACAACAAAGGATATATAAAGTAGATCCAATCACAAGAAAATCAGTCCAAACCACTGGAAAAAGGGGAAATGGGAAGTCACAAAAGGAAATAAGAAAGTGTTGTAATTTCCACAAAATCCCTTGGCACAACATGGATGGATGTCATTGAAATAATGATTGTTGGTTAAGATAATTGAAAAAGAATCAAATAATTGCTCAAATTCTGATTCATATCACAATAAAGGGAAATGAATCATGATGTAGAAATCAATACCACCATCCCAATCGTAATGATCCATTAAGAAGAGCCAAAGGAAATTAATGAGGGGGAGTGTCTCTTACACTCATAAATGTGAGTGAAGGCAACCCAAGTACATTTCATTGTTGACAATGGTAGCCACAGGAACCTGATATTCATAGAGGTTTTCCAAGGACCAAACATTGTCTTATGGCATCAATCCCTTTAAAGGTCAAGTATTGTGTGATGTTTCTCCACTTGAGATTTGTGATGTTCTTTTAGGCCAACTATATATGTACATGCATTATGCTTTCTATGAGTCTCAACACCATAATGTTATTGTTACTCTAGGGGGTCAACTCTCTAAGGTACCAAAAGTAATCATGATTATTACAGTTTCACTGACCTTAGAAACATAATGCTACAGAGTAATTTGTCATACCACAATTTTTTTTCTCTTCATAACCCAACCATAAGGTGAATCAAAGGCCACTATGGCCACCACAACTTCAATTCAAGACTCCTCTACACAACAAATTTATGCCAAGGTATGGTTCTTCATCTTGTCATGACGATGAACCACACTGGATGGTTCAAAAGGCATCGACAAAACTTAGATGATGTGATTTTTACCGAAATTTTTCTTTCTTTTCATGATATGGATCACAAAAGTTTAAATTCGATTAAAATAATAATATTTTTGTACTAAATAATAACAATAATTAATCAATAATTATTATTATTGAAATTATTGTTATTAATTAAAATTGCTACTATTATCAATTAATAATATTATTAAACAATCAAATAATAATAATAATAATAAAATTAAATAACAATAAATATTAAAAAATAAAAAATATCAAATAAATAAATTATTAATTAATACTTTAATTAAATATTATTAATAATTTAATGAATAAATTTTGTTTGTAAGCTTGGGGGACTACATCTTCATCATGTCCAATATATCACCCAATCGAGGGAGGCAATTGAATCAGTGACTTCACATCAAGGACTGCCTTAAAAAAACACCCGATCATCGTCTATCCAAAGCCTTGTGGACTTAATGAATAATATTAATTGATAATAGTAGAAATTTTAATTAATAAAAAAAATTATTATTTAGTAATGATGATAATTATTTTAAAATGATAATAATAATAATAATTACTATTACTATTATTATTGTTATTATTATTATTAATTTGTTGTCTTATCTTATTTTGTAATGTTATTTTTAATAATATATTTTATATTATTAATTAATTAAAATTAAATAATAATAAATAACATTTAATATTAAATTATTATTATTATATATAACTAATAATTATTAATTATAATGATAATAATAATATTTTATTGTAATAATACTTTTTGTGTTATTATAAATCCAAGGTATATAAACCCTAATTTAAGATAATTTTATAAACCCAAGAGGTTAATACTAAAAAGTGAAGAGATTGTAAACACATGGGAATAATATAAGACTCAAGGGATAAATATTATAAACCCAATGTATATAAACCATAAGATAAATATTATAAATCCTAAAATAAACATGGTTGACCACAACTGGCCACAATTGATTTTCATATTAACACAATATTTGTCACAATGCGAAATTGGACTATGATTGACTGTGATATATTTTCATATTGAGACAAACTTTGGCACAATTTGATGTTGGTCAATAGTTGACCATGGTTGATTTTCATATTGAAACAATCTTTGTCACAATGCGATGTTGGACCATGGTTGACATTGTAACCCAAGGTATAAAAACCCTAAGATAAATATTCTAAAAACCCTAAATAAATATGGTTGACAATGATTTTCCATCATTGATTTTCATACTGAGACAATTTTTGTCACAATGCAACGTTGGAACATCATTAACCATGGTTGACGATGGTTGATTTTGACATAGAGACAATATTTGATACAATGTGGCATTGGACCATCTTTGAACATGGTTAACCATGATTGTAGAAGCAAGGGATTTATATTAAACCCTGGGATTAATATTATAAACCCTATGAATAATATTATACCCTAGGAATATGAAATTTTAGATTAATAAACGCAAGGGATTTATATTATAAAGCCAAGAGAAAAATAAACCCAAGGGATTAATTCTAAAACTCTAAGGTATTATAAACCCATGGGAATAATATTAAACCCAAGGGATTAATATTATAAACGCAGGGTATATAAACCCTAAGATAAATGTTATAAACCCTAAAATAAACATGGTTTACTATGGTTGAATGTGGTTCATTTTCATATTTAGAAATTTTTTGTCACAAACGACATTAGACCATGGTTGGTCATGATTTAGCATGATTAATTTCCATATTGAGATAATCTTTATCACATTGCGACGTTGGACCATAGTTGACCATGATTATAAACCCAAGGGATTCATATTCAACTCAAGGATTTATATTATAAACCATATGAATAATATTACACCCTGGGAAAATGAACCCTTAGATTAATATTATAAACCGAAGGGAATAATAAATCCAAGATATTAATACTAAGAACCCAAAGGATTAATATTATAAACCCTAGGTATATATACCCTAAAATAAATACTATAAACCCTAAAATAAACATGGTTGATTTTCATATTGAGACAATCTTTGTCACAATGTGTCATTTGACCATGGTTAATTTTAATATTGAGACAGTCTTTGTCACAATGTGACATTGGACCATGGTTGCGCATAATCAAACCATGATTATAAACCCAAGGGATTTATATTAAAACCTAGGATTAATATTATTTAAAGCTTATGAACAATATTATACCCTAGGAATATGAACCCTTAGATTGATAAACCCAACAGATTAATTATAAAACCTCAAGGTATTATAAACCCAAGGGATTAATACTATAAACCCATCGTATATAAACCTTAAGATAAATATTATAAACCCAAGGGATTGTAAACCCAAGGGAATAATATTAAACTGAAGGAATAAATATTATAAACTCAAGCTATATAAACCCTAAGATAAATATTATAAACCCTAAAATAAACATGGTTGACCATGGTTGATCAAAGTTGATTTTCAAATTGACAAAATCTTTGGCACAATACGACGTTAGACTATGGTTGACCATGATTTATTTTAATGTTTAGACAATCTTTCTTACAATGCGATGTTGGACAATGGTTGACCATGGTTTATTTTCATATTGGGACAATCTTTGTCACAATGCGATGTTGGACCATGGTTAACCATGGATGACCATGTTTTCACAATGTAACGTTGGGCCAAGAGAAAATCATTGTCACAATGTGACCATGGTTATTGACCATGGCTGACCATGTTGGATTTTCATATTGAGACAATATTTGTCACAATGTGACGTTGGAACATGGTCGACCATGGATGACCATGGTTGTTATAATGTCATATTGGACCAAGAGACAATATTTGTCACAATGTGACCATGATTATTTACCATGATTGACCATGGTTGATTTTCATATTCAGACAATTTTTGTCAAAATGCGACGTTGGAACATGGTTGACCATGGTTGATTTTCAAATTGAGCCAATCCTTGTCACAATGTGACATTAAACTATGGTTAACCATGGTTGACCATGATTGATTTTAATGTCAAGAAAATATTTGTCACAATGCGTCGTTGGAACATGGTTGATTTTCATATTGAGACAATATTTGTCGAAATATAACATTTGACTATGGTTGATGATCGAAATCTGGATTACAGGAGCAAATTTGTGAAATATTTAAAGTGCTCAAAATTGCACCGAACTATAACGACCAAGTCAGGCTCGTCGCTAGGAATCTGGCGCAATTCGTTTCACTCAAAAAGGACTTCGTATGAGGAAGTTAGAGCCCATTGACAGTCGTGTCAAATAGGCGAATTTACAAAAAAAAATAGTCAAACAGGGTCAAAGGCCAAAAATTTGGGTTTCCTCCATTTCGTCCAATGACACCATGCCAAGTGTCAAAATGTGGATGGTTTCTAAGGGGGGTGACTTGTTTCAATTTTATTAGAGGTTTTAAGAACCAATGGCATGAGGACACATGGCTAACCCAAAGGCCGCCACATGCCCCCTTCCAAGGTCCAACTCTAACTTTGTTCAAATTCTGAATTCACATTATAACTATGGTTGAATTACAACTATGATTCAAATTTGAATTTCAAATAATGGTCTGAATTCATATTATCAAAGGTCAGTTGATATATTAATGTAGGTGGCACAACTTTATACACAGGCTGGGCAGAGATCGGGGCTCAACCTCATGACCTCCTCCCACACAACATGTCGCGCTACCACTATGCCACTACTTCAGGACTTAAAAATACATTTCTGCTGATTATATTTCAATTCGAATGTTTGAATCGGCAGGGGTAGAGTGGGGGCCAGCCCCCGACCCATGTAACCATATGTGAAGACCACATGGAGAAAAGTTTAAGCGCGGAGATTAAGTTAATGTGGGTTAGCATAGCATTATAACACTAATATAAAATCAACTTTGGTCAACCATTGTTGACAAACATGCTATATCAGGACAAGAAATTGATATTTTTATTGAGTAAGAATGCCAATTCCAGAGGTTTCTCTCTAGTTCAAATTGATATATAAGCTTGCATGGATAAGTCTTGACAATGTTATGGTAGGTTGGCCCACTCTCTTCTGGTGGGAACATGACTTCTCTCTCTCATCATCTAGTGGCAACTTTACTTCAATCAATATCTTGTTCGTTGAAAACTTGGTTGCGTCGGGTGGTGTAGTTTGGGTAATGGGTGCAACCACCTCACAGTGTGCACTACCTGACCTGGACTAGCTGGAAGTAAGTAAGGATAGAAGGAAGGAAGTAAACTCCATACAACTATATATAAGTTATAGCTCAACCGAAAGTAAATGAGGAGCCTACCTACTTAATGACCGACCACCAATTGTAGAGCTTACAGATGTAGATACATATCCAGTCCCATATCCCACATGGTCTCTTTTATTATCCCTATCAGAACCTCCCAAAGTTCACGTCTTGACGGGAAAAGGATTGACATTGAGTTCTAGATTTTTAGATCAAAGTTATGCTTTTATTATCTAAACATAATATAGGGTTATTACTCATACAAGAAGATTTTTTCTTTTTCTATGATGTGTAATAAGGATAAGTATAAGCATCATATATATAGTATTGTCCGACATAAAGTCTTTATCAAGTAGGCATAGAAAGGTCCTCTTCCTATGTAACATTAATGTAACAATGTTCAACATTGATGTAACATAAATACATTATTACATTAATGGTCAACCACGTCATCCATTGTCAACCTCGTCAACCCTCTTCAAACATAGCCAACCATGAGCAATCCTCGACACCCATGGTTAACTATTTCCAATCATAGTCAACCCTCATCAACAATATTTAACCATAATCAACAATGGTCTACTAATCTGCCTCTATTGTTGACTAACACAACCATATCAATAAAATGATTCATATACATCAATCTACATCATTTTCCATCTTTCATATGCCAATCAATACCATTATAACTAGAAAATAATACTTCTCAACATATATCAAATATTTTATTAATATTATAATGCTAATTTAAAAAAAAAAAAAAAAATTAATACACCTATCTCAAGGACCATTATATATCATATTGAATTTCAAAATTAATAATTATTAAGAATCATCAACCATAATCCTTTTTCCCTTATTAATCCACTAATTTCCACCTTCTATATATCAATCAATGTTATTATAAGTGTAAAACAATGTATCTCTATATATCAACCATTTTATTAATATAATTGTGCTAATTTATTAAAAATTAAATTAAAATTAAAATTACCAAAATACTATACTAAAATGTATCCTATTGAATTTCAAAAGTACTAACATTTATCAATCATAAACCATAATCCATCGTCTCTTATTTTCCCGCTATACGTGTTCCGCTGAATACAAAATTAGCATTACCGTTAAAGTTCTTAAAATGCAGAGGGACCTCTAAGTAAAAGATCATGCCCACATGACAAGTTTATATATTATCCATGCGATTGGTCCATAAATCAAATTCAACCACGATACACAAACACTTTACTTTGCCGATATATTTAATGAAATAACAAAAAACATAAATTAAACATAAAATCAAATTCAACCACGATAAAGAAACACTTTAATTTGCCGATATCTTTAATGAAATAACAAAAAACATGAATTAATTAACGGGAATACACATTTTAATTATCCGTATCTATAAATAATAAAAATAAAACATTCTTGGGTCGTATCTCTCCTTTCAGCGGTTGTAAAACCATTCGCTGGTTTTATGTCAAACGCAGTGGACAACCAAACCCTAAACTGGTCTTTGAAAGTCCAAACGTATAGACGTCGATCCAAAAAAATCGAATTATTTCACTGCAAACTTGCAATATAGGCAACTACTTCTTGCACTCGCAAACATGACTTTAATGCTATTTTACATCATGGTTGTCTCCATTTTCCTGAGATTCGAACACGGTAGTAAGGGCAGAGTAATTTTGCTTGAAAAGGGGGAAGGGTGTCTGGGTATTTAATATTTATTACTACAATCCAAGCCAGGCCGCTAGCTGAGAGGGATTCACTATGCCGGGGAGGTGAACGTCGCCCGCTTGGAGAAAATCCGCGACTGTATGATACAGTCTCTCTTCCTCTCTTCTGCTTTCGCCTCGTTCATGATCGAGAGGGCCGAAATTAGGCTGCGATTTATCATTATTTTCATGGCGGCACTTGGGGTTCGAATCCTGCGGCGGCCACGGTCTTCCCAGCAATGTCCCGCGGGTGAGATACTCGTTACACATAAAGCAGGCCAACCGCCAATTCACCACCTTTTCGTTCACCGACGGCCCGGGCGACAATTTAGGGCCTCTGGCGGAGGTTTTATAAATTTCTTTGGTCTGGGGATCGAATCCCGGCCGGGGCGATCCGCCTCTGGATCTTCCTCCTCCATTGGTTTGCGGCTGTTTGTGCAGAGAGGAGGATGTGGGGTTGGAGATTTTGCCGCTGCTTTCGTGATTGTTACTATCCCTTATTTCGCTTTCCATCCTCATCTTCGTTCTTCTGCCCTCATCCGCGTGCCTGGTCAGCTTCAAATCCGATCCGTGCTGTTGCTGCTGCCGTTTCTTGTATTTGTCCATAGACGCGTCCACGGGGAAATCTTCAAACCAGGGTTGGGGTTTCAAAATGGTAGAGGGATTCGAACGGCCGACGTGAGGATGTAAAGAGCAAATGATGTTTGGATCTGATTCCATGAGTCTCAGGCAAAGGGAGCGAGTGAGGATGACGTGAAGCCTGTGCTTGACACCATTAATCGCTTGTCCAGGCCACAGGCAGAATTAAACGGAGCAAAGGAATGTACCATCTTTCTTGTGGAGCAGATTTGTCCACCGAACTGTGGAGAAAAGTCTTCCAATTGATTGAGACACAACGGCCTTCAGCTCTCACTTATTCTGGCAGCCAACCCAGCAGCGAAGTGGGACCCTTCCATTACATTACAACCCCTACCACGTCACTTATAAGCGAAGTGGATGATAATTCAACGATCTTTAACTGAAACTCTCCCCACGTGATTAAGAAAGGTAGAGGTAAGTGGCTGAAGGTTTTACCTTTCAAATATGAGAATGAATAACTAGCTTTGCGAAAATGAGAGAAATGAAAATAAAATCACTTGTTACTTACCGTTTTTAATATGCAGTAAGTTAAATCATAGCTAAACTTAATTCTTTTAACTATTTTAAAATTTAATAAAAACCTATTTTACTCTATAATGTAGTTAGCTAATTAATTATTGTAGTGAGCTAATTAATAAATTAATTTTAAAATATATAATTGACCAAATATATATATATATATATATATAATTATTTTAAACCATTTAAATTGTTTAAAATTAATATAAAATTTTATAAAATAATAATATAAATTATAATAAAGTTCCTTTCACTATCATCGAGCTTGTGATAAATGCATGGTCCTCCTTTAGTGGACGTTAAGGTCGCGATGGAGGAAAGTGACAACGACGAAAATATTGCTATTACGGTTTCCTATTACTAGTAAATGAATTGTCTGAACACATTACGAGGTATTTGTTAGAGTATCCGAAACGTGAATCATCATGTCCACTGGTGATGGGAACCGCACCGCTAAAAATTATGAATGAGAAACGGCGTCAACAAGAAACCTTGGAAATTTTTATGCACACTTATATTCTTAAATAAATATGGTTAAAATGATTCGTGTAATGTCTTTTTCTCAATTTTCTATGGATAGCTGTTTTACATTATTTATAAATTAAACCATTTTTATTTTAATGGTAAGAGATAAAGCTCTAAATGTATTATAAAGTTAATATTCATATATATATAGTCAGTCTTCCAAAGACGAAAGAAATTGCATTAAGTGTATTTTAGTTTGTCTAGTTTTAAAAAAAAATTTATTGTGCATTAACTGTATATTAGTTTGTCTAGTTTTTGTAACTTTAACAAAAGTTTCTTAAAAATATTAAATATTTTCATTTAATTAAAAAATGTTTTTCTAATTTTTGAAAATCTTATTTCTTATTTTGTATTGGCTAAGTGAGCTTTGATGCTACATAATTCTTCTCATGGAGGGTGATGCAATTTCAATATTTGTGAATTCTTGACAAATCATTGTAAAATGAAAAAAAGCAACTAATTTTCTGAATGGCCATTACGTCTGAGAGTGCTCTAACACTAAAACTGACATTGTTGACTCACATTACTAGTTCTTTGCCTAGGTCCTTTATGTAAGTGTAGGAAAAGGGACAGGGGGAGTGCGGGGTGGGGTGTTGTGGTTGGTTGTCTCTGAATGACACACACACACACATGTTAGTTCGAAAATTCAATGAATACACGGAATATTCCTAGTCGTATACACCATCTAACTGATGATATGAAAAGTATTTGAATATCTTTTCAGTTTCAAACCAGAATATCTAATTCAATGTAAATATCATTTATTTCACCACCTATTAAGTGGATTTGAGCTATTAAGCTGATTGGAATCAAATCATTTCATTTAGTTTTGTTTCATTTCAATCGCTTTCATTCCGTTCCTAGCTATATGGCCGCAGTCAATACCCTTGAAACCAAGCCCCGACCTGTCATGACAATTGCTCTTCTTGTTTTCCATGCGAGGCCATTCAACTTACCACCAACGTGGACTTGAGCCATGTCCAATATTTGAACCAAGAACCAAAACGCTGGAAATGCAACTACAAGGATATAGCTTTCAATCCATATTAAGTTTGATACTTATTCAAATTTGTAATCTCTATGTCATGTATGAAATTTTGATAAGATATTTTCATCGGGTCCAAGTGTTTTTTTTAGTACATTTCCTTTGTAAATTTGGAGGCGTAGGTAGCATACAAGAAATATAATGACCACATCATGGTTGAAAGGAAACAATGTGAGAAATTGAGCTAGAAATTCATTGCTCTTTCTTCCATTGTTCCTAGCCTCGAGAAGTTAGTTTTCCATTAGCTACAATCTTACACTAGTAATTTGTCTAAGTAAGTATATAAAGGTACCTTAATCCATTAATGTAAATATATCATCTTAATGTTTAAGTTAGATAAGGGTTATCAAATATTTTTTACAATTATTTAGGGTTACAATTATGGTTTTGACACGGGAGATAAGAAAAAACATTTAGTAGTATAATTTTTTATTTTATTAAAAATCTATATATTAGTTTATTGTGAAGCTTTAAATGGAAAATTATTGCAGATGGACAAAGCCTTAGTGCTTGTTGATGCCATAAATTATGTGGAGCAAATGCTTGATAGGATCAAGGCACTCAAAGAGTAGTCTTCCAAAATTGTTCAGTTAGTTGTGTATCGAAAGAATGAAGATATTTGTAACAATGATTTGGATACACCCTACCAAGATTCGTTCGAGATCAACCTTAGAATAATGTGTTACAAGAGTGTTGAGTCCACATATTGAGATTCACGTTGTTGATATAAATGTTTTTATCCATGTCCACTGTGAGAAGAGGAATGACTTGTTGTTGAAATTCCTTGCAGAGCTCGTAAAAATCCAACTTACTGTGGTGAATGTAAGCATTCTATCAGTTTTAGAAACTACCTTGGACTTTACATTTAATGCTCGGCTACTTAATTTCCTCCCTCATGCTCTCCAAGATTTTTTTCGTCCAAAACTTAAAGACAATGAATGCATATATTTTCCAGTTCTAGAATTGGGGCTTATTAATTATGTTTGTTCTATTGTTTATTTCTCATAGATGGATGAGGGATGCAATTCAACAGTGGTTAATATGAAGAACAATATGAAGAGGATGTATTGATTAAGCAACCTCCACTGAAAGGTTTATTAAATGAGCAAGTGTGAAAGTATTAGAAATATATAAATGCAGATTTATACTAAAGAACACGAAATCTAAACAATGATGTCTTTTACACAATTTTTGAAATCTTATTTATTTAATTATTTGAAAATTTGCAATTTAATATGTTTCTCTTATAGACCCGAGATAAATTGTTATCAAGATATTGTTATAAGTTTATTTGACTAATCATTATTAATGTATTGTTTAGTAAATACTAATTGTGTTTATTTCCTTGTAGTTTTCACTATTAAAAAATTAAATATAACAAAAATCTTTATTCAAATAGAAAATATTAATCTGCAATTCACAATGTTCAATTTAATACATGGTTATAGTTTAGGGAGGTTGTTTCTTTGTTAAAAAACTCATTTATGAATAAATAAATGAGCTTGCAATTTGAGAGAGATAAGACAAATGCTTGCTTAGGGTTTCAAGAGAGTTATCCATGCAATCTTGTCTTACAATACATGTATTAATATGAATTACACTATGATTTTCACAAATTAGTAAATTATTACTGAACACCATAGATTAATTATTAACTAGCCAAGGCATGATGAGATTCAAATAAAATATTATTACAACAATTTAAAAAAAAACCCGCATTTTGAATTATTCAATATTAACAAATAAATTTAAAAGAATAACATTTCAAATTAAATACATAGGAATTCAATTAGATTATGAAGTGTAAAATTGTAAGGAAAAAAAATATCATGACAATGAAATTTGAATAATATTATTCTACTCATATTAAAGTCTATATAACAAGAGATAATGATTCTATATTTTTCTGTCTTTGAAAATAGATTTCCAATAATAATAAAATTGAAAGGAATTATAATTACATTTATCTAAATATCTATATCAAGATTATTTATTTAAATTGTTTATATCTAAATATTTATATCTATTGAAGAATACAATGCTTTTGTCAATTTATGCTTGTGTTGAAAATAAATATAGTTTTAAGTGGTTGATATAAATGATGTCGATCCTGATATATCAACCACATTTACTAATATGATTATACTAATATATAAACAAATATACAACTCTAATATATAAATATATATATATATATATATATTTATATATATATATATATATATATATAACGTAGCATACTAGTTTATATAAACCAGTATGCCACATTAACAAATATATAACAAATTTATTAAAAGAAAATATTTAATCGATATATAAGAGCCACATCGTAGAAACGAATACATACAATAACAAATACATAAACTAAAATTCAAACATTATGAGCAATGTCATATCAATCCAATCAACATCATAGGTCAACCTATATATTAACTAGCAATTGCATCGGGAGGTGCAAGGGAATGCTGGAAGGAGGAGGCGTGAATTATGTTGTGCTATCAATAAGAGAAAAATGGTCTTGATAGTTTGTTGGGAAAATATTACTTGATCTCGCATCAGTGAGGCTGACTGACCTAATTGAGTAGAAGGATATAGAAATGGTTTTCAATCCCTCTCAAACCTCTAGAAATCGAATTGATATTGGTTGCCACAAAATGAAGTTCATGCCGAATAACGTCGCTCAAGTTTGAGGCATCATAAACCAAGATACCCAATATTAGTGCTACAAATTCAAATCGGGGATTATTGTTAATATAAAGAAAACCAATTGCACGATTTTGATAAACCAACACTAATCTCTGCACATAAGGCTGCTTTAGGACTCTCGAGGAGATATGAAACTCGGTATGTAAAATCCCTCCATTCCAAAGGATTCCTCCACTCATTCTAATAGTCTTAAAGAATCCCATCCATTGACCTCCTCGAGCCATTGAAAGACCCAAAACCGAATGCCTTCACACTACCCACTTCATCCTTCACCTTGTATTCACTACTAGAAGTGAATCTACATAGGGAAGATACAATATAAGTATTGAAAACATGGTAACTTTTAAAATGGTTTTGGCCATCCCTACAACTACCCTCATTTCGATTTCTCACACGAGGATGATGAATTTAGCTCAAACCACCTGATCAGATGGTGTTAAGGTAAGCTAAGTGATAATCCAAGGCATCAATACTATGAAAACACCTTAACATTGTACTACTATGAAGGTTAGGTATTAAGGTAAGTGAAAGTCCAAGGCATCTGTCAAAATTAAAAGCCTACCCCAAACTACATTCATAAATAGAAACCAAAAAAACGATTTCCATTTCCAACTAGAAAATTTAAATAGTGCCACTATGGAAATTAATACCAATATTAACCCATTGGGAAAAAATGATTCTATAAATGTTATATTCTTTACAATTAATTTTTCAAATAACAAAACCATGATTCATAATAAGTATGGAAACTAAAAAATGATTTCAATTAATGTTATATGTTTCACAATGCCTTTGCCAAATACCAAAACCATGTTTCAAGATAAGTATGACAAGAGGAGCCATTTAGTAAGTACATTACATTTTCATGTTAGTTTTGTATCTTTTCATTCGAAAGGACAAAGATGCAAATGGAAGACCAATATCACAAGAGGCTTTGAATAATATCACATTTGAACATTAATTCTAAAAGAAAACTACTCCAATGTGTGGGAATACAGTATTCAATATTTAAAATCCACAACAACCAAAAATTGCATGTTTTCCTTGCAAACATATAAAAAAAACATACATTTGGCTAAAATATTTCCAAAAACACCAAAGCACATGATAATTAATATATACTATCTTGAATTTATCTTCCTTTTGTACAAGAGGCTCTGAATAATATCACATTTGAACATTAATTACTCTCCTAAGCGTGGGAATACAATATTTAAGGCCCACAACAACAACCAAACATTGCTTGTTCCACTGTGCAAACATCAAAAAATCATATCATGGCTAAAATATTTTCCTTTGCAAAAGAAAATTCTTAGAAATTGGGATATTTCCAAAACCACCAATACATACATATACAATAAATAATATATAATTTCTTAAATCCTTAAAGGAGTCTTAGAAATGAGATTTATCTAGATCATCAAAGTAGGGATGTTACAATGGTTTTTTTGCTGATATTCACTTCAATTGCTCATAAACAAGCATTTTATGCAAAAGAGACACTTAACAAGTTTTTGACAACAAATCAAAACAAGACCTTTACTCAAAATAAAATAGAAACAATCAAAGTGGCACACAAATTAATAAATTAGAATAACCTGAAACCGCTTAGCAGATAGGATAAGATGGATTTCATACCCTGCTAGCACACAGACAGTGAAAAATTACGACCTTCAGCCATGACAACTTCCTCAGTATATAAAATAAGAGAGGCTTGTACATGTAAGGTATCTTACTAATAAATCCAATAAGTAAATAAACTATTGGATTTCAGGTCATGATTAAAAGGAAATGACAATAGGCAACAACATCATGTGGCATGGGAGCTTCTGGTTTAGACAGTAATGTTTGAAACCATATCCAACATTCTACTAAAATTATCCATATTCCTTGAACCTTTTGTTTTCTTTTGGAATAAATTTTTTATCCAATATGTTCCTTGACAAAAATTGTGAGTAGAGATTTACCTTACAAAGCAAACCATATTTAACCAAATTGTAATTGTTGTTAGGATTATTTTATGCTACGACACACTCATCGACCCAAAACATGTGCCACTTTGCCCAATCCACAGTCTTGATATATGGGGCTTCAGTCAATTTCCTGCTTTTCAATCACAAGTTACGAGTACATATTGTAAACAAAAAAAGGCTATCAACTTTCTCCTATAAAATGACAGCCCAAAATAAGAACTTCCACTGAAGGAAAATGTGAAATTATCAACGCAGACAGTAATCATAGACAATGTCAATTTCCATGAGATTTTGTATGTCTGATGTCATAAAATAAAAGATGCAAGAATTAAATTCAAATTGCATCCTATTCCATTCAAAAGACAAACAACTAAGAAACAAAAGAGTCTCAAAAACCATTGCCAAAATTTATGGTGGAAAAAATTGTGTCCTAGGGACATATTTTGAGTAAGGTTTATGTTTGAGTGGTAACAGGAAAGTTAACAATGCATTATTATGTGAGATGTAGATTGAATACTCGAATATATTCATAAATAAATGAAAATTAAAAAAAATGCTTTCAACTTTCTCCTATTAGGTAACAGCCCAAAATAAGAACTTCCACTGAAGAAAAATGTGAAATTCTCAATGCAGACAGTAACCACAAACAATTTCAATTTCCGTGAGATTTTTTCTGTCTGATTTCATAAAATAAAATATGCAAGAATTGCATTCAAATTGCATCCTGTTCCATTCAGAAGACAAACAACTAAGAAACAAAAGAGTCTCAAAAACCATTGCCAAAATTTATGGTGGAAAAACTTGTGTCGTAGGGACATCTTTTGAGTAAGATTTATGTTTGAGTGGCAACAGGAAAGTTAACAGTGCATGATTATGTGAGATGCAGATTGAATAGTCGAATATAGTGAGAAATAAATTGTACTACTTGCCTTCTCACTTGAACTCAACTCATCACAGTTCAATGTTCATTAAATTGGAGCCAAAACAGGGCATTCAACAAATATGAATTTAAATCGATATTATATAGGTCAGTGCATTTGCATCATCTTTAACCAAAGGGAGTCGACACTTTGGAATAAAGTTGGTGTAAACATGGATATTGCACGATTCAACTAAATCTAGAACCAACAGCTTTCCAAGAGTTGTCGCAGTCTTTTGAGCAGCTTCTTGAGTATTAAATGAAAATGAACTATCCAACCAATGGAAACCATGTACATTTCCCATAAGTAATAAGCAACGACTCAATCCAAGGGCTTCTAGAAATTCAATGCATGTTGTTGTGCCCACCTCCTCTCCCTCTACACTTGCCATATTTCTTTCTTTCTCAGCAGCATCCTTGATACTCTGCCACTCAGCATAAAAATATGGCGGTGAACATCCCAGGTTTGATGGATTACTACACCCACACTCTTGCTGAGAATTCTGTCCAAAATCTCAAATCTTGCATTCAGTTCATTGTGCTTCGTAATATGACTGTGTTGCTATCACAAGGGTTTGGAAGTTCGGAGGATGGGTGGTTAACCAAGTGATGCCAATGAAAACTTCCTCTTCATATTTTTCTCTCAAGAATGCAACCCTCAACCTACCCATTTCCTTCATTTTGTTGTTTGTCCTTATACCTTCATGTAGCCACTAGATGCAAAGACTAATGGGGCATTGCCTTAAGCTATGATGTTTATTTGTCATTTGACATGTTCTTAGATCAGTTATCTTAAAACTTAGTTTATATATTATAAATATAATGAGAAATACAATGGTGATAAATGATTTGAAAATCATGATTATAAAGCTATGTTATATCACTGCATGTATCATTTATGATTTATTATGTTATGTGTAATGATGTGTGTTGTTGGAATATTGTTAAAATTTCAATTATTTGTGTTTCATTTTTCATATATTTTAGTTTTTAGTAATTCAGGTGGGGTCCTCCATGTCTAAAACCTTGACGTCCTCTATGATGTGTCCTAAAATCCCCCCAATGCATTTCCTTGCTCCTACCTCCCAGAAAGTTAGCGGAAGATTGCTTTGCACTGCCCATCTATGTAGAGCAAGTTTGGGTAGAATATCTTAAAGCGAGATTTGTTAAATGCAGATCAGGCACTACTGTAAGAGCTATAGATGAAGATTAAAATCTCATATATCAGAGTCCATGACATGATGTGCAATGTAACTCTTAGTTTGATAAAAGGCAACACACAAGGTCTTGGATTGATAAAAGAAGTGCATGAAAAATGCAACATATAACTGCTACTAAAATATAGTCGATAAAACTAAACTAAACTCACTTGAAGAGATTTTTTCGCATAAATATTTGAGGCTTTGGTCTTCCGGGGCTCTGCAAAATGCAAAGGTGCCAGTGGCCACTACCAATCAACTATACTTTCAATTTATATGATTTTTAAAATATTCATACGGATTTATTCCAGTGCCTAGATGTAGGTATTCGCATTGTAGTGGTAACAGGATCGACCCTTGAAAGTTAATATGTTTAACGGATTATCCAAGATTTTCAAAATAAATAAAACCAGCTTAACAAGACGAAATATGAATTGTTTTCCATGTGAAATGCAAATGAACAAATTATGATAATCTAAACAAACTCTGTAATTGATGGCCCATTATCTGAACAAACTGTTTAATTGATCAATAAACACAAATTTCACAATGAAGAAATATGTAAAAGATATTGTACTGTATATATACCCTACTTATTATTTAAGAAAATTGTCAATAAATGACCAGATGATCAAGAGAAGGACATGAATTATCCATAATAAATATTTTGATGCCAATTCCATTATGAGGTCCAACTTTCCCATTCATGATTCTGGCTAGTTCCAGAATGCAAAGGAGTATTTTGAATGAAGGTCCAATTTGCCCATTCATGATTCTGGCTTGTTGCAGAATGCAAAGGAATATTTTGATGCCAATTCTATTATGAAGGTCCAATCTGCCCCTTCATGATTCTGGCTACTTCCATTATGCAACGGAATAAAAGTTAGTCTTTAAGTTTTAGTAACAATATCCGACTTTCCATTCATGATTTTTGCCAGGTCCACTATGAAGAGCAATAGAGGTTAATCTCCACCATTTTTTCTGAAAAATATAAAACATTTGTGTTTTTATGTATATTCTTTTAACATCAATAAAAGGTCTTGATATAGGAGGTAAATTGGAACTTGATAAAGCTCCACCATGAATAACAGAATCATGACCACGTCCAGTGCAACATTAAGTGTATTTGGATCACCAGTTAAGAGAATGCAAAAGAATACAAATGAATAATTTGCCAATAAAATATACGTACTAGATTTTGCAGTTGATGGGTATCACGAAATATTCCAATTGTGATCTTACTAGATACTTCTAAGCTCTAAAACCCAAGGACCTAAATTCAAGCCATATATGTAACCAAAATTACACATCATTATGCAGACTAAAAAATCTTGGAGTGATACAAAACTCATTTGTACTCAGATCTCTCTACATTTTGTGAGAATTTATGTTCCAATATAATGAAATGATTTTGAAGGGAAAATAACCAGCTTCTCCACGCTTCTGAATTCTAGATTTTATGTCTGAGAAATCACTTCCAGACCCAAAATCTCCATTGCAAAAAAGCATTCAAAATTGAAATCATCCATTGGATTGGGCTTTAAATTGTTGTGATAAGCAGCAGCATTCCCACCACAAACAAAAATGCCGGTAGTAAGATTAATTATGATCTAGTTGGATCAATTATGATCTCAGAGAGATGATATGAAGCATGGAAAAAGGAGAAGCTTATGAAGGAAAAATAAGCTGCAAACAGTAAAGAAAGAAGATCTGGTCTATAATTGCAAGTTACCCCTATAGAATGCTTTCCTGCAACAAAACCAAATAAGAATATCAATGGTCACTCAAATATGGGGTTTTCCAGGTAGTCCAAGGGGTTAGCAGGGCAAATATTTCCTGTTGAATCTTCTCGTTCGGTTCCCAATTCTTTTTGATGAGATGCATTAAATTTTACACATGAGTTTGTTAAAGGTACCAGTTTACCAAGATATCATTCACTAATGCAGAAAAATTTCACTTGAGTTGTGCACGAATAAGGGAAAAAATTAATGAGATCTACAAAGTAGAGTAAAATCCAACCTATGTCGCATGAAGTGGTTGAATTCTAGCCATCACACAGGCAAAGATTATTAAATTGTGGTACCTTTGGAAATGTTTGGAGCGGAATGTGTATCCATGGGCATAACAGAGGCATGCAGTGAGAGGGGCTTGAGAAATGATGATTCATTTTTCTCCTCGATAGCTTTGTTCAACTTCTTCTATTTGGCACAAAGAGTTGCCTTGGAAGTCCTCATTTTTAACTAAAGATAATGCTTCTCGCAGAGATTATTTGTAGGCATGGCCATGGCGTGGCACCGCCATTATTTTCCATCCAACCTTTTACACTGCAAGTTGTCCTTGTCCATGTTGTGCAAAAGCCTGAATTTGTGCAGGAATTCGAAGACGCTAAAGAGTTCGATGCCGAGACCTCCCAATCCAGTATAGGGCGTGTAGGTCGCAACATGTAGTTCCGCTTCCACGCCAGTCCAGGATGGAATGCTTGGAAGGACTACGAGGGTTTGCCTTATTGAAATGTTCAAAAATTTAAGATTTTGAAACGTACTTTTCAAACTAACAGCGAGTAACAGGGCCAAATGGAAGATTTTCATTGGTTAGAGGAGGTGCCACATGTTTAAATTTGACTGGCTGGAAGGGCGATAAGAAAAGCTTCTCATTGGCTAGGGTAAAGAGTGTTTGCTCACCCCAAGCCAGCAAAGAGAACGCCTTTTCGACGTAAAAACCACGTTATATCTATATATATATATATATATATATATATATATATATATATATATATATATATATATATATATATATATATATATGACATAAATATATATAAATAAAAACAAATATATGAGAACAACGCAAACAGTTCCGCGAATGTATCAACAGTTCACATTATATATCCTACATGATCCACGGGTTTACACTTCATGCGACAGGTATATACTCTCTTGTCGAACATCATTGAATTGACGATATATATAAAATACATGTCAAGATATAATGGTATAAAAAAACCCTCTACCATGCGCGCTCACCATGACCAAATTTATGCATGGAGCTGACCATGGTATAACATAACAAACTCTCTACACTGCTCACTGCCATGATTGAATTTTTGCAAGTGACGTATGAAATATATATATATATATATATATATATATATATATATATATATATATATATATATATATATATATATATATATAATACTTGTCAAATTAGCCTTATATACATTAAATTAGCTCAACTACAATTATATTTTATATTTTCTGATGTGGTTGATATATATCTATAAATGTATATCAAGCATATATACATAGGAAAATATATCAACACTATAAATTATAAATAAATCATATTGTTCTAATCCTTAAATTTTTTATTTTTATTAATTATTATTTTATTAATTATTAGAAAATAAATATTATTAATATTAATTATTGATAATTTAATATAATAAATTTAATATTAAAATCTAATATGTTAAACTTAAAATCATAAAACTTAATATTATAAACCATATTTACTATATAAATCTATAGTTATTAATATACTATTATAAATTTATTGATATTTAAATAATATTAAATTCATATTAAGATATGATTAATTAATATATTAATTAAATTTCATGGGGTGTAGTTCAATTAACCATTATCTTGTTATTAAGTAGTATTAGGAGGTATTGGGAGGGTTTGACTGGAAAAACCACGACGAACATGGGGCAAAACCCTCGTTAGTAGTGTAGAACAGTGAAAGACGAGCACATGGAAGGGTGGTAGAGGGCATGCATTAACATATTATGGAGGGCAGCTTCCATTTGGAATCCTAATGTCAACACTTGGAAGCACTTGATGAGGTCCCGGGAACAATGAGTCTGTCGGGCTTTCTCCTCCTCTTTCAACGGGTTTCATTCTTCTTGTGATGGTTTTAATATCTTTCAAAACATTGGTATTCTTGTCGAGTGGAGGAGTTAACATGAAGGAGGTGCAGTAACATCACATTTTTTGGCAAGTGGTTACGGTTACCTATTCTCCTGGGTTATTCTGGTTACTATGATCATTGTTTTACTAGGATTGGTGATTACTGGGGAGGTTACGGTCACAAGTATGATGTTGGAATGCTTTTTACTATGCTTTGTTGGTATTACTGAGTTGGCGTTTGGTAGCTGGGTCTCAAGGTCAACAGGATGGTTAAACAAAGTGATTTTTTTGACTTGGAACAAGAAGCAGAGAATATTCTATCAGTTTGGGGGATGGAGCCAACAAAGTAGAATCTAGAGAAGGTGGTTCTTCCACCTAGGTCTCATGCTAGCAATGGGAGTGTCGATAAGCTAAGGTGCAGTTCAGTGGAAGGTGTTAATCCACCGGAGGATGATGACTCGGGTGTGCCAAAAAATTTCCTTGGTCTTAACATAAAACCACTGGAGCGTCAACATGAAGCGCTTTTGTCGGAAGTTGGAACAATTGGTTTCTTTGAATGTCCTCAAGTAAGTTTAATTTCTTCGTCAAACTCAGTTATTCCTATTTTTCCTTCTGGGGGCTTGGAGGATATTGTGTATGGAATTGGTTTAGGCTCAAAGGAGGGTTTAAAATCTTGCTTCACTTCTGGGGTCAATGCCGAGGTTATGGAGAAGTCTAGTCTAGGGGCTTGGTCGGGGGGTTTTGAAAAATCATTTCAGAGTGCCGGGCTTGGGTCTGTTCCTCTCTCAGCGGTTCTAGAGTGGGCTGGTGAAGGGGTTAAGGAAGCAAGGAAGTCAGTTGGGGGACTCAGGAGGGTTTTGGTAGCATTATATATGGAGAGGAGTTAGGGGTTATTGTCGTACAAAAATGGACCGAGCCAGAGTTTTTGAAACTTTGTGTGTTTACCCTTTTCCTCATGCATTTTGTCCCACTTCAATACCAAATCACCAATTTGGAAATTATTTGGACTAGCAGAAGTTGAATCAAATGAAGCTTTTATTATTTATTGATGATGTATATGAGTTTTTTTGGCTTTTTCTCTTTCTTATTCCAATTTAAGAATTTGATCTTGTCTAAGTTGAAGGGAAGAGGAAGGATTCTCTTCAATAAAATGTACTAAAGCAAATGATGGTATTGTTACGTTTGTGTATAAAATTGATTCTTTCCCATAAAATAACACAAATGGAGAAGTACCTATTGAAGCTTTGTGAGTGATTCTATCTGCCCAAAGAGAAAATAGTAGTGCTTTATGCCAATTTTTATGATTTTTTTCTACAGTTTGTTTAATGATTCTGATAAGGTTTTTCTTTGTAGATTTATCTAATCCATTACCTTGCGGGTAATAGTTAGCTAAATATTTTAGTTTAAAACCTCTTTTCAAAGCAAATTATATCATGGAATTTCCAGAAAATTAAGATGCATTATCAAATATTAAAGCTGATGGGAGACCAAACCTGGTGATTATAAATTGATCAATAAAATCTGTAATACTTTGTGTATTAACCACCTTTAATGGGATATCTTCTACCGATTTTGTGAAGTAATCAGTTGCAGTTAGAATATACCTGTGCTGTTTTGAAGAGTTAGGAGTTATTTCACCTATAATATCTAACCTCCATTATTCAAATGGTTGTTGGATATTTACTGGCTGTAATGGAAATGATGCTTTCCTTTCTCTTCCTGCTGCAGTTTTACATACTTTAAATTTTCTCGCATATTAATGTGCATATTTAAATAGAGATGGCCAATAATAACCAACATGCAATATTTTATGAGCTGTAGCGTTTCCTTTTAAATGACCTCCAGCTAGTCCATCATGTAATTCCTGCATTACTTTTTCAGCTTTAGTTTTTTCTAAACATCTCAATAATACAAAATCATAATTTTTCCTAAATAACACATCATTTATGAGTTGATATTTATTTTCTTTAAGTATCAGAGCACGCTTTTCTGTATAGTTGAGATATAATGGAGCATATCCATTTTTCAAGAAAAATTTCAAATCAGCATATTGTGATTGTGAATTGTTTAGGCTTACCTCAAATAGTTGTATTTCATTCGATTGATCTTCTTCTATTGGTAGATGAGAGGATCCGGTTAACATCCTGCAAAGACCTTTTCCTTTAACAATTTTAGCCGGATGTATCTCTACATCATATTCTTGAAGTGTTGTAACCCAATTTGCTCTCTTTTCTCCTACTTCCCATTGAACTAATAATTTCCTTACTGCTGAGTAAGGTACTATTATTTTAGTATGTGTTTTTAGGAGGAAAGGTCTGAAATGTTTCAAAGCTTTAAATACAACATAAGCTTGTTTTTCCATAGCTGAATAATTTAACTCAGCACCTTGAAGGTTAGAACTAAAAGACACAATTGGTGCTTCATTGTTTTGATTATTTAACTGTGTCAAAATTGTTGCGTATGATGTATCAGAAGAAAATGTATATAATACAAATGTTTTAAGAAAATTAGGAGTGGTCAAGGAGGGAGCTTCAATGATGGATTTTTTAATCAATTCAAAGGAATTTCTTTCTTCTTTTCCCCATTTAAAAATTGGATTTTTCTTGATCATTGATTGTAGGGGTAAGATGATCTGGGAAAAATCTAGAAAAAACCTCTTTACAAAATTAATTTGTCCTAAAAATGATTGCATCATTTTTTTATTGTGTGGTAGAGGAATATTTTCAATTTCTTGAATCCTATCAGGATCGATATGGATTCCTTGTTTAGAAATGATGAATCCCAATAATTTACCTTCTGATAAGGTGAAATAACATTTATTTGGATTCAAGGAAATATCATATTTTATAAATCTTTCAAAAATGTTTTTTAGGTGATTAATGTGATTATTTCTATGCTTATAATAAACAGTAATGTCATCTAAGTATATAAAAACTGAGCTATTGATTAATCCTCTTAAAGCTATATCCATAGCACGTTGAAATGTAGCACCAACATTAATCAGTCCAAAAGGAATTTTTTGATATGCGTATGTTCCCCACTTTGTTCTGAATTTTGTCTTTAATCTATCATTTGGGTGTACCATGATTTTATTGTATCATGAAAATCTGTTGGGAAAAGACATCAACTCAGATCCTGCAACTGATTTTAATATCTATTTCATGGTAGGTAAGGGAAAATTATCTTTCTGACAGGCTTTATTTAAGTTTCAAAAGTGTATGCAAATCCTAATTTCTCCATTCTTTTTTCTAACCGGAACCATGTTTGACACCCATTTCGAATGTCTAACAGGAAAAATGACTTTGGCTTTGAGCATTTTGTTTAATTCAGATTTAATTTGACTTTCTAAATTGGGATGAATTTTTCTTAGTTTTTCTTGAACAGGCTTATCATCTAAGATCATAGGTATGGTATGCTGAATTATGGAAGTATCATATGTCTTAAGATTTGAATAATCCCATGAAAAGATATCTTTATATGTTTTCAGCAATTTAATGAATGATATCCTTTCTTCAGGCTTTAAACCAAGACCTAAGTTGATATTTTGAGGTTTTTCTAGTGTACCAAGATTAATCAATTCAAACTTTAAAGTAGAACTTTGAGTTTTTGAATTGGTTACCTTCTTAAAACTATCTTTTAGATCATAGAGATCTTCCATTTTGACGACAAATTTGGGAATTGAATTAGTATTTGATTTATCTTCAATCTGTAAATTATGTTCATGTTCATCTATGATCTGACCTTCATAAGCTTTGTCAGATGTAAGAAAGTCTACTATATCTGCATCATTATTAAATACTCTCCAATTTGTTACATTGTCAGGAATGAAAGGAATAAAAATTAACTCAATTGAAAATCTATCTGGGCTAAATTCTTCAGCTGGTATGAGTCTAGATGCTACATTAGCAAGTAAATAAGCACTTGCATTTTGTAATCTAGGAACTGTAGAGATATTGAATGCAGTAAAATGGGAAGTAAGATTCTGAGCTAAGGTTTGATAATGTTTTAAATGTCCCGAAACACAATGAATCATATTTCTGACTTGTTTAACATTTATTTCAGAATCTCCATATACTTGCAAATATTTAACATTCAATTCTATAGCTTTATACAAACCTTGTATCAATGCTTCATATTCAACAATATTAGTTGTACACTGAAACTCGAGTCTACAAGCTAGCGTTGTCTTCTCTCCTTGTGGATCAATTAAAACGCAACCTACTCCTGCACCATCTTCTGATTTTGTACCATCAAAGTATAGAGTCCAAAATAAGGATTGTTTTGGAATTTGATTACTAAGATTGACACATCTAGAAGCATCTGTTTGAGAAAAGTTTTCAATTTGAGAAATAGCAGTGTTTATTGAAAAAGGTGAAACCTGAGCATTGAATGATCCAATAAATGATTCAACTGAATCATTTCCTATGATATTATTGGTGAAGGATACAGGTTCATTTGCTTCTAGTAGTTCAGTAACTGTATGTTTCATGAATTTTTCACATTCAATTCTGATTTGATTTGGTTTTCCATTGTATGGTAACCACATGTGTGACCAATCGGTAGCAAAATATCCATGTAACTTTTCAGACCGATCCCTGCTTAAAATAAGACCATAAAATTCAGGGATGTCTGCGACCAAGATATCAATTACATGTAGTACCTTTGGATTAGATGATAACCTAATGGATACTGACAACATTTCTCCAATAACTTCAACTCTTGTTCTATCCAACTAAACTATATGTACAACTGAATTTTGAGGAATAATATTCAATTTTGTACATATATTTCTTGGCATAATGTTTGAAGAAGCTCCTGAATCAATAACACAGTTATGAAAATTTTTGTTGAAAATCTCATAAGTCAAAAGTAAAGGAGGAGTGTGTGAAATAGACCTATCACCAATTAAAACCAGATCATTGGGATTTACCTTGTTTGTAGAAGATGGAGGTTTCCCTGCATCTTTAGAAGCTTGTGCTATAACTGGTGGTTGTATAGGTTCTACGGGGATTGCCTTGAGTTGTCTAAGCAAAATTTTCTTTTGTTGCATGAGTTTGGTCATTTCGTGAAATGAAATATTTGCTTTATTATTTTTCATATCTTCAATTATATTATATTCCATTGTATATGAAACTATCAAATTTTTGGAAGTTGTATTGGGATCTGGTGGAATAGGATCTGTCTGAATAGTTTTAGATTTTCTAACTGCTATTTTCTCCTTGGTGGGGAGAGATTTTTTCTTCTGATTTGATACAGTTGAATCAGAAGAAGATTTACTTCTTA
Source organism: Pinus albicaulis (assembly GCA_034641835.2). Classification (NCBI taxonomy): domain Eukaryota; kingdom Viridiplantae; phylum Streptophyta; class Pinopsida; order Pinales; family Pinaceae; genus Pinus; species Pinus albicaulis. The sequence continues at coordinate 272,484,485 of CM076580.1, forward strand.
TAGAGTTGGGCATAGCTTCACTTTCTTCCTTTGTGGGAAGAATGAAATCCCATAAACCATTTAATTCAAATTCTTCCTCAGATTCTAACTCTTGTTCAGATGGTGAGTTATCTTCAGTGTCTTGATCGGATTCAGAATTCAAAATTATGTTTGGAGGTTGAGATGTTGAAGAAGGATTTCTCTTAAATGGGCGAAATGATTTTTTAGGGGTTGAGGTTTCAGCGACTTGTTTCTTTATTTCAATCATATCATTTGACATAGTCTTTAATACTTTTTGAAGACCTTCAAGATCAAGTGGATATTTCAAGACCTTATTTTTTGAATCTTAATTGAATGTCACCTTCTTGGATTTCCTGTTTTCTATTTCTAAACGTTTTTTTTAATTCTAAAATTCTTTTCTCTACAACAAGAGCTTCTTTTATGTTTTCTAAAAGGGTGCTTTACCAACTCTATCTACAAAAATAGTTATATTAGTAGGTAAAGAAGAGATATACCATTATATTTGTACATCAATAGTAGGTTTGGAAGTAGTTGGAATTTTGTTTAATAAATTGTTTAAATCTGGAGTTGAAATATTTGATCCTTTCCCCTGAATTTGTTTTAACATTGGAAAGAGCATTGATTAGGGATGCAAAAGTTCTATCATCTCCAAATTTTTCGAGGAAAACTCATCCAAAAGTTGCCCAATCGGCAATAGATCCTGCTAGAAGTGAAAAATACCAGGATCCTGCAGATCCTTGTAAAGTATAAGGAAACAATCTAACTACAATATCTTCATGAGCAACTCCATTTAGATTCATGGCTAACATAAAATTATTGATATGTTCTTCGACAAGAAGACCATCATCTAGATTATATTTAGGAAACCATTTTTCTGGATGATCCGGAAGAGGATTTGGATTGGCTATTAATATAGCATCAGGATTTGTCCAAGTTCGATTAGCCATAATTGGATTTGAACTTTGTGAAGATATAGAAGTAGATCTAGAAGTAGGGGGAATGAATGAAGAACTTACAAATGGAACATTACTACTTGTAACAACACTGATTGTTTGAGTAGAAGAAATGGAAGACTCAGAAGATGGAGATTGAATCAAAGGATGTGAAGAAGTAACTGAAGGGAAATTTGATGTAACTTCACTTGTGTCTGACTTAGATCTGGATATAGGAAATTTTTTGCGAAACGATTCAATTGGAAATTCAAAAGCTGGAATTCCAAGTTTCTCACTTCTAGATCTAGTTAATATACCAATTTCTCTAAATAGAGAAGTAACACTTTCCTTAGAAGCTTCTGGTTTAAAAGGATTTTCAACATAAATAGATATTCCTTCTAATTTCTGAACTAAAAACTGAACTTCAGGAGACTCCGGAATGAATTCTGAAACAGATGACTGTCGAGATATTTCAGGAGATGATGGAAAGGTTTCTACTATTTCTAATTTCTGATTTGGTGATCTAGAGTGTGATCAGGAAGTTGTAGAATGATTTTGGGGAGATCGACTCTTATGAGGGCTTCTAGTTTGAGGTTTAGACTTATATGCCATTCATAGTCGCCCTCCTTCTAGCGCCAAAAATGTTGAGGCCTCAGAAATTTGTGGCAACAACAAGGGGGATAACCACCCGGTCCGAACCTAAAGACAAATCCTTTTCCGTTTGGAATAGTGGCTCCAACTGGATATAATGGGACCGGTTTCCTAGATTTGGGTTTTTTGTTTGATTGTTGGCTTTCTCTAAAAAGATTTTGCATGAAGTATTACTAAAAACTAAAAAAAAAAAATTCTAAAATGAAAATTTTTAAATTTAAGCCTAATTTAATCTAACCCGGGATAATACTAGTTTGGTGTGATCTAAAATGATATCTATTCAATCTGTGATGATGAATATCATCACATATTTTATAAAATTATTACTTTGAAATATGATTCTCTTGAAAAAATAGTTAATCAAAAGAAAATGAGAAATATATTGCATATATCTAATGATCATATATAAAACATCAATTTCTACCTTTATATCGTACAATAGTGCAGCTGATATTTCAGATAAAAAACAATAAATTTCACATATAATTCATGAAAGCTGAATTCATCACTAATATTCAAAAAACAGATTTAGCATACATGATAATAGTACCAGATGTGTATTGCTCTGTTCATCTGACCAGTGATAATAGGCCACATTCAACTCTTCTACCAATAAGTCTTTCAAAGAATACAAAAGTGCATCAACATTGATCAACAAAATGATATATATAACTGAAAAGGCCGTGTTCCATTACTTTATCAAGGCATTCACAAACTTACTTACAATTAAGCATTCTTTGCAAATGTTCTCAATAAAATTATGGGCCCTTCTCTAAATGCATGAGAAGGGTTTAAATACTAAACTAGCTACAAACTAAAATTAACTTATTACAAAAATGTAGAGGAGGTTTCAAACAACCTTCCTCTAAAAACTTAACTTAAACAATAATCTAAGAACTTTGAACTAACAATCCTAACTTTGTGAATCCTTCCTTTCTTTCTGAGTGTGATCACGAAGTTGAAAAATATCTAGCATTGCTTTAAGTTGAGCTAGCTGTGATATGCATGACTAAATCTGTCCCTTGAAAATAGCATTTGAAATTACTGTCTGAGATCTTTTTGCTGAATCTGTAAGAGACTAAAAATTTTAATGTTGATGGTAAGGTTTGATTAGAAAATTCCAATAATTTTCCTAATCAAACTTATCAACTTTTTTGATCAATTCCTCTTGTGTATCTGTTCTCTGTCTCCACTTTCATTCTACTTCCTTTGTTCCTGAAAACACATCAGACGTGTTTTATTTAGGAAGTTCTGTTTTAAATAATTGATCACATATAGACTGAATAATCTCATTTGATTTCTTGGATGTCTTGGTTGCTGCTTTCTCTGATTGATTAATTTGTGCTCTCCATTCTATAAATAACAATTCTTTGTGTATCTTATCTATTTGTGGTAGATTAGCTTGTTTTCCTGTGTCTGAAATTTGCCACTAAATGCGTTCTTCGATTTTCTTTTCAAGTCTTTCACATTCCAATTTCTGAATTGTTATTCATTGAATCATTATCTTATTGGAATCACAATAAGAATCAATCATGGAAGCTTGGTGACAAAACATTTTTTTTCTTTCTTTAACATAGTATTTACATCAAGTGCTTCTTTGATGAATTTTTCTAACTGTGGTTGACTCTGTAATTTAGCCATTGCTTTTTCCAGATGTGCTTACTTTTCATTAAGCTTTGTCCGAGACTTAAATTTGAGGTTTTCAATATCTTTATGAAATTGAGATGTGCTTATTTTGATCTGCTCAATGGACTTGGATTTCGCTTCATTTAGAAACTGTTCTAATTTTTGTACTTTGGATTCCTTTTGTTTCAACAATATTCTAACCTCGGTAGCTTTATCGATAGTAGCGGTGGCATATGCCCCTGCATATTGTGATAACTTGGTTAGATGTTTAGTGGGATCATCTAAGGAATCCTTCCAAAGTACATCAACTAATTCATCTGTTAGTTTTGGATTTTTTTTATCAATCCTTCTTCTTTTATTCCTTTTAACCACAACTTTGTAGCTAGGACTATAGAAAATGTCTAATGATGGAATATCTTCAATCTGCAGAACTATCTGATCTGTAGGGTAGGCCAGTATGATTTCTTTGTCATGCACTGCTGGAACTATTTGTAATGGATTAACATTTTCAACTATTTTTTGTGAAGGTTCTAGTGTTTGAAAACTTGATGTCTGATCAATATTGGGATTTTCTTTTTAAGTCTTTATTGCTTGAGAACATTATTCCCATTCATTCACCACGTCTCTCACTTGAGAGGGCTTGGATTGATCCAACATGTTATGAGTATGTTGAACTGTTTCCAAATTTGATTTTGTCTCATTGTTGTTTGTTTTCTCCAGCACTTCTAGCTCTTGAAGAATTTGGTCAATTTCTAAATTTGATTTCTTATATTTGGATTCCTCAGATTGATCTGAATTATCAGACTGCTGCTATGATTGACCTGATTCATTTTCAGATACCTCTTTCATTTCATCATCTATACTAACACTTGGAGTGTGTCTTTCATCTCGAATAGTTAACAGATTCAAAGGAACCTTTTCTTGTCTATTGTTTCTATATGTTTGAAAAGCTTTAGCATCTTCTTGACTTAATTGACTAGAAACATATTTGATAACATCAGAGAAAATTTTCATGCCTTGGAATAAATCATCAAATTTATCTTCTTCCTTTACAAAACGCTTCATTTTTAGCTCCGTGATGTAATTTTTAATCACATCATTGGGATCATATAATATTCCTGGCATAAATGCCAATCTCAACAACTGAATCTTAGGAACTTCTTTGTATGTATGGCCAATATTAGCTAGATAAAAGGTGTTGCACTGTAGAGGGAAAGTAGGCCAAATAGTCTTTTTACCATCTTTCAACTGCTTTGTGATACCATTGACAAGTTGATATGCTATTTCTTTTGCAAGTAATTTATCTGGTACATAGTAAGGTAAAACATGGGGAGAAGCATAACTCCCAAATACTCTAATATATGTGAACTTTTCTTCAAAAAACCATCTTGCTACGGGAAGAATATCTACATTGGCTTCTTCAGAAACCCTTGGAGCCTTTTTGTTGAAAATCATTTGATGCAAGGGCAATATGACTCCATAGCAGATTTTATAGAAGTGTAAGTGGAACTTGGAATCCCAGAGTTCTTTATGGTAGATATGAATCGGGGTAGGGTTTTTGGTGGTCCATTTCCAACCCATGGTAGCAAAATTAGAAGTAAAAAAAATGGCATCCATGACATAAGCAGACATATAAAATGGAGGTATTTCTCTAAGAGAAACACTTATTTTATTCCTATATTTAGCGATATGCTTGGCTAGGCAATTGGATAGAATGCCTGCCCAATTTAGGATGAGGAATTGATGATTGCGTCAATTAAGGGAACCCAATCTCTTGAAAATATAGTACTATTAGGCTTGGAAAATATTCTACACAACATACCAGCGACATAATGATAAGGATTGAGAATTTTTGCAATCGGGTACGTACCAGACTTGTCTTGCTTCAATTTCCCTTCATTGTCCTTCCATTCATGGATGATTTTGATAATATTTGGATGTTTTTCTTTGAAATTTCACACATACTTATTATCGTATCTCTGTTGCGGGGTTGGTAGATGATACATTGTTGCTGAATCTTCTGCTTTGAAAGAACCCATAATTTCTCCTCTTGAATTCTTGAAAATTCTATCTTCAATGTTTAAGTGGTCAATTTCCCAATTGACCATGTCTGTATAAGGAATAATCTTTGGTCTTGCTGCTATTCTATGAATGTGCGAGCATGCAACATCAAAAAGGGTTGCATCAGAGATCGAATTAGTGCTTGTAGCAGAAAATTTGTCTATCACCCTTGGTCCTTCATCTTCGAAGAGTTTGTACATTGCCTCCCATGACGAACTACCACAGTCTTTGTTGCAGATGGTGTCTGGGAATAATCAAAACATATATGCGTCTTCTGTGGAAGATTTTTGAGAAATTTCCTTGCCTCTTTTGCTCGTTTTGCACTTCTTCAACCAAATAATTGATTTCCTGAGAGCAAAGCAAATTTAGCATATAAGGAGTCTCATAAGAGTAAATCAATCATTTATTTCTAATGCACGCGAGAAGATGTCAATCTATCAATCATTTTCCATAATTCCTAATTTAATATATCACATGGCCTCGCATGTAAGATCTATCAATCATTTTAAATTCATTAAGATCTTAAATTCCATTTGATATGACATAAGTTGTTTTCACACACTGAATTCATTTAATACGCATTGTGAAATAATTACTTATAATATTTTTTGATACTTAATCTTTAAAGGTTGCGAAATGCGATCTGCGCAAATCGCAGATCGCAACTTTTATAAGATAACGTTTGAATGTATATTATAAGTTGTGCATGCTGCGAAATGCGAAAAAGTTAAAGTGGATGCAGTCACGAAAGGTTTTATATTACCTAATTTATTTGTATGTTGGGTATGCGGGTATCATGACTTATATCATTTGCTTCTTATGGCTTTGTTGATTAATTAAAATGTGATGTGAAAAAGGAAGAATGAAATGGTGATTTTGATATTTTACAAGGTTTTTTTTTTTAATTATTTATTTTTAGAAAGGCTTCGAGCGCATTTCGCAGTTTGCATGTCTTACATTTTATAATTATTTTTTGAAATAAGATATGTAATATCCAATGCACTTTATAAAGGAAAAGAACATAAATTTTATTTTCTAAGTTTTTTATTTTTAGGAAATAAAAAGAATTTCCTATTTTATTTTTAAAGGGTGCCTATTTATAAAAATAAATGGGGGGTTGTTATATAGCACAACACAGTTATACAACATCTTTTTTGTTTTTTCTTTACACACATCTAGGCTTAATTAAAATTAACACACTTATCACATACACGCACACCCTAAGTGAAGAGCGCTTGGTTTACACCGCCAAGCCAAGACTTAAACATTGTAATCAATTGATCTTACACCTCCCTGCCCTTGTTTACCTCTCATCCTTGTTTGGTACCGTGTCTCTTTACCATCATTGTGCCTCCAAAGCGTTTATCCCGGAGACTCCAATGACTTCATCTTTAGTTTCTGTTAGGAATACTTACTCCTCTACGTAGGGTTAGAGTTCGTCCTCCATCGAGTCCCCATTCTGACTCTGATTCTGGTTCATCGGGTTCCCCTTCTGGTTCTATTCTCGGCTCTCCTCCACCTTTCACATTCATCATGTATGGTTCAGGACCTAATGCTGGTGGTGCCCCCGGCCCTAACACTGGAAACGCCACTAGTGGTGCCACAACAGGAACTATTCCGACTTCTCTCTTGGTTCCTTATATGGCAGGCCTAAGCCTTCCTGATTTCAACTAGTTGATTAATGACCCCATACACCATGATCCAGGTTTGCCTGGTATGCCAACCAAGCTTCCTTCAGACATCCCCAAGTTTGAAGGAAATGCTAGAGAGGATCCTACCAACCATGTGTTAGGAATCTCTAATTAGCAAGACTGGCACAGTCCAATCACAGAAACAACATTATTTCAACCACTTTGGGATTCTAGGATCTAGCCCTCCTGAATCCGGAGAGGGATCTCTCCAATAAGTGCAAAGATGGATTTGTCTTTGAAGTTTATGGTAATGATGTTAGGCTAGTTATGAAGGCCAAGGGTTTTGTTTTATTTTTGGATGGTTGAGCATGAATATTATTTGAGATGGAAAGTCCTAAATGCAAAGAGTTTCAAAGGTGAGAAGTTGCAAGCAATCAGAACAAGCTTTGACCAAAAAGATAGACAATTGCATGTTTTAGTCCATTGGGTTATGGAGTCATAATAGGGTTTAATTGAAACAACAAGGGGAAAGAGTGGTCCATGGGGAAAGTCATCTATGTCTAAGGATCTCTCTAAAGTTTGATTTATGGAATGAAATGGTACATAAAGAAGGGGAATTAAACAGATGAAGAACAAAGAGCAGCCCAGGATCTAGTAAGTACTTTTAAACTAGCCAACCTTTGACACACACTTAAGAAAGACATAAAAGCAATCCAGGATCTGGTAAGTACTTTGAAACTAGCCAGCCTTTGATATAATTTCAATAGAAAACATTTAAAAACAAAGGGAAACTTCAAGGAAACCTTTGGAGAAGAAACTAGCGGGTCGGGCTCACCACAAATCCTCTCCTAGCTCTGCTTTACTTGGTAACTTTCAAGACAAACACAAAGATAACAAGGAATGGCCTAAGATCTGGTAAGTACTTTGAAACTAGCCGGCTTTTAACAAATTCCAAGGGAAACTTTCAGACAGTCTTTTGGGATAAAACTAGGACCAGGGCACACCATATCTTCCTTAGTTCATCTCTACTTGACATGAAATGAAAATAACATTCAAGAACAATATTTAGCTAATGCAGGAGGACGAGGGAACACCAGCATTCCTACTGCTTAAACTGAATTAAATCATTCCTCAATAACACAATTTGGAAGAAAACATATAGATAAAGATTTTCAATCAGAGAAGGGTACTGATATACAGTAGGTCCTAACTCTATGCATACTATTATTTATAAGAGAAAATGAAAAAATTGGAATACAGAAATGAAACAAAAATTTACAATAAGAAATAACATCACCGTCGACATAGACCAGGATCCCATAAATCAGCTTGTATTGATGCTCCAAACCAGTTACAGCTTTAAGTCCAATGCTTTAGTTTAGCAATCGTCTACACTTCCCAGACTAACTTATCTATCACAAGCAGAGCTCCAAGAGCCAGTGAACACTATTTACAAGTAGAAGTCTCAAGCTCAAGTATATTTCAAAGTTCAGCAACCAACATTTTCTCATCTTCTATAGCAGTATTTATAGAAGGATGAGGAGGTGGGAGAGGATAAAATATCTCCCAGGGAAATTAATACAGACTAATGACTTCTCGACCTTTGAGGGGCTCGATGAAGAAGCTTACATATGTTTCCTCTGTATTAAATGTTTTACAATTAAGATTAAAGCTCGGTCGGAGCTTTTGTTGACTTTTGAGGCTCTGTTTTATGTTAAAGTAGCTCTGTTGATATTTACACATTAAGTTCTTTGGCAGAATTAATTCTCTGGCTACGCTGAGGCAAATATATGATGTTGATAAATAACTCCGGCCTCTTTTTGAATGCTTGTGGCTACAGGTGGCACTGTGGTAGCTGAGAGGAATCAATTCACCTCTGTTGAGGTGGTGGAGGCCTTTCTGTCTGTTACACACTTATGATTTTCTTTTAACTGTGTTTTAATTTGGAGGATTAGGCTTTTGATAATCAATCTTAGCCATAATCCCCAAAAATTTCTTCAATATTCTGTTCTGTTGTGTTCAGTCTTCGACACTGATATTCTTTTAATTTGATTTTAAATAACACTGTGTCTTGTTGATGTGCAGGCCGCGCAAGGCTCATATGGCATCAATGCCTCATGAAAAATTGACGAGACGTGGAGTTTGAGCCCTACGAATGATTCCCTTTGATGAATCGAAGGCATGAGAATGGTCATTCCCAGCCTTCGGCTTTTTGTTCATTATAATGGACAAAACCATTAATCACCTGCAAAACACGAAACTAGTTAAGAAATCCTGCGTTATTTGGAGTAAATTGCTTCAGAGGGTGTGGGGGTTAGAGCGTGGCCGTTGGATGGCATCATCCAATGGTGTAGATCCATTAGAGGAGGTCAAAAGAAGAGCAGGGGGAGAAAATGAGTTAGATTCGTCAATCGCGCAGAGATCGACGGTCGGGATTGGTAGAAAAAACACTACGAGCGGAGGGCATGATTTTAAACCAAAATCGAGAAAAGCATCCTGGACCGTCCGATCTGGACACATGGACAGTCTAGATCCAATTGGAGGATCGCAATTGGTGGGGAAAAACAAATGTTAAAAACGCACCCGATGAAAAAATATCCGATGCGATTAAATGTAGACCGTCGATCTGCAGATCAAATCGACGGTGGGAGATGCATCGGGAGATCGCAATTGGCGGTTTTGAATAAAACATTTTAATCGTGCCAATAGAAAAACTCTGATGCGATAATTTTGGGGCCGTCGATCTACAGATTAGATCGATGGTGGAGGATGGATCGGGGACTGCTGATCGGAGGTGGAATGAAATGGAAACGCACCTGACGAAAAAGTTGCGATGCGATAATGTGCGGGGAAAGACGATGTGATTTGCACGATCGAGGAAGGCTGATGCGATTTGCGTGATCGGGGAACGCCGATGCGATTGCACGATCGAGGAATATAACGTACCGAGCTAATCGACATCAGAGTTTGTTTATAACAAAATACTTGTGCTCGCTGTGTTTTTCCGATGCGATAAGCGCATGGATGGCTAGCGCTTCATTCTAGCACTGGGGCACATGGAGGGAAAGTGGTTAAGGACTTAGCCCAAGGGGCTTAAGCCTTAAGACAAAAATATGTATTTTTTATGATTTTCTCAATGTTTTTCAATGGATTTGGGGGTTTCGATATAGTTTAAAAATGAGTTTTAAACAATGTAAAGATGATTTTCATGAATGGAAGAAGGGAAATCATGAAAAATAGAGGAATTTTATGGAGAAAAAGGGGAGAAAATGAAGGTTAGTTTTGAGTGGAGGAAGGGAAAAAATGATGATTTTGCAGCAGTCTTTTCTCAAGAAATCAGCAAAAAATTTTAGTATAAAAAGGGAATAGCAGCGAAGGTTTGGACATAGGAATGAGGCCTTCAAGAGTCTTCAAGAGATAACACTTTTTAGCAATAATATTTGTTTCTTGAAGACTCCAAAAAAATTTTAGCCAGCATTTGATATAACAATTTTTATAGCTAGCTAACACCATGTTCATTCTTTCCACATGTGGTGTTTGTCTAACTCCATCGCTAATGACTATGTCCATCTTCGGTTATTCCTGCGTACGCTTACTGGAGAAGATTCCAAGTGGTATTTAGACTAGGCATCCTCCTCTCATACTACTTTTGCGACCCTTGCCAAGGCTTTTCTTTCTTACTTCCAGCTTCCCCTTTGTTATGACACTTGTACCAAACTCTTAACCTCGTTCCTTCAAACTTTTACTACCCGCCTATCTGACCATATTCAAGAATGGTGCAGAAGGAGGAGCCTATGTCGATCCGTGTGTCTACATGGACTGGTTTCTCATATCCCTTTTTCCTGCTATTGGTAAAGATCTCGCATCCCACTTCCCTCATATCGAGGAATATGCCCTCTAGATTGCATTGAAATATGACCTGATCTACGTGAAATATGGTTATGTTTATACCGTCTTACCTGATATCCCTAGACCTGGTGGTGCCAATGCACTAGGGGCATCCCAAACTGCTAAAGATATCATTGGATCCCTTTCGCATCCGTACACCAATCCTCCCATGGGTTATGGTTTCCCTCAGGGAGGGGCTAGCTCCTCCAACACCTTTCTCACTCCCTACAACATGTATACAAGATACGACATGCCTCATGCTTTTGCCCAACATGTTTACCCCAATGTTTCCCAACCTCTTTATTATCTGTATTCGCACCCTGGTGCTCTATCTCCTCTAGCATAAGCACCTCAGCCTCCCTTGCCTTCTCAAACTCCACAACAACAACCAACCCCCCCTCAGGGTCAGGTGCATGCGCAACAGAGTGTGACTAATCCTCCCATTTCCAAAAAAAAGAGGAAATGCAACCAAAACCAACATTCCCCGAGTAATCAAGGAAACAATCCCCAAGGGAATACATATAACACTGCAACCCAGCAACAGGGTGCTCAGCCCAAGTAATACATGCCTATTCGCGTGAGTAAGCCTTGTTCTTATTGCAGTGTCTATGGTCACTATACCCATGATTGTCCCATTTTACCTCATATGTGTAAGATGCGGGAAGCTCAAGCAACATCCCGAGCACAACAAGACTCACCTTCGATTCCTCCTAATGCTGCCCCTACTCAACTGGCTGTGTTTACCAATCCTTTCCCCCAGCAAGGATATGTGGCTGCCCAACCCTATAAAAGTCAGGTGGCCCATCAACCTCCCCCATCTAGTGCCTCTGATTACCAGATCTGCATGATGAACTCTGACCAACCCAATACCACTGACCTCAACCTTCAGACTCGATCTCATTAGTACAACAAGCCCCCCGCTCCGTCTACCACCGATCCCCCATCATTAGGTCCCACAGAGCCTCTTTCGACACCCAATGGTCCTTTACTAATCTCTCAGACTAAGGCAGAGGTTCATACCAATATCCCTAAGGGACCATTACGCCTAAATTCTGCTTCTAGTAAAGTCACCCACTCTTACAACATAGTAGATGACTTGACGCAATTCCCTGTCACCATGTCAATGCTGGAACTCTTATAGTCGTGTCCTTCAGAATGAAAATATCTACTAACTACAATGAGTGTTGTGGATCCTTCATATGATCGTTTGATTGTATTCGATATTGACAAGTCAGAGCACCCACCCCTCCCTGCATCTGTTGCCTTCCAAGTACCTATCAAGATCTGGAATGCCAACATCTCCCGTTGTATCATTGATGAGGGGGAATCCACTTGCGTGATGTCCACTTCTGTTTGGAAGCAGCTCGGATCCCCCGAGTTAGCCCCTTCCACTATCAACCTTCGTGCCTGGGATGACCACTCTTCTCAGCCACTTGGCATGTTCTGCAATTGTCCTATTACTCTGGCAAGCAAGATTGTTTGTGTTGACATTGAAATCATTGATGCCCCCTTAGACAACAACATTCTATTGGTTCGTAGTTACACTTATGTGATGTCTGTTGTCCCATCTGTGGTTCACTGTAAGATGTACTTTCCTCACAACATAAAGATAATCACCATCGATCAGTTGAGATATTACGAACCGAAGTCTCAGACCACTCCAGAGTCCATAATCTCTTCGGTGGCTAATAAAAAAATAGTCGAACCTCCGACCAGTGTCTCACCCAAAGTCTTTAAATATTCCTCTTTGCTTGGTTAATTCCCTGGTCTCCCCCCTCCTATCTCTAAACCTATCTCATCGAATGTTTGCATGATGCAATTGTCTCAGTCTGACCTCAAGCGGACTTGTTCGACTAGTCAGCAGCCCCTCCCTCCGCAACCTACTCCTAGTACCTCGAATCAGCCTTCAGGACCTCCTCGTCAAGGCCCCTCATCTGCAGCTGGTGTCCATGATCCTCTCTATCCTCCTGGAATTGTTCCCCCTAGCCTTAACTATCCCGGAGCTATCTTTCCTGGCCATTACCGCTCCGGTCAGATACCATTTCTTGCTCCCCCTACTGGAGTATTTTTGGTACCTGTTATGGCTACCTTGTCTATTCCTAACATGAACCTTAGGATCCCAATTTGGTACATTGATCCCCTATCCAATACCCCACCTTCTTAGCCTAAACCTTACACTACTTTTACCCCGGTCCAACCGGTCGTCGTGACCCCTCCCTTTGATTCTGTGCCTCAGCCACCTCAAAAGGAACCTACTCCTATTGCGAAAGCCTCGAGTGAGGGGGGACAAAGCTCGAAAAAAGGCACCTAAGGACAAGGCTGCCCAGAAAACCCCTGCTCCTATTCAGCCTCCAAAGCATACACCTTCATGTGCTTTGTGTGATGTTGTCGGTCATGCCACCCATAATTGTCTTGATTTGCCTTGTCTCAAACCCATGGTCAACGAAGCGTTTCCTGAGTCTGATATCCCAGAGGTCCATGCTACTTTACCCGATTCAATCCAGAAACTCAAGACTTTGTGCACAAATCATCCTTGTTATTTGTGTGATTTCCATGGCCACTAAACTCACCTCTATTCCCGCCTCCCAGACTACCGCACCTCTTTGGAAGCGGTTTGCCAATTCGAGGCCAAGCGCAATGAGTCCACCTCTCCCTTATTTTCACGTTATGCTTCGGAAAAACTAGAGGACACATCCACTCTTGACTTTATCTATCCCCCCTTACATTGAAACCATGCATTCAAACCACATACACCTTGTGGTCATTACATTGACACCCAATGTTTTGGTAACGGGGCGCCCATATTTGAGAGTCGAGGTGAAGCAATTCTCCACAACCCTCCTAGTGCATCTGGTCATGTTGACTCTACTACCATTATTATTCCCCATTTAGAAGAACCTCTAGAGTTCCATATCACTTCAGATCACTCTAAGGATGATCCAATTCATCATTCCTTCATCTTAAATCAACAACACAGTCCCCTAGAAATTGTTGTTTACCAACCTGTGTGTTTTCTAGGTGAGCAACAGTTCATTATATCCAAATCCACTATTTGGGATAATGACACCATGTATGAAAACCCAGAAATTTAATTCATTTGCTACATATATGCAGTACCAAAATAGATTGGTAATCCTCCATTCCCTTTCTCGAACTGCATCTATCCATTCTTCCCACAAAATATAACCATAACATAAACAAATGGCGAACCAAATCATAAAAATGTGTTTAGATTCCACTTTTCTAAATACATTTGGCGTGGCCATAACATGCTTGTGGGCACCTATGCCCCTATACCTTCTCATCATCCCCTTGAGGATTTAGTGCCTATGGTACTGAATGATTGAATCCATTATTTCGGCTTGGAACACCATGGTGCTCCACAAAGTCCTCTAGCTAGGGGCATCATTCCCACCTTTGCATACCAGATCACTCCCCTCCATCACATATTCTTGGGGGAAGTATCCCATGCTTGGGGGCATGATGGCACCCCTGGCCACCTTCTCAATTGATTTTCATAAGTCTCGGCCTAGACCCCATCAATATAGGTATGGTCAATTGTCCTCCCATTCTTTGGATAGTTGGACCTACCAGCCTCAATGGCGAGCCATATTTCTAGATGTTTGATACCTTATCTTAAAATATTCTACTTTGTGTGATACCATGTTTACCACTTGGTCCCCATGTTTGACTTGGTGGGCGGGGATGATTCTATACCTTCTCTTATAATTCATTCTTGTATTCTTTTCTTACCTTGATTCTTCACCACGACCATTCTTCCAAGAAGCATTAGGGCCATCCTTAGACAAGTAAGGCCGCTTACCTAAAAGTCCTAGATCCTGATTCCAATGGCTGGTTTGTATGCTATGATCACTGCAAGATTTACGGCCTTTTCTCCTCTCTACATTCACTATAGCTACACTTTCAAATGAATCATATTGGAGGGAAATTGCCTTATTAAAAGAAAAACCTAAGATTTTTCTTTCGCCAATTACGACCAAGTCATAGCTTAGTTTGATAGACTGTTAATACCGTTGGAAATCTATCACCGAACCCTAAAATGGGTATCCTTTCATTTTTGGAGATTTTATACTTCACTCGGAAGCCTTTTTTCCAAGAAGGGTCACTTCACCGCTTCTCAAAATCAAATTTCTTCACTTGCGACACTTGTACTTGGGGCATCATTTTTCCTTCATACTTTTCGAGACTTGTGTTGTTTTTTGTCGTGAGTAACCATCTTGTACTCATGATTCTATGGTCCCCATTGGTCCTCTTCTGTGTGGCAGCATCATCAAGTTGCCCTTATTTAGAGCATCTGATTTGAGTCATCATCACATCCATGGAGTCTGTCCTAAGTCCCTTTTGTCTCCCACCACAGTCTTCCATCCTTCATTTCTTTGTACCTCTCTCGTGTCGCAAATTTTAGCCCCCAGTCATACTGTCCCCTATCCCCTCCGGATTCGAGTCAGTAGCTGCAAGGTCATCCATGTCCTTTATTCTCTAACAAGGGAAATCGTCAGTCTGCTACTTAGTACCCCCTGTTAACCACCTATAAATTTGTTATAGCAAAAGGTGGCTAAAATTTTTTTGAGCCTTCAAGAAACAAATTTTATTTCTAAAAAGTGTTGGCTCTTGAAGACTCTTGAAGGCCTCATGCCTCTGTCCATAATCTTCGCTACTGTGCATATTCTACATTCAGAAATCCTGTAGATTTCCAAGACAGATTACTGCTGCAAGCACCATTTCCCTTTTTTCCCTTCTTCCAAAACTGACCTCATTATAACCCCTTCATCCTCCATGAAAAACCCTCACTTTCACGTTTCTCCCTTTTCCCTTATTCAAAATCCATTGATAAGGTTTAAAGACTTCTTCTTTGCCTTATCGGAACCCCTCTAAACCTTTGAAAACCATTGAAAATCCATGAAAAACCTACATTTGGACACATACGGGTCTTAGCCCGCTTCAGCCAGCTCCCTCGACCTTTTCCCCATGTGATGCGGGTGCCAAAACCAGGCACTAGCCCGAAAAGTACTTAGCGCGTTTGGTTATCGGGAGCATTCCTCACCACTGATTTCCCCGCAGATCCAACGGTTTTCGCAATCCCATCGCGCCTGTGGTCCCCACTCCTGTTCACCGCGCAATCACATCACAGTCGTCCGTTTAAACCGCAAATCCGACGGTCCGTTTTTCATACGCCCGTTGATCTCTGCAACGGCTACTGTGCAGAAACCGGCAGTATCCATCACACCGCCTCCGAGCGCAGGGCGATTTTTTCCCAATCGGCAGCGATTCCACTCACCGATTGACGCGTGGCCTGGGCACTGTTCACCAAACTACCGTCTATCGCATGTTAAACATCGGACGTAGACCCTGCGCGATATTGACATGCACTATCTGATCTGAGGCTGCTCATCAGACAATGGTCGCTCACTGGAGATGCACACGCGATAACGTAGGGTCCGGCGCAACGGTAACAACATCTCCACCGTCGATCTGATCTGCAAATCGACAGCCCAAAATTCATCGCCCGTTTTCTCCGTTTTGACTTTCCACCTGTGCTCCCGACCGTTGATCTCTACGCGATCGACGGCTCTGATTTAATTTTCTTTTATGCCTTTCCTTTGACTCCTCTTGATCAATCTCGACTGTTGGATGATGCCATCCAACGGCCATGCTCTCCCCACATGTCCTCCCGTAGCAATAAACCTATATATGCAGGATTTTATAATGTTTTTTGTATTTTGTAGGGTTTTTAATGGTTTTTCCGCCATATCTGAAGAAAATTCAAAGGAAGAGGGTGACGATCCTCCTGCCTTCTATTCACCAAAGAAAATCATTCGCAATGTTTAAAATTCACGTTTCATCGGTGATTCATGAGGCATTGATGCTATATCGCCCCTGCGCAGCCCTGCACACTTGAAAAACACAGCAAGTCAATCACAAATCATATAGTACCAATGTCAACAACAAAAAATATACCAGAGCAAAGGATTGAAGACAGGTTTCATGGGGATTACGTCTAAGATGGTTTATCAAAAGCCTAATCCCCAATTTAAACACATTTTGAAGAAAATCTTAAATTTTTTATCAAAGGGAAAGCCTCCACTGCCACATCTGAGGCAAATTGATTCCTCCCAGCTACCGAAATGCCACCTGTGCCTCAAAGTATTCAATCTGAGGCCGAAGTTATTGATCAAATGAAGATATTCGCCTCAGCGCAGCCAGAGAGTTACTTCTGCAAGGAAACTTAATACAAACAATATCTACGGAGTAACCTCGACATCATGTAGAACCTCCAAGGTCAACAAAAGCTCCCACCGAGCTTAAAACTTTATGTAAATCGTTTAATACAGAAGAAACCTATTGTAAGTTTCTTCATTGAGCCCCCCAAAGGCCAAGAAGAAATTAAATCTGTATTAATTGTAATTGGAGATCTTTTCTCAGATCTCACCTCCTCATTCTTCTATATATACTTCTGCAGAAGATGAGAGAGGGGTTGGTTGAGTTGGTTGCAGAACTTTGAAATAAATTTGAGCTTAAGCTTTTGATTGTAGATAGTGTTCACTAGCCCTTGAAGCTCTGTTTGTGTTAGACTTGTTAGGCTGGATAGTGAAGATGATTGTTGAACTGAAACATTGGACCTGAGTACTGTAATTGGTTTGACATCAATAACAAGTTGTTTCTTCGAATCCTGGTTTATATCACTGGTGAAGTGCCTCTTTCTTTGTTATTGTTTTCCTTCTATGTATGTCATATTGTTCACTATTCTCTGATAAAGAGCAGCATTTATAGAGTTAGGTTTTACTGTTTACCAGTACCCTTCTCTTACTGATAAGCTTTATCTCAATGTTTTCCTCCAATTTGTTTATTTAAGAATGATTTAATACAGTCTAAATAGTTAGGAATGCTGGAGTTCCCTCGTCCTACTGTTTGCTTTAAACATTGTTCTTGAAAGCTATTTTCCTTATTTTCTTATTAAAGGTTAGACTAGAAAAGTGATGGTTTGCCCTGTTTCTAGTTTCTTTTCTCCAAAGGCAGATTCTGAAGTTATCCCTTGGTGTTGGCTGAAAGTAGACTAGGTTTAGAAGTACCTTATCTGATCTTAAGTTACATTTTGTCTTCTCTTATATGTTTTCATAATTTCTAAAGGTAATTATGTGGATTACTGGATTGTTTGTCGATTAAGCTGCTTTAATACAAACTTACCCAAGAAGTCAATGGTTAGCCCTGTCCTTGGTTGGTTTTAAACAGTTACTTAAGAGGCTTTTCTTGTTTGGACTGACTATAAATCCTTTGTGAAATTATTATCAGTTTCCACCCCTCCAACACTTTATTGTTTCCATTCCATCACTCTAATCTCAATAATATTGTGATATAGATAACTTGCCCCTTGGATCACTCTTGATGTTGTTGCTCAATTAAAGCCCTGTTATGACTCCATAGCCCAATGGACTAAAAACCAGCGTTATATCTATCTTTCCAGCCAAAGTTGTTATATTCGTTTGCAACTTCTCACCTTTGAAACTTTTTGCACTTAGAACTTTCCCCTCAAGTAATTTTCATGCTCAACCATCCAAAAAACAAACAAAACCCTTGGCCTTCATAACTAGCCTAATATCATTACCCAAAACTCCAAAGACAAATCCATCTTTGCACTTATTGGAGAGATCCCTCTCCGGATTCAGGATGGCTAGATCCTAGAATCCCAAAGTGGTTGAAATAATGTTGTTTCTGCAGTTTTAGTCTCACCAATCTGCTAAAATTACAGATTCCTAACATTTCTGGCAACTCCACTGGGGACTACTTCCCTTAAAAACTTCATAAAATCTTGTGAGTAAAATCAGCCTTTTCAAGCACTACCAATAAATGGTAATCATGATAAAACTTGCTTGAATCAGTGACAAACTAGGTAAACCCTAGGATTCTCATAAGACTTTATCTAACCTTGAAAAATCAGCTGGCTTAGCCATAAGAGTAGACTGTCTTTGTCTCATAACCATAGCTAAGTTTTTGAAACAAAGTTAGTACATTCTTAGAAACCACACAACTGAAAAATAACCCAGAAAACCTAAAATATTTCAAATTGGTATCAAATAAACATGGTGGTGGACCATAAAACTTTTTACCTCTGAAAAGAGATGAAAACTTCCACTTGGCGACTCCACAATCCTGAACAGACCTTAAGACTCCACTGAGAAGAACCCTTATCATCATAACATTAGTCAAACTCAGTTAGAGGAATGTAGGATTGAAATTTGTGTAAACAGATAAGTTAACCTTTTAAAGACTGTCATACCTGGTTGAACTTTTCTTGTTTATTTGGGTCTAAAAAACACAGCATAGTGGCTCCTAGAAATATTCACACTAGAGCCTATCCTGACCCTGATCCACCTGAGTTAGTTGATAACCCAGAAAGTATCCTTAGGAAGTCTCCTAGGATTAAATTATCAATTGTTTTCCATAGTTGTTATCCTTTTACAGAAAAATCCACAAGGACAAGAGCAGCCCATTTCATTCTTTAGCAAGGCATTGAGGGATGCACCTCTGAAGTATAACATTATGGAGAAGCAAGCTTTTGCTTTGGTTAAAGCTTTGAAAGACTTCAGAGTGTACATCCTTCACTCACACATCATTGCCTTTGTCCCAAACTCAGTTGTTAAAGACATTCTAACACAGGACCCAGATGTTAAGAGAGGTAAGTGGATTGCTATTATCCTTGAATACGATTTAGAGATAAAACCCACTAAACTCGTCAAAGGCCAAGGTTTAGCTAGATTAATGGCCGAATCCAATTTTTAAGTTCTTGATATTAATATGATTGATGCTTTGGATGACCAAGAAGGATTATCAACTCCTATTGTTGAAGACCATTTTATGAATTCCTCTTGGTATGCTGATATTGTTTATGTTTTGCTTAATTTGAATACACCTCCTGGTTTGACAAAAACAAAGGCAAGATTCCTAAAATTGAAAGCTGTAAACTATTGCATTATAGATAAATGTCTTTATTGGAAAAATTCAAGTGGTATATTGCTTAAATGTTTGCCTGAGTTTGATTCAGAGAAGGTTAAGCACGAGTTCCATGAAGGAGAGTGGTGGGGTCATCTATACTGGAAGACAACAGCTAACAAAATTTTGAGGGCTGGTTTCTATTGGCCTACTCGTTTTCCTGATATACACAAAATGATCATTGCCTATCAT
The DNA here is from genome assembly GCA_034641835.2 of Pinus albicaulis. NCBI lineage: Eukaryota > Viridiplantae > Streptophyta > Pinopsida > Pinales > Pinaceae > Pinus > Pinus albicaulis. The sequence goes on from CM076580.1 coordinate 272,504,475, forward strand.
AAATGTCAAATTTTTGAAGGAAAAAGAAAACTGCTACCACTGCCTCTGCATCCAATCACTGTTGAAGCCCCTTTTCAACAGTGGGGACTTGACTTCATAGGAGAAATCCATCCACCATCTTCTGCCCAGCATAGACGGATTCTTACTGCCACAGACTACTTCACTAAATGGATAGAAGCCATTCCTTGTAGGAAAGCCAATGATTCTGTTATTATAAAATTCATTGAGACTACCATTCTCTCCAGATTTGGTTGTCCTACCAAGATCATCACTGATAATGCAGCAGCATTTGGATCAAAGAAGATGATTGAATTATGTCATAGATATCAGATAACATTGGGGCATTCCATGACCTATTACCCTCAAGGTAATGGAATTGTTGAATCCTCAAACAAAGGTTTAGTGAACATAATCAAGAAACTGTTGAAGGACAATAAAAAGTCTTGGCACACAAAGCTAGTTCATGCACTGTGGGCTGACAGATTAACTTTGAAGAAATCTATTGGCATGTCACCTTTTCAGCTGGTGTATGGTACTGATGCAATTTTTCCAAACAGCCTTGGTGTACCAGTAATGAAGTTGATTCAAGAGTTGCAAACTGAAGATAATGACATGATCAGAAGAATAAATCAGACCATCCATCTTCAGCAAACCAGAGAGGAAGTTTATAACAAAGCATTGCAGAAACAGATCAGCATTAAAAATATTTTTGACAAAAGAACAAAGGCCAGCAATTTCAAAATTGGGGACAAAGTTTTAAAGTGGGACTCAAGGAGGGAAGAAAAGGGCAAGCATGGAAAATTTGACAACTTATGGCTTGGCCCTTACTCTATTCATTCAGCTGCTGGTAACAATGCATTTTTCTTGCAGGATTTGAATGGAGTAGAATTGTTTGGGGGCCTGTCAATGGCAGGATGCTTAAGCATTACTTCTTTTGATCCATGTTATGCTCTGAAAGCCTTTTTATCTTTTTCTCATTATAAATATTTCACCCACCATTGCATTCAAAGTTATAAAAATAAAAAAATACAAAAACAGTGAAAGAAAGAAAAGAGGGCAGATTTTGAAAACAAGAAAGGTATAGCCCCATACCAAAAAAGAGAAACAAATCTGAAAGTGTGTAAGCTCAAATGCCACTCCTGAATAACACTTCTAGTTAGTCAAACTGTCTAATCTTGACTAATTAGCTTTAAATTTTCTGTTTATAGGATAGTGAATTCGATTTGCCAAAATGTTTAATCTTGGCTTATTAGTAGATAGTTTAGGATAGAAATTAAATGTTCAAACAAGGTTTTAAAAATAAAATGACTCAAATCTGCTTCAAATTCTGAGTCAAGAGATGTAAAAATTTGGTTCCAATCAGCTCAAAATCCAAACCAGTTGATAAAGACAAAACAGCTCAAACAAATTCAAACTAGAGCTGTAAAGAAAAGAGAAGGCCATGATGAGAAACTTTCAGATCTTAAGCCTTCCATTTTTTATTTAATTTTCTGCAAAATAATATCTGTGTGCAGCTTGTTTTTATGCCATAGACCACCATCAAGTTAGACTGTTTAATCTTGACTTGTATGCTTTTAAATTTCTGTTGTAGAATTTAGAGAATAAAAATCTGTTAGACTGTTTAATCCTAACAGATTAGTAGATTAGGTAGAGAATCATATGCTCTCAACTGTTTAATCCGAGTCCATGGAGAAATAAGGAGTAGAAATAGATTAGTTTTCCTGCTTTCAAAAGAATAAAATGTTGTAAAAGAGTTTGCCAATTCAAGTGCACTCTATTGAAGAAAAAATGTTAGATCTGTAGGATTGGGTAGGTATAAATCTTGTTGATGAAAGAACCATTGTTTTTATGGCTACTAACATGTTTTCAAAAGAACATCATCCACAGAAACAAATGCAGCCAATGGATGAGGCACAGGTCAAACTCCCAGAGAACATAATGGATGTGGCACGGGTCAGCCTCCCAGAGAATGCAAGTCTGAAGTTCTTGATGCCTTCAAGAAGGCACCATCCCCAAGTGGAGCCACTGTTAGCCACCTATAAATTTGTTATAGCAAAAGGTGGCTAAAACTTTTTTGAGCCTTCAAGGAACAAATTTTATTGCTAAAAAGTGTTGGCTCTTGAAGACTCTTGAAGGCCTCATGCCTTTTTCCATAATCTTTGTGACTATGCCTATTCTACATTCAGAAATCCTGCAGATTTCCAAGACAGATTACTGCTGCAAGCACCATTTCCATTTTTTCCCTTCTTCCAAAACTGACCTCATTATAACCCCTTCATGCTCCATGAAAAACCCTCACTTTCACGTTTCTCCCTTTTCCCTTATTCAAAATCCATTGTTAAGGTTTAAAGACTTCTTCTTTGCCTTATCGGAACCCCTCTAAACCTTTGAAAACCATTGAAAATCCATGAAAAACCCACATTTGGACACATACGGGTCTTAGCCCCCTTCAGCCAGCTCCCTCGACCTTTTCCCCACGTGACTCGGGCGCTGAAACCAGGCGTTAGCCTGAAAAGCGCTTTGCGCGTTTGGTTATCGGGAGCATTCCTCATCATTGATTTCCACGCAGATCCAACGGTCTTCGCAATCCCATCGCACCCATGGTCCACACTCCTGTTCACCGCGCAATCGCATCACAGTCGTTTGTTTAAATCGCAGATTTGAAAGTCCATTTTTCATCCTCCCGGTGGTCCCCGCCACGGCTACTATGCAGAAACTGGAGGTATCCATCGCACCGCCTCTGAGCGCAGGGCGGTTTTCTCCCGATCGGAAATGATTCCACTCACCGATTGACGCGTGGCCTGGCCACTGTTCAACAAACCGTTGTCCATCGCGCGTTAAACATCGGACGTAGACCCCGCGTGATATTGATGTGCACCGTCCGATCTGAGGCCGCTCATCAGACGGTGGTCGCTTGCTATAGATGCACACGTGATAACGCAGGGTCCGACGCAGCGGTAACAACATCTCCGCCATCGATCTGATCTGCAGATCGACGACCCAAAATTCATCGCCCGTTTTCTCCGTTTTGACTTTCCACCTGCGCTCCCGACCGTTGATCTCTGTGCGATCAACGGCTCTGATTTAATTTTCTTTTCCGCCTTGCCTTTGAATCCTCTCGGTCAATCTCAACCGTTGGATGATGCCATCCCATGGCCATGCTCTCCCCACATTTCCTCCCGCAGAAATAAACCTATATATGTAGGATTTTATAATGTTTTTTGTATTTTGTAGGGTTTTTTATGGTTTTTCCGCCATGTCTGAAGAAAATTCAGAGGCAGAGGGTGACGATCCTCCCGCCTTCAATTCACCAAATAAAATCATTCGCAGGGTTTAAAATTCACGTTTCATCGGTGATTCATGAGGCATTGATGCCATATCGCCCCTGCGCAGCCCTGCACACTTGAAAAACACAGCAAGTCAATCACAAATCAAAGAGTATCAATGTCAACAACAACAAATATACCAGAGCAAAGGATTGAAGACAGGTTTCATGGGGATTACATCTAATATGGTTTATCAAAAGCCTAATCCCCAATTTAAACACAGTTTGAAGAAAATCTTAAATTTTTTATCAAAGGGAAAGCCTCCACTACCACATCTGAGGCAAATTGATTCCTCCTAGCTACCGAAATGCCACCTGTGCCTCAAAGTATTCAATCCGAGGCCGAAGTTATTAATTAAATAAAGATATTCTCCTCAGCATAGCCATAGAGTTACTTCTGCAAGGAAACTTAATACAAACAATATTCGCGAAGTAACCACGACATCACACAGAACCTCCAAGGTCAACAAAAGCTCCCACCGAGCTTAAAACTTTATGTAAATCGTTTAATACAGAAGACACCTATTGTAAGTTTCTTCATTGAGCCCCCAAAGGCCAAGAAGACATTAAATTTGTATTAATTGTAATTGGAGATCTTTTATCAGATCTCACCTCCTCATTCTTCTATATATACTTCTGCAGAAGATGAGAGAGGGGTTGGTTGAGTTGGTTGCAGAACTTTGAAATAAATTTGAGCTTAAGCTTCTGATTGTAGATAGTGCTCACTGGCCCTTGAAGCTCTATTTGTGTTAGACTTGTTAGGTTGGATAGTGAAGATGATTGATGAACTAAAACATTAGACCTGAGTACTGTAATTGGTTTGATATCAATAACAAGTTGTTTCTTCGGATCCTGTTTTATATCATTGGTGAAGTGCCTCTTTATTTGTTATTGTTTTACTTCTATGTATGTCATATTGTTCACTATTCTCTGATAAAGAGTAGCATTTATAGAGTTAGTTTTTACTGTTTACCAGTACCCTTCTCTTACTGATAAGCTTTATCTCAATGTTTTCCTCCAATTTGTTTATTTAAGAATGATTTGATACAGTATAAACAGTTAGGAATGCTGGAGTTCCCTCGTCCTACTGTTTGCTTTAAACATTGTTCTTGAAAGCTATTTTCCTTATTTTCTTATTAAAGGTTAGACTAGAAAAGTGATGGTTTGCCCTGTTTCTAGTTTCTTTTCTCCAAAGGCAGATACTGAAGGTATCCCTTGGTGTTGGCTGAAAGCAGACTAGGTTTAGAAGTACCTTATCTGATCTTAAGTTACATTTTGTCTTCTCTTATATGTTTTCATACTTTCTGAAGGTAATTATGTGGATTAATGGATTGTTTGTCAATTAAGCTACTTTAATACAAACTTGCCCAAGAAGTCAATGGTTAGCCCTGTCCTTGGTTGGTTTTAAACAGTTACTTAAGAGGATTTTCTTGTTTGGACTGAATATAAATCCTTTGTGAAATTATTATCAGTTTCCACCCCTCCAACACTTTATTGTTTCCATTCCATCACTCTAATCTCAATAATCTTGTGATATAGATGACTTGCCCCTTGGATCACTCTTGATGTTGTTGCTAAATTAAAGCCCTGTTATGACTCCATAGCCCAATGGACTAAAAACCAATGTTATATATATATTTCCAGCCAAAGTTGTTCTATTCACTTGCAACTTTTCACCTTTGAAACTTTTTGCACTTAGAACTTTCCCCTCAAGTAATTTTCATGCTCAACCATCCAAAAAACAAACAAAACTCTTGGCTTTCATAACTAGCCTAATATCATTACCCAAAACTCCAAAGATAAATCCATCTTTGCACTTATTGGAGATATCCCTCTCCGGATTCAAGAGGGCTAGATCTTAGAATCCCAAAGTGGTTGAAATAATGTTGTTTCTGCAGTTTTAGTCTCACCAATCTGCTAAAATTACATATTCCTAACACCCCCCATTCCATCATCATCCCTGGTGTCATTCTATCAGTTGCTCTACTATTATCTCTCGTGCCTTAGTTGAGGATCCCTTATTGCCTCACCTATGGAAAACCTGCTTCTATCGACATCAGCTTATTTATTCCAGAAGATAGGTCTAGAGGGATGTGTACCTTGGTTCCAGCTTCCACTCTTGTTTGGTGCCTCGGATTAGGAAAAGGAACCCTTTATTTCCCTTTGACTTGATTGTTTCTCAATTCCAGGTCCTCATGGCATGATCGAGATCCATATACTTGATCGTTCAGTGATGCAGTAAATTGTACCAGTGATTTCTGGGTGTGTGTGAGATGTTTTAGACCTCAAGAGGGGGTGGCCCTTCAGGCAGCCCCCCACATGCCCCGATGACCTCTCTACTACAGACTTGGATGCAACTCCATAGATTTGATGGTTCCAGCCTCAGCCGCTTGCAGCACCTTTATAGTTTGCATGTATCATTCATATTTTCAGAGCCCTTTCCTATTTTACATGGCCTCTTTGCTTGTACTTATATATCATGTACTCAGATATTATTGTATAAGTCCTGGTTGTTTTCCTAGGCACAGTATGTATGTGTGATCTATTATCATTTTTTTATCTAGCCCATGTTTATGCCAACATGTACTATATAGTTCAGTCCCATGTTTGTTGGATGTACCATTATTCTTTGTACTTTGTTATCTCGACGGGCATAGGTATGCCTCCCCCGCCTCATGCAGAATATGTACTCACTCATAAAAGAGACTTTTCACACCTATAAGTCTCACCTCCTCAGGGTCTTGTCCTCTCATGCTTCAGTTTTCCTTATATTTCTCTCTCTCTTACTCCCCTTCGATGTCTAGTGATTGTGTTCTTACAACGTACTTCAGTCATACAATTAGCTCCTGACGCTCGCATGTTGGGGGAAATATGTTACACCAATTTTTTGGTCATCTAACCTATTACTATTATATGGACTAAAGTACACCATGTAAGACCAATTTTACCATAGTAAAATTGCTTTCACTATGAAAAATAATTTAATAAGCCATAGTTTATTAAGTTATTTCAGGTCTAAACTGGAAACCCCATGAGGAATAATTAAATAAATCCTTATTTGTTTGATTTTCTTCTAGGGATAATTAATTAAACCATTGTTTAATTAATATTTCTGGTCATATTTAACCCAAAATAAGAAAATTAATTAGATAAATCATCATTTATCTTATTATTTTCTAGGAATAATTATCTAAAAAATCATTTAATAATATTCCTTGTTAAATTTGACTAAATCATTTATAAATAATTGAATAAATCATTATTTGTTTAATTATTACTTAACCACATTCTTAAAATAATAAATAAATCATTTATTTATTTATTATTTCTAAGTAAAGGGATTTGACCAAATTCAAATTCCTTTTCCCTCCAACAAAAATAATAAAATATTCCATAAAAGTTGGATCTAAATTTGGTTAATAATATTTTAATTAGACACCAATATCTAGACTGAATCAATATTTTGTTATAAATAGAAGGTTTTTTCCATTCATTCACTACCTTTTGTTGCCTAGAGATCACTCTTGATCTATACTTTTGGTTTGACTTTGATCCTCCCATCATTTTCATATTTTTCTACTTTTTGATTGTGATCTCCCTTTGAGTTCCATTTTTGTATGGGTTTTCTACGCCATCAAGTGAGAGAGATCTTAGATCTGAAGTGATGAGGACATATAAGAACCCATCCCATTGAGGGGGACTAGTAACACCTTTCTATGTTCCCTTCCTAGGTGTCATAATACAAAAAATTCTTTAAATTTTTTTGTCTTGTTCATTCGATGCATGGAGAAACTCTTGCTTATTTTTGCTATTTAATGTCTTTAACTGTATAGATCTGGATTTTTGTAGCATATATTTTGATCACTAACTATAGATCTAAGGGAATCGACAACTGTCTTTGACGTTAGGGTTGTTTGTTATGCACGACTAAAGTGATATTTTTTCGTACACTTGTGATTAGAATTCACACTAACAAATATGTTGATATGTAATAAAATCAAAATGCATTTCCAATAATCAAACATGTAAATAAATACACAAAATTTGAGGAATTTGCACAAAATAATGGCCATTTAACTGTAACAAAATGAGTTTTCTGTCTAATTTAACAACCAAATCTCTAATTCTGAGATAAATAACATCAGATAATAGCTTGATAACCGCACTATATTTGGAGATATTTTTAGTTTTTCGACCCAAACATATACCTTGTAAATTAATCAAAGTGCCATTAGGGGAAAATATTGCCCATGCTACACAAGACAGGTTCTGTGTGCTATGGCAAGCGCCATCAACAAAACCGACGTAAAGATTCGATGACATCTACAAACCAAGTGGAGCATAAGGTGAGCAAAGGAAACATGTCTGCAAAGAAAACAATCACACCAAAAATCCAATAAAATCACACTAATGAATAAAACACTAATGTACAAAGCATCACACTCATGATCAAGTGTAATACTTCTTTAGGTAGAGTTCAAAAATGAACTCAGATGATTGATTTCTGTCATGATTAATAGAAATAAACCCATGGTTCTATTGTTTATATTGCATGTAGGCCTTACCTCGGCCAATATTGTGAGAATATTTGCATCAGCAGTGAAGTGGCCATGTCCCCTAGCTGACTAAGGGTTAAGAAGCATGGAAATAATGAGGGTAATTGACCAAACGGTAAGAACATGGTCGAAGGGAGTGGGTGGATCTCGCTTTTTTAGGAAAGTAATGTAAATATTGAGCTCATGGGGAGAACAAGAAACCTGGAAAAAGACATTCTCGATAATCCCTACTTTGACAGATATTTCGATCAGAGTGGTTGGAATAATATTTCCCATGTTCCCTTCAAACAACACTTCATGAATCAAGATAAGATTCTGAAATGGGCCAGTCGGTACAAATGAAGCATGGGATTCCAAACAGGCAGAGATGTCACCTAGGGCTAGGAGAAACAAGGAATGATTATGTCCATCATCCCATGGGGTTTCTTTGAGATACATTACCTCCACGATACTTTCGTCGGTGGGGAAAATATTATTTAAGGGATCATCAAATTCCCAAGAACCAAACCAGGGAGATTGTGCATAAGTTTCTAGAGAAGAAACCAATTAGTTGTTTGTTTCAGATGCATCCTCAAAAGCCATGAGAATAATCTGATACATTTGTTCAGCAGGGCTCAAAGGCATAAATTCGTCAAAACTTTCAAGTTGGTTGGGATAGGGAACAATCCATGGATCGTGACTAGATGATATCATATTGATAGTGGCGACATTCAGAGGTGGGAGTGGAAAAATTCCCATAATGGACAAGTCTTTGAACATAACCGACTCGATGTTCTCATAGGGGGTAGTGGTATTCCAAACATATGGAATGTTTCCTATTGAAGGATCAAAGGAGAGGAAATCTAACTGATCGACAATCACGATTTTTCCTTGATGAGGAAAACATAGGACACAAAAAAACGTAGAGACCACACAAACCATGGCATGAGTCCAATTGCGTCCAAGAAGGAGATTATAATTCAAGTTGGCATCTTCCACCTCAACTTCTAAATTTACTGTTTTTCCCTCCAACAGGATGGGCAATGATTTGAGAATACCATAGGGTTGAGAACCTGTACCATCGAAAGCTTCCAAGGTATTCGGGGACTAGCTCAACGAAGGAGAGTCTATTTCTTTCCAACAAGCGATAGACATGATGCAGGTCGAATCACCTTAATCAAAAACAGTCCTATGAATGGTTTTCCCCATCACGATAACTTTAATAAGAAAAGCCACCTAAGATGGGAGCCGAGGAATGAATTTCTCAAGATCAAAAGTAATAAGATTGGAATCTATAGGATAAATCCCTCCAATAGCGGAAAGTAGTGCCTTCTGTTGTGATGGACATGACTTAAGGACCTACAAAGTCGACATCACCAAAGGCGCTTAAGCTAGATCCTCTTCAATATTGTAGTGTTGTGTAACGCTTGCATTCCAGTTTTAGGACTATTTCTGAAGAACACATTTTGGGGGTGGTCGGATGATGGATTCACTACTAGGCCTCTCAATCTAGAGAGAAACAGAAGTAGGAGGCATGGAAGAGGAAGGGTGATCTGTGACTTCCAGTTCCATAGGAGCCTTCGATGGATGGGGGTATTATTTTGATCTCATGGTAATAGAGATAGGTTCCGTGCCAACCATAAAAACTTGAGAGTTTCTAGACGATTGGGGTTGATCTACCATTTGTGTCTACTGAGAAGGGAAAGGCTCTTTCAACACATGTGGGGTCCCGGGGCACCTTTCAAAAGATGAGAAATGTCAACATGCTGAGGACAATGATTGGTGTAATGATCATCATCACATATTAGACAAGGATATTTAGGCTTGCGCATAGAAGAATCATCAGCAGGTGACTTCTTCAAATCCTATTTAGGGTTGTTGGATTTGGATTTTCCTTTACCCTTTTTCTTACCCTTCGAGGATTTTTCTGTTTCAATATATTGGACATCATTTACCTTGGAGGTTTTACTAGGTTTCTCCTAGGTACTAAAAGGAGTGGAGGGTGCAGCAGACCGTAGTGGACTTCGACTTCGAAGAAGATTTGGGTGCACTACTATCAGCATCAGCCACAGCCCCAATAACGCCATCAATGAGAGGCGTAACATGAGACTAAGATGATGCCAGATAAGTTGAAAATCGCAGTGTGCCAGGCAAGTGCTTATATAGTGTTCCATATTGGGAATAAACCAAATAGAGGTATTGAGCTATGGAAATTACTTCCTCTTCCGTGATACATCCACCCATGGAAATATCTTTAGCAATCCTAGGAAAGAATTATTTCGTAAACCATTTAGTCAACATTTGATCGAGGATCTCAACTTTATGAGGAAAAGGCGACGCTGCCATTCGTGAATGTAATCCGAAATGTGAGTAACAGTTGATTTCTTCAACGAGGTGAGGAGGTGGGTGTTAGTTTCATACCGGACAAGTAACTAGAACTGAGTGAGGAAAGCCATAGAAAAAGAGTTGAAATCAAATAAAATACCTTGAGGGAGCTCCATATACCACTTGGCCGCAGTACTGGTTAGAGTACGCTGGAAAAGACGAAGACGAATTGAATCATTGATCCAAAATTTAGAAGAGCACCACAAGTGGTAAGTCATGATATGGGTTTGGGGGTCTTCCCGAGACTTGCCTACAAATTTACGACAATTTCCTGGGATTTTGGTCAGAACTGGCGGCCAATGCAACAAATGTTGGATGGATTCATTTGTAATATTTGACGCATTCAGTAGTTCCAACGTAGCCGAAAATGGCAGGGGAGGATAATAAGGAGAAAAAGGTGGGGGGTTCCAACCTAGTTGATGGGGATTCTACCCCCAATTGGGTAGATTTTATTGTGGATACACATATTTCCCCCATTGTTGGTAAGGACCTTGCTGGATATAGGGTCCAGGTTGAGGTCCTTGTTGAACACGAGGACCAGCCTGTGGTCCCTGCTGAACATGGGGTCCAGCCTATGTTCCTTGTTGAACATAGGGTCTAGCTTAAGGTCCCAATTGGGCCTATTGGTACTGAAGAATTTGCTGATATTGAACACTAGACTGAGGCCCAACCTAGGGTTGATGGTACTGACCAGGAGGAAGTGACTCATATTGAGTACCAGGTTGGCCCAAAGGGAGATTCAAACCAGTTTGGGTGTAAGGATCAATCTGAGGGTTAGTCGCAATAGCACCCGCGAGAAGCTCAAGTTGTTGGACATACTACTGAGAGGCACTTGGTCAAGGAACATACTGGTATTGTTCATTTAGTTGTTGAACATACTGATGAGGGATGTTAGGTTGTTGTACATACGAATACGGTACGTTCAATTGCTGAAGAGGTTGTTGAACCTGAGAATATTTAGTGTGGGGTTGGTGAAAGACTAATGCAGTTGAAGTAGGCTGAACACTAGAAGTAACGATGCATATGAAAGTGTTTGTCAGTCACGAAGACCATGTCCCACTTTCTACTCCAAATATTTCTTAAATAATATTTAAAATGTGACAAGAAAAGAGATAGAGGTACCTTTTTACTAATGCTATGTTATAACCCATTGATGATGACCTTGATCCATGATCCTTTTAGGCTTGCTCCTTGCTACTGGTGACATATGTATGCCTGCGAGTGATCAAAAGGAAACAACAAACGTAATCCAATACATAATAATAATTAAACATTATCTATCTAGCAGATCAAGGAGTACAAGAATATTTGCGTAAAATATTAGAAGAATATAGAAAGAAAAAATCATATGTTTTATTGATAAATATGAAAATAAGACCTTACAATCTAGGCCTTGATGTTGGAGGCCTCCCTTTGGTGAAAATATGAGTCCTTCACCGAAGCTTTAAGGAATTCCTTCTCCCAAACAACTTAGGCATTATCACAGTGCAAGAATGTAAAGGGAACGAGAGTTCAGACTAGCCCAACAATGACCAACCAATAGTGGAAGGATGGGGACCAATTTAGAGGAAGGGAGAAGAGGTTGGGATCCCATGAAAGGAGGAGGAAGGTCCACTTTCTAAGGGATAAAATAGAGAGCTCAACTCTATCACCACCATTTAACACTACCAAAATGAGATCAATGTGGTTTTCCAAGAAATAAGGGCATTGGCAGCGCTAAGCCAGAACTGTCAATATGACCTCAGAGCGAGCATGAAACTAGGAAACGGGCTGACCTAGAAAACTAGGGATTTTACCAAGTTCCTTCCGTAATCTTCCAAGGAAGTTTTCTTCGAGTCTTCAGGGGATGGCTTTACATATTTCTTCATGGTGGAAACATTACACAGGGTCTGTCACGGGGAACTTCAGGATCAAGGACGGGAAGTGAGCATGGTGACCAATTAGTATGTAACACTTCTTACAATACAAATATCTAAGTTTTCTCTTCTTTCATTTTAACTTTGATATGGATGTACTTCACAAATTCTTTACTCTTTTCCTGGACCAACCTCTAGCCACTATTGATTTTAGTGTGGTGGTTTCAATATTCAATTTCCATCGTACCTCTTTAGACAACAATATTTAAACAAAATAATAAAATTCAAGAGTTTTAATTGTACTAAATATAATGGAAGTTACGAAATGATCCCATGATTCAAGAAATGAACACAAATGTGAAAATACCTTATCTTCGGTCTCAAATTTAACATCCATGCAATTCAACTCACATAAAAAAATATTAAACACATTCAAATGATGTACAATTTTTGTACCTTCTTTAGTTTTTATATTTTATAGTTTCCTCTTTAAATAGATTCAATTTTCTAAGGAATTCATCATATAAAGGATTTCATCTTGCTCCATAATATTACCATTATTACTTATCTAATGATGTTAAACACAACATCATACAAAAGACATAGCGAAATTGTGTTGAGGGCTTTAGCATCCAGGTATTCCCACTCTTCATCAGCCATAATTGTAGATTTCTTCATCTTGTCACCTAACACCTTATACAACCCTTGTCATACTAACAATTCTTGCATTTTAAGTTTCCATAATTGGAAGCTTCTTTTACCTTTAAATTTTTCAACCTCAAATTTAACATTCATTATCTTTTCTATTACCCTATACACACATACTCTACCTACAAATTAACTATTTTTTTTAATGTGTCAATTCATAGATTATAAAAAAATAAATTATTTTAAAAAACCCTATTTCTCAAAACTTGTGGTCTAGACTTGATAGACTTGATTTCTTAAAAAAAATGGGATGTACGTTGTATAAAAATTTTATATACCTCCACATCTATTTTAAAAAATATGAACTTCCTTGAAAAATAATTTTTTTTGTATCTCCATATAATTAATAATGGTCCCACAAGCAAAGGTTCACCCATTTAAATTTTCATCATTCCAAAAAATATTCTCCTCAAGATACAATGAATGTTATAGAAGTGTTATATGTTCTCCTCTCCACACACCTCCACTAGGATTTCTCTGCATGCAACTCTTCAACTGAACAAACCATATGTGTGTCATCCTCTCAGCTTCTGCAAAACCTGATGCACCACTTACTCAAAAACCTTCACAAAATGATAGCTCTACACAACCTCTTCTAGCTTGATTCCTGCAATCGACACTATTTGTATCATCTGCTGGCTTCATTTACAGATTCAACATTATACATAGTGTCTTTTGGCTTTATTCATGGATTATAAACTCTACATGGAAACTTTTGTGGGTTGACTCTAGAAAATGCATCCTCCTTGACTCCTTTCCCCTATATATTTTCTCATGATGCAACATTATGTACTAAACTCAAACCAAATGGCGGTTGGGCTCTCCTTCCTATAGTTCCTTTGAAACATGGATAGGATTGCACCATAATAGAATTTCCCTCCATGGCTTTGAACACATCCCTGACTATTCATCTTCCTCAATGCATGGATATCCAATAAATCTATACACAACATTGGCTCTAATACCACTTGTTGGTATTTGAGAGTTTGAACAATAAATAGACTTAACAGAGAAAAAAGTAAAAAAATGAGAATAACACATAATACATTCAAATTCAATATAAAACCTTAATAATTTATCATGAAAACATCGATGGGGAAAGGTATGGTATTTTATTAATAAAAAAGAATTTACAATCAGGCTTACATGCCCTTCAACTCTTAGGGTTCATTTATATATTGAAGGCACTCTTACATTCTTATGAAAACTATCATTGGTTTTGTAAGTTAACACCATTAGAGTAACCACAAAATTTACTTAAGTAAATTTAGGCTTTTACATTTTTTTTTAACCATTGTTGTCACATTCTAATAGTAAATTTCACTTAAGAATTGAGAAAGAGTAACATCAAGAATTGATTTATCAATTTTCACATCAAAATTTTGGATTGTAAATCATTAATGTCAATGGTATTAATGTTTTGATTAATTTGTACAAATTATCTTACTATATTTTATGATTGGCATATTGAAAATGCGTATATGACTATAAAATATTTCATCTTTATTTTCTTTCTATCCCACATTAGTTGTAAGAACAAGTCATTAAAAACATAAATATCCTAATATGCCATTGGTGGGATTCACAATGGTAGCATCCCTTATACTGACATAATGGTTGATATGAATGGTCCATAGACACTATTTCTAGTATTGGTACTAAAATACAATGTAGTAATGAAACACTAGTTTTAGTATTAGTTCTAATATGCAATATAGTAATGAATCAAGGTGCACCACACCACAAATCCACCACCAAAAGCCTCATGCAAAAAAGAATGAACAAGAGCCTTCTATGAAGATCATAAAAAAACTCCAAAAAACCATGTCATTTTCTTTTAGAAAGAGCTCCACACATGAGTCACTTTATTGAAGGATGCTAAAGCATGTTTAGGTGTTGTACTCTTTGCAAGTAATATTATTCGAATATAGTTCCATCAATCGATGTTTTTTCAGGAAAGACAACTAGGAATAAACCTCAACAAGTTTAGTAGGGAATAATAAATTAGGGACAACAAGTCAATATTAAAATAAAAGTGAAGTCAATGGAAAGATAAGTTGATGATTGATTTGAAAGTTCAATGGTTAACTGGAGAGAATTTACCTTAGTTGAATTCGATCGGGAATCAAGAAATTGATGGAAGTTGATACTTTACCAGAGAAATCAAAGGAAATTTAGTTGGGCATACATGCATAGTCAACTTAGATTAGTGATTGATTGTTGGTCAACGATAATCGAATACAATCAGAACTAGTCAAAAAATGGATATGAATCCCAAGATTCCTAGGATATTAGCCAATGTCTTCAACCATCCTTATTGGTTTAAGGTGATTTAAACTAGGGATTTCTATTTTTATAATTAAAACATGATGTAAGGTTGATGAAATATCATGATGTATGATAAATATTCAATGTCAGTAGATATGGTTGGTGTATGAATGCACTACTCTTGGGTGTGGACTAAGGTTGATGTTCATTGTAACTGGATATAACATTTAGTTGAGAATATAGGAGCGGTGATGCTCAAAATTTTCTTGGTTTTCCTATATAATGGTTTATAGGGTAAAATATCAATGTGCTATGTAAATATTTATGGTGTGTCATTGTTTATTTTATGTTCTTAAATTTCTCTCATGATAATTAAATTTTTATGTTAATTGAGCATCTAGTGTGATTTATATGTCTAGTTGACTTTATATTTGAAATTTTAGTGGTTGACATGTAAATCAGGTGCTTTAAGCCAAAAAATTATTATCATAGCTCATTTTGGCTATAGAACGACGTGTCTACTATCAAAATTTTTGGATATTGAACTTAGATCTATTCAAAACTATCATTCACGATTAGATCAAAGATAAGCCTATTTGAGTGTGATTCTTAAGGCACAAATTCGATTAAAGAAGGATGGCTAGTAGTACATGAATTGAGAAATTTAATGGCAATATTTTTAGCTTTGGAAGCTTAAAATGGAAGATCTCCTCATATATTGAGAACATTGGATTTTTGTGCATCTTGGAACACCTCTTACTGACATTTCAATGAAGGATTGGGAGAAACTTGAAAGAAAATAAAGGATTACAATTTAACTTTGTCTTGTAGATTTAGTGTTTCTAAATTTCACATGGGAAGACACTACCAAGAAACTGTGGGATAAATTTGAAAACTTATACCAATTGAGAACCATTGGTCTAGAAGTTGTTTCTTAGGAAGAAACTCTATATTCTAAGAATGAAATAGGGTGATGCAATCATAGAATACCTACATTCATTATTTAACATGATTATTTAGCTATTCAGTGTGGGTATCTATATTATAGAAGAAGAAAGTGTATCTGTCTATTATGTTCCTTGCCAAAATCATGGGATAGTCTAGTTGTGGCTATTAGGAGTAATCTGATCATGCTAACTCTTGATTGTGTGGTGGAATATCCATTATCAAAGGAGACGAGGTGAAGGAACATGGAAGAATTAATCAATGATGCATTATCAATAAAATATAGAGTGTCAAACAGGTAAAGGTAAATTCTCCAAAGGGAGAATAGATCAAAAGAAAGATATAAGTATCCTACGAAGTAAAAAAAAAAGATGTTGGAAATGTGTAAAAATATGGCATCATAAAATAGATGGTAAGTTGAATACTGTTGAACAAAGCAAGGGATTTGATAAGCAATCGATTGAAGGAAGAATTTATTTGGATGAAGGAGGAGATGTGTATTTAGCTTCAACCAATACATAGTTAGATTATGAGACATGGTTGATCAATTTAGGAGCATCCTATCATACAAAAACCTATAGGGATTGTATTGGTAATGTGAGGAATGAATTGGAGTATATTTCTACTATGTGGACAAGTCGAAAATGAGGATAGTTGGTTAAGTTCATGTTTGACTAGTTCTAAAGGATGGTCATAGTAGAACATTATCGAACGTACAACATATTCTCAGTTTGGTTAGAAACTTGATATATGCCATTCAAATGGATGATGTAGGTGTGCATACTATATTTGAGAAGGATTCATACAAGATGGTTCATGGACCATTGGTATTTATGTAAGGTTTTTGGATTTGGAAATTGTACAAGCTTTATGGGCATAACAACCCAAGTGGGAGAAATAATGTAGTTATTCCTAAAAGTGATGGGTCACATTTTTGTCTAGTCAATGAAACCATTCTTTAGCATCAAATAATTGGACATGTTAGAGAGAAATGAATTCAAGCTATGCAAATCAAAGTTATGGTTGAAGGTTTTCTTAGTAATTCTTTGAAAGTTTATTTGTATTAACATTAAGTTTATGGGGAATAGAATTGTGCTAAGTTCCCATCTAGTGCCGCAAGGGAAATAATAATTTTCAAACTAATTCATGGCGATGTATTTGGACTAGTAATAGTGTAGTTTTTAGGTGAATCCATATGTTGTGTATCCTTCATCAATGATTTCTTCAGGATAACATGGTTTTGTTTCCTAAAGAAGACATTAGAAGTTTTTGAAATTTTTTATGAGTTCAAATCTCTTGTGGAGAGCTAGACAAATAGGAAGATAAGGGTGCTAAGAATTGACAATGGAGGTGAGTTTTATAGTAAATATTTTTAACAGTTCTACAAATAACATGGGATAGTATGCTAAATGAGTACTATACACTTCTCAAGACAATGGATTTGTGGAAAGAATGAATAAAATGTTGATGGAGGAGGAAACGATCATGCCCAATAGCGTAGGATTGGCACAAGAGTTTTGGGTGGAAGCAGATAACACTGCTTGTTACCTAGTGAATAGGTCTCCATCATAAACAATCGTTAACAAAAATCCATAGGAAGTATGTTTTGGTAAAAATAAATTAATCACACATCTCATAGTCATTGGCTATGTGTATTTTATCCATATCCAAAAGGAGAAGAGGACTAAGCTAGATAAAAATGCAGTCAAGTGTATTTTTATTGTCTACAATGATGGAATAAAATGATATACATTGTGAGATATAATGACAAGGAATATAGTTTATAGTGTTGAAAATTTTAACTACGTTCGATCTTCATATTGACATGTGTAATTATGATTTTATGAAATTCATGTAAATAATAAAAATAAAATTATTTTTGTGATACTTGAATCATGGGTTTCATGATCAAGAAATTTTATGTTTAGTTAAAGCTTCCATTGTGAGCTATTAGGTTTGGTCATAAAGTCATAAAGTTCATAGAGTCAATGTCAAAGTTTGAATACCCACTTTGGGCATGTAATCCATTATAAGAAAAAAATATTAGCCCTCCAAGACCTAGTCGCAACCTCTTCTTCATGTCGTCCTAAGGTTGCTTCTACAAAGGACATGTCGTCCTAGATCTTAGTTAAGTCAACTTATTTCACGGGAAAACCACTATATATAAGTAGCTCAACCTTCATTTGTAGCATAAATCTTTGGTCATGGTAGAAATCAAGGAAGAAGTGTGAGAATCACATGAAATGAGCCTCCATCCAAGCAAAGAAGGAGGACTAGAAACCAAGATAATTTTTAATATGTTTTAGGGATATATCTGTCACAGATGGGAATAAAACGAGGCATCATATGCTACAAGAGAATCTGATAATATTACATTCATCTCAAGGAAGACTAGTTAGAGAAGATTCAAGTTAAGTAGGAAGTCAAGTTGAAGAAAGAAGGAGTCTCCATCCAAAGCAAAGGAAATAAGAGCATAAATATAGGTGGTGACACTTCCCACGTGCTGCAACTAGGGCTTTTGAAGGAGGGCAAGAGTTGTAGGAAGCCGAAGTCTGAAGAGTAGCTGAGAAGGAGAGAAAAGTTAGCGGTTTGATCATCGTTGACTCAAGGAAGGAAAGGTCAAGCTAGGAATCCTTGTGACATGGCCTTGGAGAGTTTAATAGGTCAAGGGTCTTGTTATTCTTCAATTGAAGTCACTATAAGAAGAATAATTTGTTTTGGTTTTCCTCTCAAGCGGGGGAGGTTTTGGCCCTGGTTGATCCCCTTTACTATGTGTCTCTTGTCTCATTATTATTTATTATTTGATAGTTGTTTGATGAATAAGAACACTATAATAATCTAAGTAAGGAGAATATCATAATCTAAATAATCAAAGAGAATTCAAAATAAATTCTCTTTTATAGAGAAACCTCCTAATTTTGATGCCCTAGATTTCTCAACATATAGTCAATATGAGATCTTCTGTGAAGTTAGCTATAATTTTGGGTCTAAAGAGACTCTAGAAAGGGAGAAAACAAAACAAAAGATGGTGTTCAACTTCATTTCAAAAGAGAGTGACTCAGATGAGTCAATTCAGATGGTTGGACATGTGGAACGATAGACTTTGATTCTAAGGAGGTCTATTAAAGTAAGAAAAGAACCTAAAAGGTATACCCCAACTAAATTTTTGCCTACTTTTGATCTATATCCCACTAACTCTGAACCTATGTTGACGAGGGACAAAATTGACTGAACAAAGAGTAAGAACTGGTCAAAATACATGAAAGAAGAAATGGATTATTTGCACAATAATGGGATATGGGATTTTCTCAAATTACTTGATGGAAGGAAGCCTATTAGTTACAAGTGGTTATTCAAGAAAAATTTAAACACAATAGAAGGTTACTTCCACACCCATGGAATACATAGCCTTGGTTGTGCAGAGGTATATCACTTGTGAGTGACAGCATGGAGTCATTTACCTCCAACATATTTGATTGATGGAACATTTTAGGCATGGGAGACTCATCAACATGCCATACTTTCTCCTCAAAACACTATATGATATGAGAGTGTAAGCACAAAATTTAGGATAACTAAAGGAATCTCTTTCCAACCACAACCTGAGAAAATTATTTGTGTTACGAGCCATAAATTGAGAAGGAAAAAAATGGGATGAAATTATTGGATCCCTTGTTGGAATCACAAAAACTGCAACTCCACTACCAAGAGAAGTAGAAGTTGCAACTCCAGAAACAACAATTTCTACCACTCCCCATTAGAGAAATTTTGAGGTAAAAAATGGGCCTTAGATCAGAAATAGAGAAAATACAACTTGGTCTACTAGTATAATCAACTATTAGCCTCTTCTCCAAAATACAACATGTTTTTGATATAAAAATTAATATTGTTCCAAATCAAATCCATCATGACTTGTAAACCACTTGAAATCACAAGGCCAACCATATTTCTAGATGCTTACTAAGTTGTGCCAATGAGGAGAAGAACCTCCTCTTTCAAAATTATTAGCATAATGTATTGCTAGGATCCTATTAAAAATTAGATTTATTTTTTTAGGGATATACAATTTAGAGAATTTATGTCCTTCCTCAATATGATTGTTTCTTGGGCATCAACCCATAAAATTTCACAACATAACTTTGTTAGTAATTTTTGGATTAGAGGATAATACCACATGACCTTGCAGGTCATTAACGTTAATAAGCAATGGGATTTCTTGCCCAAAATTCATAGTTTATAGCTAAGACATTCCCGATAATCCCTGTTTTGTTAGATATTTCGATCGGAATGGTTGGAATAATATTTCCCATGTTCCCTTCAAACAAAACTTCATGAATCAAGATAGCATTTTGAAATCGGCCAATCGACACAAATAAAGCATGGTATTCCAGACAGGCAGAGATGTCACCTAGGGTTGGGAGAAACGAGGAATGATTATGTCCATCATCCCATGGGGTTTCTTTGAGAGATTTTACCTCCACGATACTTTCGTCGGTGGGGAAAATCTTATTCAAGGGATCATCATATTCCCAAGAACCAAACCAGGGAGACTGCACATAAGTGTCTAAGGAAGAAACCAACCAGTCGTTTGTTTCAGAATGCATCCTCAAAAGCAATGAGAATAATCTGATACATTTGTTCAGCAGGTCTCAAAGGCATAAAGTCATCAAAACTTTCAAGTTTTTTGAGATAGGGAACAATCCATGGATCATGACTAGACAATATCATATTGATAGTGGCGACATTTAGAGGCGAGAGTGGAAAATTTCCCATAAGGGAAAATTATTTGAATAGACCCGACCTGATATTCTCATAGGGGGTAGTGATATTCCCAACATATGGAATGTTTCCTATTGAAGAATCAGAGGAGAGGAAATCCAACTGATCGACAATCACAATTTTTCCTTTATGAGGAAAATGTAGGACACGAAAAAGGGTAGAGACCACACAAGCCATGGCATGAGTCTAACTGATTCCAAGAAAGAGATTATAATTCAAGTTGGCGTCTTCCACTTCAACTTCTAAATTTACTGTCCTCCAACAGGATGGGCAATGATTTGAGAATACCATACGGCCAAGAACCTCTACCATCGAAAGCTTCCAAGGTATTCAGGGACTGGCTCAACGAAAGGGAGTAGATTACTTTCCAACAAGCGATAGACATGATGCAGGTCGAAGCGCCTTCATAAACAACAGTCCTATGAATGGTTTTCTCCATCATGGTAACTTTAATAACAAAAGACACCTAAGATGTGAGGTGAGGAATGAAGTTCTCAAGATCGAAAGTAATAATATTGGAATCTACAGGATCAATCCCTCCAATAGCAGAAAGTAGTGCCTTCTGTTGTGATGGACACGACTGAAGGACCTACAAAGTCGGCATCACCAAAGGCGCTTGAGCTAGATACTCTTAAATATTGTAGTGTTGTGTAGCTCTTGCATTATGGTTTAGGATTATTTCTGAAGAAAACCTTTTGGTGGTGGTCGGATGATGGATTCACTACTAGGTCTCTCAATCTGGAGAGAACAAAAAGTAGGAGGCATGGAAGAGGAAGGGAGATCTGTGACTTCCGGTTCCATAGGAGCCTTGGATGGATTGGGGTAGTCTTTCGATCTCATGGTAATAGAGATAGGTTTCGTGCCAACCATGAAAACTTGAGAGTTTCTAGATGAATGGGTTTGATCTACCGTTTGCATCTGCTGAGAAGGGAAAGGCTCTTTCAAGACATGTGGGGTCTCGGGGGTGCCTTTCAGAAGATGGCAAACTTCGGCATGTTGAGGAAAATTGTTGGTGCAATGATCATCATCATATATTATACAAGGATATTTAGGCTTGCACGTAGAAGAATCGTCAGCAGATGACTTCTTCGAATCCTATTTAAGGTTGTTATATTTGGATTTTCTTTTACCCTTTTTCTTACCTTTCGAGGATTTGTCTTTTGCAATAGATTGGATAGAATTTACCTCTGAGGTTTTACTAGGATTATTCTGGGTACTAAAATGAGTGGAGGGTGCATCGGCAGTAGTGGAATTAGATTTCGAAGAAGATTTGGGTGCACTACTATCAGCATTAGCCACAACCCTAATAACGCCATCAACGAGAGGCGTAACAGAAGACTAAGATGATGCCTGATTAGTTGAAAGTAGCAATGCACCAGGCAAGAGTTCATATAGAGTTCCAGATTGGGAATAAACCAAATATAGGTATTGAGCTATGGAAATTACTTCTTCTTCCGTGATACATCCACCCATGAAAATATATTTAGCAATCCTGGGAACGAATGATTTCGTAAACCATTTAGTCAACAGTTGATCAGGGGTCTCAAATTTTATGAGGCGAAGGCAATGCTTCCATTTGTGAATGCAATATGAAATAGGATTTATATTTCGCTGCTTCAACGAGGTGAGGAGGTGGGTGTCGGTTTCATACCGGATAGGTAACTGGAAGTAAGTGAGGAAAGCCATAGCCAAAGAGTTGAAGTCAAAGAAAATACCTCGAGGGAGCTCCATATACCACTTGGTCACGGTACCCGTTGGAATACGCTAGAAAAGATGAAGATGAATTGAATCGTCGACCCAAGAGTTATAATAGCACCACAAGTGGTACGTTATGATATGGGTTTGGGGGTCTTCCCCAGACTTGCCTACAAATTTAGGACAATTTCCTGGGATTTTGGTCGAACTAGCAGCCAATGCAATTGACGTTGGATGGGGTTGTTTGTAATCATTGACACATCCAGTGGTTCCAACGTAGCCAAAAATGGCAGGGGAGGATGATGAGGAGAAAAAGGTTGGGGATTCCAACTTGGTTGATAGGGATTTTCCCCCCAATAGGGCAGATTTTGTCTTGAATACACATATTTCCCCAATTACTGGTAAGGACCTTGCTAGATATAAGGTCCAGGGTGAGGTCCTTGTTGAACACGAGGTCCAGCCTGTGGTCCCTGCTGAACATGGGGTCCAGCCTATGGTCCTTGTTGAACATAGGGTCTAGCTTGAGGTCCCAATTGGGCCTGTTGGTACTGAAGAATTTGTTGATATTGAACACTAGACTGAGGCCCAGGCTAGGGTTGTTGGTACTAACCATGAGGAAGTGAATCGTACTCAGTACGAGGTTGGCCAAGAGGGAGATTCAGACCAATTTGGGTGTAAGGACCAAACTGAGGGTTAGTCGCAATAGCACCTACGAGAAGTTTGGGTTGTTGGACATACTACTGAGAGGCGCTTGGTCGAGGAACATACTAATATTGTTCATTCAGTTGTTGAAAATACTGATGAGGGATGTTAGGTTGTTGTACATACAAATATGGTACGTTTGGTCGCTGAATAGGCTGTTGAACCTAGGAATATTGAGTGTGGGATTGGTGAAAGACTAACGCAACTGAAGTAGGCTGACCACTCGAAGTAACGATGCCTATGAAAGTGTTCATCGATTGTGAAGACCATGTCCCACTTTATAATGCAAATATTTCTTAGCTAATATTCAAAATGTGATAAGAAAAGAGATAGAGGTACCTTTTTACTGATGGTATGTTGTAACTCATTGATGATGACTTTGATCCATGATCCTTTTAGGCTTGCTCCTTGCTACTAGTGACACATGAATGCCTGCGGATGATCAAGAGGCAACAACAAACGTAATCCAATACACAATAATAGTTAAACATTAGTTATCTAGCAGATCAAGAAGTACCAGAGTATTTTCATATAATATTAGACAAATATAGAAAGAAAACATCATATGTTTTATTGATAAATATGAAAATAAAAGCTTACAATCCAGGCCTTGATTTTGGAGGCCTCCCTTTGGTGAAAATCTAAGTCCTTCACTGAATCTCTAAGGCATTCCTTCTCCCAAACAAGTTATGCATTATCGCAGTGCAGGAATGTAAAGGGAACGAGAGTTCAGACTAGTCCAACAATGACCAACTAGTAGTGGAAGGTTGGGGACCAATTTATAGGAAGGGAGAAGAGGTTGGGATCCCATGAAAGGAGGAGGAAGGTCCACTTTATAAGAGATAAACCCCCATGGATGAGATCACATCTTTAAAATTAGAGATCTCTACTCTATCACCACCGTTTAACAACCAATTCGCCGCCCTGGAACTTCTAGAGGTCGAATCTTCTCCTCCATTTAAGGAAACACTGCCAAAAAGGGATCAATGTGGTTTTCCAAGAAATAAGTGCGCTGGAAGCACTAAGCCAGAACTGCCAATATGACCTTGGCACGAGCATGAAACTAGGAAACACGCTGACCCAAAAAAATAGGGTTTTTAACAAGTTCCTTTAGTAATCTTCCAAGGAATTTTTCTTTGAGTCTTCAGGGGATGGCTTTACATATTTCTTCATGGTGGAAACATTACACATGGTCTATCATGGGGAACTTGAGGATCAAGGATGGGAAGTGAGCATGGTGACAAATTACTATGTAACACTTCTTACAATACAAATATCTAAGTTTTCTCTCCTTTCATTTTAACTTTGATATGGATGTACTTCACAAATTCTCTACTCTTTTCTTGGGCCAACCTCTAGCCACTATTTCTTTTGGTGCGGTGGTTTCTATACTCAATTCCCATCGTACCTCTTTATACAACAATGTTTAAAAATAATAATAAAATTCAAGAGTTTGAATTGTACTAAATCTAATGGAAGTTACGAAATGATCCCAAGATTTAAGAAATGAACACAAATGTGAAAATACCTTATCTTCATTATCGAATCTAACTTCCATGGAATTCAACTTGCATAAAAAATTATTAAACACATTAAAATGATGTACAATTTTTGTGGCTTCTTTAGTTTTTATATTTTGTAGTTTCCTCTTTAAGTAGGTTCAATTTGCCAAAGACTTCATCATATAAAGGATTTCATCTTGCTCCATAATATTACCATTATTACTTTTCCAATAATGTTAAACATGACATCATACAAAAGACATAATTGAAATGTGTTGAGGGCTTTAGCATCCAGGTATTCCCATTCTTCATCGGCCATAATTGTAGATTTCTTAATCTTGTCACTTAACACCCTATACAACCCTTGTCATACTAACAATTCTTGCATTTCAAGTTCCCATAATTGGAAGCTTCTTTTACATTTAAATTTTTCAACCTCAAATTTAACAATCATCATATTTTCTATTACCCTATACCCACATACTCTCCCTCCAATTTTTTATTTTTTTTTAATGTGTCAATTCATAGATTATATAAAAAAGTATTTTCAAAAACCCTATTTCTCAAAACTTATCGTCTAGACTTGATATACTTGATTTCTTAAAATAAATTGGATGTGCGTTATATAAAAAGTTTATATATATCCACATATATCTTAAAAAATATGAACTTCCTTGAAAATTATTTTTTTTGTATCTCCATATAATTAAGAATGGTCCCACAAGAAAAGGTTCACCCATTTTAATTTGCATCATTCCAAAAAAATATTCTCCTCAAGATACAATGAATGTTCTAGAAGTGTTATGTGTTCTCCTCTCCACACACCTCCACTAGGATTTCTCTGCATACAACTCTTTAACTGCACAAACCATATGTGTGGCATCCTCTCAGTTTTTGCAAAACCTGATGCACCACTTACTCAAAAACCTTCACAAAATGATAGCTCTACACAACCTCTTCTCGCTTGATTCCTGGAATCGACACCGTGTGTATCCTCTTCTAGCTTCATTTACAGATTCAACATTCTGCATAGTGTCTTTTGGCTTTATTCATGGATTATAAACTCTACATGGAGACTTTTGTAGGTTGACTCTAGAAAATGTACCCTCCTTGACTCCTTTCACCTGTATCTTTGCTCATGATGCAACATTATGTACTAAACTAAAACCAATTGGTGGTTGGGCTCTCCTTCTTGTAGTTCCTTTGAAACATGGATATGATTACACCATAATATAATTTCCCTCCATGGCTTCGAACACATCCCTGACTCTTCATCTTCCTCAATGCATGGATATCTAGGAAATCACCATACACAACATTGGCTCTAATACCACTTGTTGGTATTTGAGAGTTTGGACAATAAATAAACTTGCATAGAAAAAAGTACAAGAATGAGAATACCACATAATACATTAAATTATGATATAAAACCTTAATAATTTATCATGGAAACATCGATGGGGAAAGATATGGTATTTTATTAATAAAAAAGAATTTACAATCAGGCTTAAAACCCCTTAAACTCTGAGGATTCATTTATAGATTGAAGTAGGCACTCTTACATTCTTATGAAAACTATCATTGGTTTTGTAAGCTAACACCATTAGAGTAACCATAAAATTTACTTAAGTAAATTTAGGCTTTTACATTTTTTTTTAACTAATTGTTATCACATTCTAATAGTAAAGGTCACTTAAGAATTGAGAAAGAGTAAAATCAAGAATTGATTTAACATGCTCAATGACCACTTTCTTTTCTTTAACACGTTCCCTTATAGCTAAATACTTAATGTCGATGTGTTTATTTCGATTCCCACTTTTTTTGTTCTTAGCCATAAAAACAATAGTTGAATTGTCGCAATATATTCTCAATGGCTTAGAAAATGAATCCATAATTCTAAGCCCATAAATGAAACTCTTAAGCCATACACCATGTAAAATAGCCTCAAAACAGGAGACGAAATTGGCTTCCATAGTGGAAGTGGAAATCAAGGTCTGCTTGGAACTCCTCCATGATACAGCTCCACGGACCATCATAAAAATGGATCCTGATGTTGATTTGCGTGAATCAACACATCTAGCAAAGTCAGAATCTGAGTAGCCAATTACTTCCAAATTGTTCGTTCGTCTATACATAAGCATGTATTTTTTGGTTCGTTGAAGGTATCTCATTACTTTCTTTGCAGCTTTCTAGTGGTCTAAACCTGGATCACTCTGATATCGTCCGAACATTCCCACAACAAATGCAATGTCAGGTGTTGTGCAGAATTGAGCATACATTAGGCTTCCGACAACAGAAGCATATGGAATGTTCTTCATTTGTTCCCTTTCAAAGTCATTCTTCGAGCATTGGTTCAAACTGAACCTATCACCTTCACAATGGGAGTGACACTTGGTAAACAATCCTTCATCCGAGATCTCTCTAAAATTTTATTAATATAGGTTTCTTGAGACAGACCCAAGATGCCTCGAAATCTGTCTCTATGGATCTTAATGCCAATTACATAAGATGCCTCACCCATATTCTTCATATCAAAATTTTTAGAGAGGAATTGTTTCACCTCATGCAGCAAACCCTTATCATTGGTTGCTAGCAAAATGTCATCCACATATAAAACAAGAAAACAGATTTTACTCCCACTGACTTTCAAGTATATACATTCATCCATAATGTTTTCTACAAAACCGAAAGAAGAAATTACATTATGAAATTTCAAATGCCATTGGCAGGATTCTTGTTTTAATCCATATAATGATTTGTTGAGCTTGCAAACCAATTGCTCACCATCACTAGAGGATAATCCTTCAAGTTATTTCATGTAAACCTCGTCCTCTAGATCTCCATTGAGAAATGTCGTTTTCACATCCATTTGGTGCAACTCCAAGTCAAAATGGGCTACTAATGCCATAATAATGCGCAAGGAATATTTCTTAGATACAGGAGAGAAAGTCTCCTTGTAATCAATTCCTTCTTTCTGAGTGAATCCCTTTGCAACGAGTCTAGCCTTGTATCTCTCAATGTTGCCCAATGAGTCTTTCTTTGTCTTAAATACCCATTTACATCCAATGGCTTTTGCACCATTAGGCAACTCAACAAGATCCCAGACTTCATTACTCTTCATAGAATTCATCTCTTCCTTCATGGCATCGTACCATAATTCTGATTCTTTGCAACTCATGGCTTGTGAAAAAGATTGAGGATCATTTTTGGCTCCAATGTCGTAGTCAGATTCTTGCAGATACACAACATAATCATCAGGAATTGCTGATCTCTTTGGTCTAGTAGATCTTCTTAATGTTGTCCCACCATCTTCCTGAGAAGTATGTGGTTCAACTTGTTGTTCAAAAATTCTTGGCAATTCTTGAACTATCTGATCTACTCGAATGTCGTCAGCAGCTTGTGGAACTTCAACAATTGGTTGTTCAACACCAGTTTGTACTTGAGGGGTGCTGTGAACAATAACCAATCTTTCACTTGAGGTGGAAGGTTGAGATTTTGAATGATCCTTCTCAAAAACTATGTTCCTGGTTTGATCGCTCCCACTGATCAAGTCATTTTCAAGAAACTTTGCATTTCTTGATTCCACAATCCTAGTGCTGTGAGATGGACAGTAAAATATGTAACCTTTAGATTTTTCAGCATATCCAATGAAATACCCACTAATGTTCCTTGGGTCCAGCTTCTTCTCTTGTGGATTATATATTCTTACTTCAGACGGGCATCCCCAAACGTGCATATGTCGCAAACTAGGTTTCCAACCTTTCCATAATTCAAATGGTGTTTTAGGAACAGCCTTGGTTGGAACTCGATTTAATATATACACTTCCGTCTTAAGTGCTTCAGTCCACAAGGATTTAGGAAGATTGGAGCTATTAAGCATACTCCGCACCATGTCCAATAATGTTCGATTTCTTCTTTCTGCTACACCATTCTAGTCAGGTGAACCAGGCATGGTGTATTGGGCAACAATCCCATGCTCTTGAAGAAATTTAGCGAATGGCCCAGGTGCTTGTCCATCTTCTGTGTATCTACCATAATATTCTCTACCTCTATCTGATCTCACGATCTTAATTTTCTTGCCGCATTGATTCTCTACTTCAGCCTTAAAGATCTTAAAGGCATCTAATGCTTTGCTCTTTTTATGAAGCATGTAGAGATACATATATCGTGAGTAATCATCTATAAAAGAGATGAAGTATCTCTGACTATGTGAGTCCATGTCTGGACTACATATATCAGTATGTATGATCTCTAATATGTTTGAACTCCTATTGGCACCTTTCTTTGACTTGTTGGTCTGCTTTCCCTTTATGCAGTCCACACAAGTCTCAAAATCAGTAAAATCTAGAGTATTAAGTACCCCTTCATTTACCAATATTTTAATTCTTTCTATGGAGATATGACCTAGTCTCCGGTGCCATAATTTAGAGGAATTTTCATTAATAACACATATTTTAGTGCCAATGTGAACATGCATTGAATCATAAGTGACATTGTTTTGTAAATTAATGCAGTAAAGACCATTAGACAAAATACCATTCCCAACACAATCATATTTATAAAATAAACTGAAGGATGTTTATGAAAAGTTAAAGGAATATCCAAAAGGTACAAGCCTTGAAACTGAAATCAAGTTTCTAGAAAAACTTGGTACATAAAAGGTCTTTTCTAATTCTAAAACAAAGCCACTACTTAAAGTTAAATAGCATGTTCCTATAGCTTCCACATGCGAGCCCATCTTGTTTCCTGATAAGATGCTTTGCTCACTGCCCACTGGCTTCCTTAGGTTTTGCAAACCCTGCAAGGAATTCAAAATGTGAATTGTTGATCCAGAATCAATCCACCAGGTGTTAATATTGACATTAACCATATTAGATTCATAACAAACAAACGAGATTGGATTACCTTTGTCCGCAATCCATTTCTAAAATTTGGCACATTCCTTCTTCTTGTGTCCCTTCTTTTTACAGAAGAAACACTTGGAATCCTTCTTGATATCGGATTGAGGAGGTATTTTACCTTTCCCTTTCCGATTGGCTTGAGATTTTCCCTTTCCTCACATTGCTAGCATTGCACTTTCTCCCATTACCATCACCAGTCTCTCTTCCTCTTGAACACACATGGTCATGAGTTCATTAATTGACTATTTATCCTTATGTGTGTTTTATGATATCTTGAAGGGTCCGTATTGGTGCGGAAGGGTGTTCAGGATGTAGTGCACCAGGAAAGACTCTGATATTTCAACCTCGGGTTTCTTCAATTGAGCCATAGTGTCCCTCATTTTCATGATGTGCTCGTGCACACCTTTCACACTAGTGAGCCTTAGGGATGAGAAATTCATGATTAGGGTGCTTGCTAGTGCTTTATCTAAAGTGACGAATTGATCATCAATGGCTTTCAGCAAGTCTCGGACCTTCTCATGCTGTTCAACGGAACCACGAATACCAGCTGAAATTTTAGTCTTAATGAACATCATGCTTAGGCGATTAGATCGTTCCCATCATTCATAAAGCGTGATGTCCGCTGCAGTTCTGGTATTATTGAGTATCAGTGGTTCATCTTTCCTAATAGCATAGTGTATGTCCATCCACCCCAAATGAAGGATAACTCTCTCCTTCTAGACCTTATAGTTATCTCCCTTAAGTTCAGGGATATCAGTACAAATTTCAAAGAAATTTGCAGGTTGCACAACTGCGTAAAATTAAAGATCACATGCTTATGTTAAAATTGAGGCCTAAATAAAATTTCATGCTTTACCAATGTAAATCATGCTTTAAAATTGAATCTAATGACATAAAAATTGTTTGTGGACTAAATTTTCAATTCAAGCATATTCAGTTATTCTTTATGATAGAATTTATCAAATTATTCACTTAATTCATAATACTAAGGGTATATTATGATTATAATTTGATATAAATTCTATCTTATTTTTGAACTTTATGATAAAACTATTAATTCATAACTTCTGTGGGTAAGTTATGAATATTTTATCCTAATTAATTATACAAATATAACAAAAATTCCCGTGGGATAAAATTTATTATATTTAGTATAATTAATTACAATTAATGTCTAAATATTCTTTATGTGATCCTAATCAATCATAATATATAATTTTATTTAATTAAATATGTTGTGGCTATTCTCCAATCAATTAAAATTATATGGATCACTAGACATTATTTCTTACATAAAAAAATAAATAAATAAATAAACTTGAAATGAAAATAATGATAATTTGCATAAATAAAACTATAATATTCATACATAACTTTTAACGATGGATCTTGTATACTCATCAAAAATAACATGTTTTAATTAGAGCAGAAATAACTAATTCATGAAAAATTAAATACGAGCAAAAATTAGACATATTTCCAAATAAATTCTTTAATTCAGAAATTTTTTAAAATATGACGTTTAGCCAAACATGTCTACATGTCTATTATCACCAAGGCAGAGATAAAAGTGGCTCCGATACCAAATGTAAGCTTAAATAACGATTCTTAATGTGGAATAAATACTTTAAAAGAATTGAAAAATAAAAATTAATGCCCAATAAATTATGCCTCCAGCCATTGATGCTTCTCACAATGTATTTTGTATGGAAAATTTCCGGGTTGCTTCACTATATAGAAAATCTTCAGGAACTTCCAAGCTCTGCTCACTCTAACTTGATGGTGTAAAACTGAAGGGGATTGAGTTAGTGAGCTTGGGGACCAAATAGAAGTAATGGTAGAGAACTGCAGTGGGAGTAATGGACCACTTCAGAAGCTCCCAACAAGAAAATTAATTAGCTGCAGTTGATTTCCGTAATTTAAGGAAATGACTGCAGTTGGTTTCCATAAATTAAGGAAATGACTGCAGTTGGTTTCTAGAAATAATTAATTGCAGTTATTTATAGAAATAACTAGCCATTGGGAGAGGGAGCGTAACAGTTGTCATATATACTCCCCTCTCTTTATATTTAGAATGTCACTATTTTAGAGTGACTTCAAAATCTTTTTCTAATTAGATTGACTGGAACAAATCTAAGTATCTTTACTGGAACAAATCTAAGTATCTTTATTGTATTTACAAAAAATTACATTATGGAAAATTGGTCTAAACCTAAAGATTTTTTGTATTTTGAACGTAATAGCGATTGATGTTCACTGAAATTTATCAATATCCCAAGCCACTTACCTAGTAAGAACTCTAATAACAAACTCATAAGAGCTCTAATAATAAATTTATGTGTATGAAACATCTATTTAAAAAAAAAAAATCACACTTAAAATCCAAAAAGGTTATATGGTTTTAATAGATATCAATTTCTTTGCCTTTACTATGTTGCTAGTCATTAACAACTATATTCTAGATGAGTTTAACATATCACTTGTTGGAATTGAATCTAGATGGAGAAGATAACAATCATTCCTCTCAATCACATGTGATAAGCCCAATTGATACTCTGTATGCACATTTAATTTAGGAATAGTATTAAATGCATTATTTTGACCTTCTATTTTGTACTTTACCTAGAGGAGGATGTCAACTTCCTCTTTTTTTCTTTAGATGACCTTATTGTATCCTTTACTCCTTATTTAGAAGTTAATGGGTGGTTTTACTAATCAATTCTTTCTTTCTTGAATTGTTTATTACATTTCTAATTTTCCATAGTTAATGCTTAGAAATTACTTAACCTTGTGATAAATTTCTTAGATTTTTAATTTTCCCTCATTAATGCTTGGGTGAGTGCATGAAGATGGATTATAATTTTGGGCCAAATGTGGCAATGAAATTTCAAAATTTTACTTTTTTTTAATGGATTTGAAGCCTTCAAAATTCATATAAACATTGTGAATTATGATTATGTTGTTGTCTTAATGATATTTTTTTGCAAACAAAATATGTTTCTTATTGTCAATTTTCTATTAAATGAAATTCTTGTCCTTGTAAATTTTCTTAAATATTAAGAGGTATGTTAGCATAACTTAGTCTAAAATGTGTAATATATATATATATATATATATATATATATATATATATATATATATATATATATATATATATATATATATATATATATATATATGATGTACATGGAGAGAGAGCTATGTTTTTCATATTAAAAAATATTTTATATGCAAAATTATATATTTTTATTATTTATCGGAGTTGGCAAAGTAATATTTTAATTGCATTTTGCAGACACATGTGTTCATGTGAGTTTTTCCCACTATTTAAATAAATTCAATAACTAAGAGTTCCCTTTGGAATATGACTCTTAAACCAAGATATTTGTATATCTTATGTTATTGATTTTTTATTCAGCCCCTTTGAAACTGTACAAAATTGTTTCAAGCATTATGTTTAAAATAAATTAGATAAAAAATATCATATGAATTTAAAAATGTCAAACTAATATACAATTAGATAGAGGATTCCTTGCCGAATCCAACACGATCAACTTCACCACTTGAATTCCCCTAAGGTACAAAATGGTGTTGCAGAGAAATATGAAAAAGAGGTGTTAAAATTCTATCTTTAAGGCCCTTAATAACTAGATCTAGCACTTAAAAAGCTTGACTAGTGTTTGAATAAAATTTCAAATATCTAGGATTTAACCCTCAATGGATCCCTTAAAGTGGTTAAAGAGAGGCTCCATCCAGCTATAGGATGAATCGATCCTATAGCTTAATCCAACTATTATATATATATATATATATATATATATATATATATATATAATAGTGAATTTTAAAAAAAAAAAAAAATTACAATTTTTTTTTATAAATACTCAAAGATATTCCAAATTCTAATTTTCTTTAATTATAAATTCAAATTTTATTTTATTTAATGAAGAAAATAATTATAATAATATATAAATAATTTTTTATAAAATATTTTAACTTTTTTTCAATTTTGAAATTCTTAAAATGATAATTTTTTATTGTTTTGATTTTAAATATAACATATTTTTGTACTTAATTATTTTATAATTTTATTTTTTTTAAGTATAAAATTTTCAATAAAAATAAATCAAATTATAATAAAAAAAATTACAAAAAAAAACAACTAACAAAACTAAATTGTTTGTCACTAACATTTATGAATTTGTTACCCTAGAGTGGACTTGAAATATGTTCACATTATAATATAAAATTTAACACTAATTTTAAAAATTGTTTGTCATTAACATTTATGAATTTCTTACCATAGAGTCAACTTGAAATACATTCGCACTATAATATAAAACTAAACACTAATTATAAAAATTCTAGAGTAGATTACTCATTAATCATTAAAAAACATATATTATATTTTTTCAAATCATTACTTTAAATTTTTGTAAATCATTGTTTTAAAAATAATTTAGTAAACACATTTAAATATATATTACTAAAATTTAAATTAGTCAAATAATGTTTTAAATTTTTTTATTTCCTTATATTTTTATTATTTTAAAAATATATATTGGAAATCTAAGTCAGAAGTAAAAATTTCTATAATAATATACTTCCACAAAATTGAGTGCAATAATATTTTACACTTTGAGAGAGATTTATAACCAAAAATACCATTGCATCCATTACAACTATATTAATTGTAACTTACGACTATTACATTTAAGTTTTACTCCACTCATTTCTTTCAGTGAAAAAATGGATATTGATGATGATGATGATGATGATGATTAACGTCGCTAAGACCAATGCGGCCTATGAGACCTCAAGAAAGGAAAAAGAATCTAAGTTTGATTCCTCAAAATATTGTTTCTATGATCACAGAGAAGGGAAATCAACATTCCAAGTTCGCTATAGTTGGGTTGGCTTAATAGGTCAAGAAGATTGGAAGTGTGGCAGATGTTAAGGAATTGAGAGCGGATGTGAGTAAGAGTCACGAAATCTAAAAGGAAGTTCTTTTCATCTTCCACCTACTTAGTATCGCAAATCTAACAAATTCTATCGTTCTAGGGAGTCTTGGGAATAGCCCACTACCTGGTCTCACTCTGAAGCTTAGAAGAATTAGTTCTTATCCTAGCGATGTTCATTTTTTTCTTAGTTTTGGTCAACATAGAAAGATAATTCTGATTATCAAGGGTGGGGTTGATCACCTACTTATAGTATCTTAGCTTCCTTTTATAGTCCAACTCTTGATCCTCCTACAAATTGTCCTTAAACTTGGAGGCAATAGTGTTTTTGACACTATATTTGCTTCCCATACTGAGCTTCTCCTTAATTCCCAATGGTTGAGCTAATATTGAGCATCCTTATGCCACCCACGCTTAAGGGGAAGGTGGGGTTTTGACTACAATAAGAAGAAATTTTTGGGATCCTTTTGGATTCCATGTTGTAAAGCTTCTTCTTATACATCATATATCTAAACATAGTCATACTTTTAATGGGGGACAAACCAGCTTCGATCAAGAGGATAGGATAGGGAGTATATCCCTTGATATTTAGGTTGTAGGTTATGAATTTCTTTTGAATCATCTCAATCTTCCTCCATGACTCTATAGATATACTGCAACTCCAAACTTTACATCTGTATAAGACAACGAGGGTGATGAGAGTCTAAAATAGTAACCTCTTTTTACTCCAAATGTACAAATTGACCAACTTACAATTGTTTTCAAGCTCATAATAAGCTTTCCAACCTCCAATAATCATTTTCTCGATGCTCTAATTCTAGTTGAGTTGATGAGGGAAGTCAATGCCCAAATATTTATAAGAATAAACCTACTCTAAGCACTGATTATTATACACGAAACTACCATGGGTGAACTTTTTGGATTTAACGATCATGACTTTAGTCTTTTCGGTATTAACCGTCATACCCATCTTGCAGCGGTAGACATGAATCTGAAGCTGCTTGTCAAGGTATTCATGGCGTTTTTCAAGAAGAACAATATCATCAACATAAAGGAGAAGGGTAATGAGAACACCAACAAGCTCAGTTCCCTTGCATCCCACAAAGTCTAGACACTCCTCTAGCATATTGATGTATATGCCAAAAAGTGTAGGGGATAAGGGACACCATTTCTTAACTATGATATTGCATGTAATGTCTTTAAACCACCCCTCCCTAGTATTAAGCTTGGCAGTGATGGTCTTATAGAGACGGATCACAACAATCCTTAGCTCAAGAGGGACCATGATCTCTTTAAGTCTCCCCCAAATTTTATGTCGAGTAGCAGTGTCGAAATATTTTTTAAATTCCAAAAAACAACAGAAGAGATCGACTTTACTATTGCGGAATTCCTCCATAATGATTCTGAGAGTAACAATATGGTCAATATTTGAGTGATGTCTCCTAAAACTAGCTTCTCCTTTAGCTTTTTTTCCTTAGCTTTAAATCCAAAGGCTAAGCTTCTTTACCAAAATAAGCCCATAAAGATTGGTGAAGATGTGGCTAATCATAATGGTCATGTAATTAGATGAAACACTTTTGTCCCCATTTCTAAAGATAGGCACAATAAGGCTTTGCGTCCAAAGTTGAGGGAACCCATGCGTTACATTAAAATTGAGAATATTTTTGAGATGATGAATGAGGATATATCTTCCCTTTTTAAGGATCTCAACTTGATATCCTTCGGTATATTTAGCTTTCCCATTAGCGAGCTTATTAATACCAAACTCAACGTCATCCAGAGAGAATACATATTCCTTAACTAGAGTAATTAAGGTGGTGTCCATAGTGTCCAAAGAGTCATACAAATTCTTAAGATAGTTGTCCCAATTTTATAAGGGGATAGGCTTATTATCTTTGGTTTTATGAGCAAGCACATTCCATGGGGGCTTCACTACGGGAGAAAAACCATATCACATGGGTTCATATTGGGGGATATATAATGAAGAAAAAATGACATAATATATTGGGGGATATATAGGCGATAAAAGGTTTTTATATTCAAAGGGATAAAAAATGGAGCTCAAAGTTAATTAAAATATATAAAGAGGTATAAAAAATGTTAGCAAAAAAATGGATACCTATAATATATAGTGAAAGTAGGGGCTTTTTATATTGGTAAGGTCTATTGGGTTTATATTGGTAGGGGGTTAAATAATGTGATTTTTAAGGGTATTTTCCAATATGTACTCAAATTAAGGGTATTTTTTAATATGCTATGATCACATGTGATATGTTAAAGGTTTATTGAGTGACGCCCCTGTGGCACATTCCCCCAAAATTTTATGGGTGTGACTTTAGAGAGGTGGAGAAGATAATTCTATCTTTTATTAATATATGACATTTTCTTCCTTTCGATGATATATATTTATATATATTCCATATCTTAATGGTTTCATTAGGAGCGTCTTTGATTGCTTTCCTCATAATTTTACAATATTTTCCATACCATGAATTGGAATTTCTATTAGTCTACTTAAACAAAGTGTCATTAAATAACTTGCTAATGGTATTAGAAAGGATAGTAGTGAAATGGTAATATATTTTATAAATGTTATTATTATAAGTCATGGAGCACAAATCCCTCTCTAAATCCCTTAAGGAGAGGTTGGCTTTACTTCAATCGAAGTGAATGTGTATTTTTCTTTCATTGGTCTCCTGCATGTGGGTGGTATGCATAGAAATAATAAGGGATAGAGACAGAGGTATATGGTTAGAGTGAGGCTCAAATCCATTAAGTAGCTCAAAGTTTGTAATACGATTGAGGCGAGGGTGTCAAAAATCACATAATCCATGACCCTGCTACCCAACCCATGAAAACATGTCATCTAACTGGAGAGGGGCCACTTGTTAATAATACAAATTATTAGGTCCTCGGAACTGCAAAGCTTGAGGAGCTCGGTTCCGACTAAGTTCTCGATAATGTCTTTAGATTTTCTCATGAATTTATTATCCAAGTTACTATCTTCATCAAGCCAGAAGGGGTTGGGGTTAGAGTTGTTACTTAATGTAATGACTTGGTTAGTAGTAGTTCTAGCATTAAAGTCTCCCAACAATAGGATATTACCTTCATTCCTCCAGTTGAATATGTATTTTTATAAATTATTTAAAAGACAATTCTTATCGAGGTTCTTCTTCTTATAGGATGTAGAGTTGATAGTAGATTACAAGAAATATCCTGTTGGTGGTAGATTCAAATATTTCGATCCAAATGTATTGATTGAAGGGGTTGATTTTATGAAGTCGGATGTGAGATGTTCCTTATATAGAAAGTTATACCACCAAAACCCCTCCAAGAGGATTTCTTATTCCAAACAGACCAAAGAGTGAAACCATCAAGGTGAGAGACCCTAGATTCATCATGCTCCCAAGTTTCAACTAAGATAATAAGGTCAATATCACTTAGGATCCAACTTAACACAAGACATTTACACCATGTAAAGTCACGAAAGTTCCAGAAGAGGATTCAGAGTGATGAAAGTCCCTATTTATCACTCGTGCTTCATACTTTATCTCTAATAATAGCTTTCCCATTCCTAATGACTCCTCGTTTCCCTGCCTTTCTTGCTTCCTTGACCTTTTGGACTTCTTTCTTAATTTTAGCCTAGTCTTCTCGAATGAGATATTCATTTTTAAATATTCTTATTCCTTTTAGGTTTTGGGTCTTCCTGACTATATCCAATTTATGTTCATTACAAATGAACTTAACGCACATGAGTTGTGTTTATGCTCAAGTATCTTTACGACCCTTATTGCTTCCGTGAGATAAGTTGTTTCAATTGGAGATTTTTTGTTTAATTGTTCTTTAACTATTTCTAATGTGTCTTCATTATTTTGTTCTTCTATATCCACAATTATAATACTTAAGTCTCGGTTGTGGCACTCACGCTCGAGTACAATTAGTTTATTAATTTCCTCTTTGATGGGTTTAATATCTAAGTTATTTTTTGTGTTATTTAGAGTTGAGTTATTATGTAGTTTGTCTTTTAGATTTTTAATCTCACTTTTCAAGGTGTCATTTTCTTCAACCATTGCTTGTTTACTATGTTCTATTTCTTGAATTTTACCTTTAATTTCTTGGAGTTCAATTTCGAGTGTAATTCTTTTATTTTCTAATGATTTTTGGTTGTTGTCAAACATTGTAATTACTTCTAGTTTAAAATGGTTTTTCCTTTCTTCTCTTTGTCTGTCTAAAGATTCAATGTACTGGTAGAGACTCTATAAGGTAATTTAGATGAGGGGAAATATTTATAATGTGATAAAACAAAACTTAACATAAGTAGGGTAAGTGGGAACGTGTGCACCTGTAAAACTAAACTAATGCGAAGTTGTCACCACACCTTAGAGACTGTATCCTTGGCAGATAGAAATATTACTTCTTTTATGTATTGCACTACTACGTGATGATCGATCCCTTTAGATAATTTAATAATCCCTGTGTTAAGACCAAATAGATCATTATTTTGATGTTATAAACATATCTTTATATAGATATCACCGAGTATCGAGGGCTAGAGCGAAGTCTTTGAGAGCAATAGATATTGAGAGATCTGTTTATATAGAGATCAACATGTATATATTTATTTATATGTGAAATACAATCCTAAAATATATAAGTTTGATTCTAATAGATACGATTATGAGCTAGAAAATTGTGGCTTATAGTTGGTTAATTCTTTAATAAATTTGATAAAATATACACTTTGAGTCAAATTCACATTTTTGAGTTACAATTATCTATATAAAAAATTATAATATTTATTAAAATTAAATTGATAAATTTTCTTATGTTTAATCAATTTATTATTTAAATTATATTTTTAATAAATTTACTATTTAAAGTATAAGATTGAAAATTTAAATCATATTACGAACTAATTTTTAAGTTATTAAATTATAAATACAAGAATATTACTATTTCAAGTCTAATTGGGATAGAATCATTCTTCAAATAGATACACCAAAACTCTAGAAATGTATTGAAAAATTAATCCACACCATTGTTATTTATCTATTCAAATGTAATTAGTAATTAAATTTGTTTTTTTTAACTATTAAATACTTACAATTTTAATGTTTGCATGTCATTATTGATATTTACATAAAAATAAAAATTTCCATCTTTTAGGGTTGATTGAGCTCCTAGCCTGGGGTTATAAAGGATCTCTATGGAGAACTAGTTTTAAATGCTCAATGGAGCCATCTTTTTTCGCATAAAAGCTTTTTCTCTTGCCAAAAAGTGTATCCCATCTCCATGTTTTGACAAACTTATATTGTGTTTCTTTATTATTTAATAATTTTGAAATTTCTTTAGAATTTTTAAAACTTTTCTTATTCAATCTACTTGAATTTCTCTCTTTTAAGCTTTTAATTTTGTGAATTTATTTTTTTCTATCCTTTAAATTTTAATTTTTTAAGTAATTTTCCGTTTCATAACTTTTCTTTTTGAAATCTGTCTTGTTTTTTATGATATAGATATTTCAAAATATTTTTTTTAGCTGAATCCTTATTCTGAATATTTTCATGACTATAACTATATATATATATTCAAAATTTATTTATTTTTAAACCATTTTATAATAAAACTTCAACTCTCATTTCTATATATATAATCTTTTTCAGAAAATATATTATTACTCATTTTAAAATTACATTTTCATTTTTATAAAATTAAATATTAATATTAAATTTAATAAAACATATTATATTGTCGAACAGTTTTGGATAGATCTTGCTGTGCTTGATATGAAGTCACCAATGTAATTCCCCACTTTAAACATATACTCCTCTCAAATTTAAAACAAAATATTTTTTATCTTAATGATTTTAAACATTTTAATTTCTTTTTAATAAATTGTAAAATTTAAGTACAACTCTCTCATTAAAATTTATACGTATTTTTATAACTGATGTATTGGAATTTACTAAATTTTAGACTTGGTCAAATAATCTTTTCGATTACTACTCCCGAGAGATGGTTGATTGATGCTGTTGAGGCAACTGCTAATAGGCTAATAATAATGGTTTTTAGGAAATTACCTTTATCTAAGTTATTATTAAAAAACAAAAAATCTGATGTATTTTTATGAGATGGTTTAAACATTAAAGTTCTAAATTATGAGTGAAACCTTAATATGTAAAATTGTAAAGTAAGCTCTATGAGCATTTAACAAATTTCAAGATATTTGTTCCAGATTCTCTAAAATTTTGATTCGTAAAGATCTAAGATGTCCATATTTTCTAAAATTTTGATGCGCAATAACCTAGAACATCGCGTCGATGTGATTGGCCCATGAAATAAACGCTCAAAACATTTAAATTTCCCGTAAAAAAACATAAAATAAAATCCAGCCACGGTACACACTTTATTTTGCGAATATATTTGATGAAATAAGAAAATAAATCAACGGGAAGACACACTTTAATAGTCGATATCTTTAAATGAGAAAAGGAAAACATTCCTCGCTTCTAAAATGAATATATTTCCGTTTAGCGGTTCTAAAATGATAGCAAGATGTGAAACCAATCTCTGGTTTTATCACACATTAACTGACGAGGTCTGTAAAATTAGTGGACAACCAAACCCCAAACTATCAGAACACTCTGTTGCCCTTTCTCAGTACAAAAGTGCAAAAATATCGATTCATTTAACTGCAAACCTACAATATAGCCAACTGTTCCTGACATATAGCAAACCTACAATATAGCCAATGACTTTAATGAAAATTTACATCTTCATTCTCTCCATCTTCCTGAGATTCGAACACGCTATCACACCCTTGCGATCTATAACGGCGGACTGCTTTTTGCTTAAAAAGTAGGAAGATGGATGGGAATTTAACATTTAATATTACAACCCAAGCCAGGCCGCTAGCTGAGAGGGATTCACTATACCGGGGAGATGGACGTCGCCCTCTTTTAGAAAATCCGTGATCGTATGATACACTCTCTCTTTCTCTCTTCTGCACTCATCTCCGTCCTCATCGAGACAGCCCGACTTAGGCTGCAATTTCTCGTCACTTTCATGGCAATTGGGTTTCGAATCCTGCGGCGGCCACGGTCTTCCCAGCAATGTCCCGCGGGTGAGATATTCGTTACACATAAAGCAGGCCAATCGCCAATTCACCACCTTCTTTTCGTTCGCCGACGGCCGGGGCGGCAAACTGGGGCCTCTGCCTGAGGTTTTATAAAGCTCATAATTGGTCTCGGGGTCGAATCCCGGCTGAGGCGGCAAACTGGGGCCTTTGGTGGAGGTTTCATAAAGGCCATTGGTCCGAGGATCGAATCCCGGCCGGGGCGATTGGCCTCTGGATCCTTCTCCTCTTCCATTGTGTTGCGGCTTTTTGTGCAGAGAGGAGGATGTTGAGTTTGAGATTTTGCCGCTGCTCTCCTTATTGCTGCTGTCTGTTGTTTCCCTTTCCATCCTCATCTTCGTTCTTCTGCCCTCATCCGCTCGACCTGTCGGCTTGAAATCGGATCCGCTCTGTTGCTGCTGCCGCTTTTTGTATTTGTAGATAGACGCGTCCATAGGGAAATCTTCAAACCAGGGTTGGCGTTGCACTTGAAACAAGGGTTGGGGTTTCAGAATGGCAAAGGGATTCAAACGGGCAACGTGAGGATGCAGGGAGCAAATGAAGTGTGGATCTGATTCCATGAGTCTCAGGCGAAGGGAACACACCACTAATCGCTTGACGAAGCTACAGACAAGCTGCGGCTGTGCCCCCAATTATCCGCCCTTGAATGTAGGAATGGAGAGATACAAATGCAGGGAAGCAACGCGATCAGTCGTATTTCTTGTGGAGCAGAGATGTCCACCGGAACACTGGAATAAAGTCTTCACATTGATTGAGACACAATGGGGTTGCATCTGTGTGTTCATATAAAATATGAGCAGCGAGCCCCTCCTCCATAAGAAATGATGTCAATTTGGAGATAATCAATGTATGTATCTACCTAAACATGAAGTGGGACCCTTCCTTTAGATCACAATCCTAAGACTGTAATTAAAAGCGAAGTGGAAGACATTTCGGCGCTTTTAAGTGAAAACCATCTACAAGTAGTTAAGAACAGTAAAGTAAGTGGGTGATGATTTTACTTTCTATGAGACGGAATAATTATAACAGCGAAAAAGACGGA
This sequence comes from Pinus albicaulis, assembly GCA_034641835.2. Taxonomy (NCBI): domain Eukaryota; kingdom Viridiplantae; phylum Streptophyta; class Pinopsida; order Pinales; family Pinaceae; genus Pinus; species Pinus albicaulis. The sequence continues at coordinate 272,547,208 of CM076580.1, forward strand.
AATGAAAACAAGATCATTTATTACTTTACGTTAGTGGTTGTTTTTTTTGCCTTAAAAATTATGGAAATTTCAGTAAGACTTTAAGAAAACTCAGTTCTTAAATTGTTTTTGTTAGGATTCTGGTCAATTTTGGTCGTGAGCAATTCCTCAGTTTTGGTGGACCACTCCTTTTTTGTTATTATGTAGTAAGATTTTTTTTTTTTTTTTGGTAAGTTTAGCAATGTCTGCCTATTTTCTATTAACAAAAAAGGGCAAGTTCAACATATCAAAACCTGGTGACTTCAACCTACCGGAAGGAAACCAGGTCTGTTGGCCACCTTAAAGCATTAAAAGCCATCCAGTATTGAAACAACTTTAGTTTGCTAGCAACTATTTTAGAGTAACTATATCTAACATATGGAAACTGTAAAAAGTAAATGCTAATCGCAAAATACATATATAAGAAGCATAGAAAGGACTGTGAGTCATCATTAGAAGATTCTATGGGAGTCGGGTCGTTCACGATTGACTTGGGCATATCTACCCACTGCATTTCTTGTACCTGAAAATATCTTCGGCTGAGACGAACCGAGCCATTCTGTTGCGAGACCCGAATTTCTTGAATTTCCCGTTTAATATCTTGCAGTGTTGAGGCAACTTTAGGGTCTCTTTCCATTTCCTGAATACTCATAAGAGCTTTGGCCAGAACACATTTTATTGTCCAATAAGTATGAATGGACTAGTGAAAGAGGGAAAGCCTTCCTTTAGTATTACCATGGTCTTTGATGAACTCCATTGCCTCTTCCTGGAATTCTATATCCACTTTTATGTTGCTTTCTCTTTCCCAACTAGCAATCAAATTCCTGACCTGTTGTGGATTCCCTTGAGAATATGCGTTGAAGAGGCTTTCCATGACCTCTTTCTTTGATTTCCTTCCTCATTTTCTAGTTTGCTTTGTGGATTTCGTCTGCTTCTATTTCCCCTTGCGCTTATCGTCCTTTTTAAGCATCTTAGCATCCAGATTCCGTTGACAACGCTTTAGATTTATGCTATCGAGTTCTTGATCACCACATGTACAGACTTTATGGAACCCTGTGTATTGTAACAGAGTGTCAATTCTTGTTCTGTATAAGAAAAAATTAAAAGGACCCACATAAGTGAGCTTAGCGTTCTGGCAGTAAATAACGTGGAGGCCACCTCTGGTCAGGTAGCAGTGCATGGTCAACCCACGACTCCTAGACTTATGTATTGAAAGAAAAAAGTTGGCAGACTTAGGCAGGAAAAGCATGTAAGACTGTGAGGCCTCTACCCAGATACAATGCATGTAAGGTTGCATGTAAAATTGCGAGACCACTACCTAGTGACAATGCATGCAAAACCTCAGGTCTACACCCCAAAAACTAAGCATGCACGAGAGCAATGTAAGGTTAAGAAGAAATACCCCTCTCGACAACATAAAACTTGCCTTATAACTGTAATATTGCAAATGCCCAGAGACAACAAGAGGATAAATTTGAGCCACAGGGTAGTCATGATAAGCCTTCGAGGCCAATTCATAATTCTGTAAATTCTTGGGCTGAAACTTCTCTTTATTTTATCCTATAACAGGAACTAGAGGGATCGTAACAACGGAAAAAAACCACAGTGACCCAAGAATGAAGACCAACTACAACTAAAATTGTAACCCCTATTGGAACCAAAACCAAACCAAGCAACACAAAGAAGACGAAATTTAACATCCATGGTAGTTTTGAGAAGATCTTATAGCCACAAATTGAGCAAAAACTGCTACCGTCAACATCCATCATACTATGACTGTAGAATTGAAAGCCATGCAGGGTCTGAATGAATTTGAAATCACCATCCCGAATAGAGAAAGGCACAAAAAAATTCAAATTAGACAAGGCATCCATTGTTAAAAGATGTATAACATACCAATTGAAAATTTGTCATCGTGAAGCTCTGAGCTTGTGCTTCACCTCTGCTCCTGCACCTACACCTTCACCTTTCGCCTGAAGCTTCAACCGGAAGACAATGCAACTGTTCTATTCTCGGAATTCATCAAACCTTTCACTCGATGACGTTGTTTCCTAAGTATTTCTGACAGTGTTAGTTGGCTATCACCATATTCACTGGCTATCATAAAGGTTGGCATGGTGTTGGACTAACGCGCCGATCCGCTACCGGTTTATTATCCGATGACCGTGTAGGGCACGACAATGCATGCCACCTCACGATGTCCTTCACCCATGTGGCACCTCGATCAGGGAATTATGTAGTAAGCTAATTAGTAAATAAACTCAACTTTTTGTTCATCTTTAAATTTAATGAAAATTATTTTACTTAATGATACAATAAGTTGATTAATAAGTAAATTTATTTTTTCTAATTTAATTTTAAATTTAATAGAGATTTTATATTTGGCTCATGACGAGCTAGTTATATATATTTTTAATTTAGATAGTTTGTTAAAATTATAATAAATCAACAATTTTATTTTCGAATAAAAAATTAATATACATTTTTTATAAAATTAAAATAAATTTCTTCTTACTATCGTTAATATTGTTTTAAATGAATGGTCTCAACCTTCAAAATTGAACCCTTCCTAGAAGGGTTGAAAAAAATTTACACTTAGAAAAGAATTTAAAATATCAAAATCACTAGTCAATTACAAAGGTTACATTAAATTTCTATATTTCAAAAGAGGGAAATATTTTGAATAACGTGTCAATATTTTTTAAGCTTACTAGAATTTCGAGTCTCGACCAACGCATAAATCACTATCACTAGTGACAATTTCGTAGAAGAGACTAGTCAAATTCTAGATGACCTCATACGATTTAATAGTTATGTCATGATATAGGGACATTTCCCTGAGCCCCCCAACTTATGCCAACATGATGTAACCTGCAACAATAAGACATGCAACAATCATGGTACTATTACACCTAGCACAGGGTGGCATAGCACATTGAATACTCATTCAACAACTCTATGTGTGCTCTCGATCCTCCCCGATTATCCTTGAGCACTCTTTTCCTACATCCATATTTTCCATTTTCATTTGAATTGCAACCCATCATCCATAGAAGGAAAGTTATCATTCAACCCTAGACTATAAGGTACTCTTCATTATCATCATCATATCTTCATTAGCATTTGGTTTTTCATTCTATGGATTCTTTAATGCAATGCTCCTTGAAGTAATGGCAACCTTCGTGGTCACACAATGTATCTCGGGCACCATAGAATCCACACCCGAGGAAATCAACATTGTGGCTAGATACTTTGATTGCAACTACTTGCAATCCTTCCATCCGAGGCATTGATGTTGGAGTTTTTTTCTACATTTTTAATGGTGGAAATTTGTATTGTCATAATTATATGAATCTACCAACTATGAAAATAATATCTATCTTATAGAAAGGGTATTGGACTCCGCAACTATCTTGCTCTCATTCAAACTCTTGTTTGTTTTATTTCGTTGCTTAAATCCGTATGGATTTCTTGTCCAAGTACCATTTTTCATGAAGCTTTTATTCTCTGTCATAAATTTATAGGTTTCCTTGGATGTTACAAAAAATAATTCAAAAAAGTAATGAATAACATATCAAGAAATATATATTGAAATCCTATGGCATCTTGCTAAGATTGAATTTTGTCTATCTCTATTAGTGATTCCCTAAGAAGGATAAAAGGCAATTATCAATTGTTGAATCATTTTGCCTTGCACAACATTCTAATCAATCATCTAATATTCAAAATTAAGTTGATGCTCATCTACATGAATATGATGAATCAAATAGTCTAGATCTTGTTGAAAGAGAAAACCCATCAAAGAAACACAAAATAATATTCAAATCTAAATGAAATACAAGATTTCCATGGGCTTATCTTGTAAAATATTGTAATGGTAATGAAAAGACAAAATATGTGTTAAATTTAAAAGTGAGACTCAATTTGGAAAAGAGGGAACTACCACTCTTCAATTTAGTGGTCTAAGTGGTCATGCAAAATAGAAAGCTCATAATTGTTTTTTACAACTTTTGGAGGGAAAAAGAAAATGAAGAAATATTTCAATGACTAAACATGTAGAACTAACGGTAGATGTTGAGAAGGAGATAATTATATCAGTAATTGAAAACATGTATTTTGTTGCTATACATGATTTATATTTAGAAATGGATAAGTCAATATGTGACTTGAATAGGTACAAATGCACTCCACATGTGCTTCTAATAAATGAATATTTTGCATACACAAATACTAGACCAAGAAAAGAGTTTCTTCAAGTTGCTAAAGAGGTGTATTGGAACTAACTAAAAGAGGAAAATTTACATAGCCCATTTTACTCAAGTTTAGTTGATGAAAGCACTGATCATATTATGGAACATAAATTGATTTTTTATATTACACATTTACATATTTGACGAATGGAGAAAGAGGTACATGTTTAACAACTTGTATATGTTTGCTTCAAATAAAATATGGAGTAGCTCAATGTATGTATGATCTAGTGAGAACTCGTTTAGCATAAATGGATTTATATTTAATGAAGGTTGTTGTTTTAGGTTTAGATGGTGCATCTTCCATGAGGGGTATTCATGAAGGTTTATGTTATAAGCTTTTTATGCTCCTCATTTATTATTTATCCATTGCATAGATCATAGGGAAACATTAAGAACCAATGATACTTCATCTCATTTTTAACAGTTGCAATATATTAACAAATTTGGAAAAAAAGTTTATTTATGGCTTGGTAAATCAACTAAAAGACATCGAAAATTAAGAGAGATAATGTATACATTTCAAATCACTAAGTTAGTGGTCTTACAAATTCATCAAATTAGGGGGCTCTCTAGAGGAAAGGTCATGGAAAGACTTGTTAAACTCATGCATTCTTTGTTAAATGATTGGGAGTTAGGGGAGAAAAAAATGTATGAGTTGGTAACAATATTTCAAGTGTAATTGTGCAACCACATAATTGCATATATGCTCATTTAATTAAGTTGCTTGAATCAAAATTTCGAAAAGGATCATGTTTATATTTCATTTATTGGCACTACTTTAGATGTTTATATTAGCATGCTTCGTAAACGATTTTTGGTGTAGATGCAATGCACATGCCTTCTTTTTTAGTTAAAGCATAAAGAGGAACCCTTGAATTTATATATAGCATAGGTATGGTAAATTTACATCCAATGAGGTTCGAAATTTTTCCAAACATGAAAAAATCAGAGCTACTATATGATTGTATTCTTTTGGGAAAATGTCTTGTTGTAAAGGTGATTAAATCTTTAGATATGAGATTCATAGATTTACATGTATTTAATGTGGCTAAGCTTTTCACTTCTCAACATTATTATGAAAAAGTGAATGATAGAGAATGTTAAACACAAAATATAGTTGAAATGTTTATATGAAAAATTTAGTGTTGGGAATCATCTATTGTGGATACTACTAGATGTTTGGGTGAAATGGATGAATTTATTTGTACTTTTTGTAAATCATACCCTAAAAATAATATGTATGGCATGAAATGGCATGAGACATGTGGATATTTGGATATGAACTTGAATGGTTTGAAGAGTTTTCCATATTTGATGCAATTATGACAAGTTATTCGTTGTCTCAACAACCACATCAGTGAGTGAAAGAGGCTTCTGAAAATTAAACAGGATAAAAAATGATGATAGATAAAGACTTTAATTGAAGACACTATATATGTTAATGCTGCTATCTCTAAGTGCACCTCATGCTCTAAATGAGGTAGATTGGAATGTCACTTATGATATATGGAAATAAATGAAAACTAGAAATCCATTTCCATTTGGAAAATAGTTTTATATTTTCAATTATGTATGTCCAAATACTTTTAAATATCATCGAATGAATAGAAAAAACATAGGTTTACCATTTTTTAATGGAATTTGATTTTTTAGTTTGTTTGTTTATTTACTAGTTATTTTGAGATTTTATAGTGTTTTATTGTAGCCAAAACATTGTGAACAATATGAAGATATATATATCTGGTGTATGTATATATGTTTTATAATAGGTCCAACACCCTTAAAATTTCGTATCTTTCTGAATGTCTCTACTAGGATAATCACTCTGAGATTGTCTCTCGGAGGATAAACACTCTGAATTGTATAATATTGGCTCTTATATGATGATGCATATTTAGAAGCCGTCACAACATAGCCACAAACATATTGATCACATTTTTTACTATATCGAGTGTAGGTTTTAACCCTTTATACATAAATTATCTCAAACGAATCTTAAAAACATAAAATAAACAACGGCGAGAGCATAAAACATAAATCGGATAAACATAGAGATTTTCCCCTAGATCCCAAATCGGGGCGACCAACTTTATTTTTCATTATATTCCTTTTAGTGTTACAACACATATATACATGTCTGAGGAATACATAAAACCCAATCCATTAACCTTGGATTAGAACATAAGCGTAGTTCCTTGCTTAGGATCTACAAATACCATGGGTTGAAAACCATCATGCCCCTAGAAACTAGTGTGCAAACCCATGCACAAAACCATGGGCGTTTGGCTAGGCCGAAAAATAGGGTCTCTTCTGATAAAATTTCTCTAGGGTGCTACGGACGCTGGCTGGCGGTCTGCGCCCCCATGACCCCCACCAGTGCACCGATACAATGTACATGGTGGGCTATCGCCTCTGTGACCCTGTGCGTGAATAGTCATGGAAAGAATATAACACATACCCAACATCGAGTCCATTATTTTTTGAATACTAATTGATGTTTACAACATTTACATGAGACAATGCCAATGTCCACTTACAAAGAAAAGGTAATGGTGGCAAAAGATGATGTTACAATGAGCATAAGAGCATGCGGATTTTTGCGAGGAAATGGAAGCATATAGTTGCATGTAGCTAGGCATGATACCAAGTATCAAGCATGCATGTCACCAAGGTGCCAAGTAATCCCTCTAATGTCTCTTCATTGTAATTTCCATAATGTCATGGCACTTGCAAGGTCTTGAAGAGATAATTATTTTAAAAAAAAAAAAACACCATATTTTTAAGAGATTTTGGATACAAATATAAATCTAGGTGAATTGGACCTCTTGAAATATTTTGTTATTATTTTCTATGAAATGTATATATAAAATTAATACTTCTAGAAATATGAGGGTAAACATGGTTAAAATGGCTTAATGAGTAATTAAAATGGCATAGGATGATTATAGATTTCAAAATATTTTGAAAATATTTAAATATCTCTAATAAAATAACCACCATTTTCAAGATTTTGGGAGTTATCGGAAACCACCAACAAATTCATCACCATTTTAAATCAAAGACTCCATATCTTGATAGGAAATTCCCAAGGTGCTCAATAAAAGACAACCGCAAAAATTCAGATGAAAAACTTGCATGAATAGCTTTTTTGCAACGATCAGAGTCCCCACGTAACGAAAGGAAAGAAAATGTATTAGTTTATCTATTGTTTATTTCCATCAGTTTGAGTTAATCAAAATATTTTTTGTAAGTTATTTTCGCTAGCATACAAGGAGTTCAAAGAACCGCATAGCCTTTACTTGGGTTGTTCCATGGAAAGTGATAAATTTAACGACTAGTAGAAAACATGGTACTGGACTGCCCTCTCCACCGGCATTACTCAGCCTCTTCGAGGGATCCCTACGTCGTGAGCTTGGAATGAAATTCAACAATAAATAATTGGAAATCCTAACGAGCAACTCTCTACTAGGTAAATAGCCATTGTTGCTGCTACTCTAAAGGACCTTATATAAACATGAAGTTATGGTCATGTGTTACTTACTATCCTTCTAACCCATTGTCAAATATATTGTTGGAATATGTAATTCCTACTTGTCTGTGGTTTTGACTCTCTACATATGGATTTTGTTCCTATATCATAGGAGTTAGATAAATATATATATTCTTAGTTTGGTGTGTGGTTGAGATATTCTCTCAACCACCTTATTGTGCGTCCAAGATATTTTCCCTATCTTGAGACTATACTTCATGTATATATATGTAATCATTTTGATTAATATAATATAGTGTGCATATTGAGATTTTATCTTGGTATCAAAGCCCATACGGCCCTGGAGCTCGGCCCCTCCTGGGCTGAGGGAAATAAGAGAAAGTATATTGTGAATTAGTTTTTGGCTGTCCATTCGTTTGGGCGAAGGTGTATTGGAAGAGCGATGCAGCCATCATTTGACAGGGCGTGAAATCAGAACTAGGAAAATAAGAGAAATATCAACAATTTATACACTCAAGGATCTTTTGAGTGCTTCCACATAATTTTTGCGTAGGGAAACGTCTTAAGGCCCCTCGTGTTTCTCGGCTACTTCGATGCTGACAAACACCAATAGATCTAGAGGTAGCAACTGTTATGGATGTCCAACAATCTCGATCAGAATGAAGATGGAAGAAGGGAAGAATCACGGATCTGTTGGTGTGCGAAGGATGACTGCAGGTCATGTTGTGAAATTGATTCCTACATCGTGGTGAATCATTGAAGCGTGGTGATCCCATCATGAAGTGTGGTGGATGCCATCATTGTGGTGTGCAACAAATCGCCTCCGTGCATATTGGATTTCTAGGAGAATGCAAGGTCGAGGGGTAGTATGTTTCAATTTTGTTTTTCATTGGTGGATTCAAAAGTGCCTAGCAGTGAGAAGGAATTGTTGTGCGTGTGTCCAGGAGTGAGCCATTGTTATTAGAATTCGCCCAATACAATGTTTGTCTAGTCTGTCCTGCATCCGGAATAATAGGAGGAATAAGTGCGGGCATGGTTGCCCTGTAAGTCCTATTGTGGCTTTAGTGGACAAAGCACGTAGTAAGGAGTTGCATGGACATCCTATGAATCTTGTGGGCGTCCTCAGATTTTTTTGGTTGCAGCCAGGGATAGCGTACATGTTCCTGTTGCTGAAATGGGGAATCCTGCATTATATGCTGAGGAACATGACATCAAGCATATGGAATTATCATTGAGTTATGGAATTTATTCATGAAAATGCAACATGTGGGAAGATGATTTATGTTAATTTTAAAGCTAGGAGTGGACGCAACACAACTATTGTACTCTATTATTTGGTGGAGTACAAGAAAATGACACCTGTTGATGCGTATGAATATGTGAGGACAAAGAGGCCAACAGTTTTGGTGGCAGCCTCACAGTCGTAGGCAGTACAGGAACTTGAAAAACGCAAACATGCAAGCTAGACAAGATTGAATTTCCCTGTTGTGCCTTAACTTCCAATTCGGAAGGCAGCATGAGTGAGGGAGAGCTCGTGGATCATCATTTCTCCATGTAGTGGTGCCTGGTTGGGGCCAATGCGGATCAGAAGCTTAGAATGCACTGGAAACTGTGGCATTATTCAATTTCCAACTGATTTGATGGGTAGATGGAATCCGTTCGACCTCCACCTAGCTGAGGCACTCAATTGGAGCCGTGGCGCATACATGTTGGAGATTCGAATCTTCGGTGCTTTCTTGATATAACTGATGGTATTCTCCAATCAGTTGAGGAGATAAATATTGGATTTATTTGTTGCGTTCTATGATGAATTTATCAGGTAGGAAATGAATCTGCTATGTTTTTTCTTAAATTTTTGGGAGAATCATAAAATCACACTAGTTTGTCCATAGGAGTCTGCTCACAAAAGTGTCAAACCAGTGTTTTTGGGTTCGTGTAGTCATGGATTCGTGGTAACATGTGTGTAGAAAACATACCTTCGACAGTATGAAGGTGAATATATCTCCACGATGGATAAT